>CM053789.1:436284241-436676741 GCA_028749045.1 Cupressus sempervirens
GCATGTCCCTTCAACTTTGACTTTGTTATCTTCAACTTCTATCCCTCACATTCAAAGAAATTCTACATGGCACTAAACCAATCTATCAATTCTTCATCATCCATTTTTCCTCCATACATAGGAAAATATGGTATTTCCCTTGTATCTCCACTCTTTATAACTTTTACAAACTTAACCATCCTAATGTCTTTAAAATCTAGTTGTTCCTCCTCTTGGGATGCTTCTTCCTCTTCCTCTTCAACTTCTACTTCCTCATCCTATCTTCTTTCTTTATCTCTTTTCTCTAATGCCAAGAGTCTTTCCATCATAATCTCTAGTGTCTTATCCTTCTTGTGATTCTCCTTCTCTCTTTGCTCTAGTACTTCCTTCAAGTTTTTGTTATCAACCAATTTTTCTTTCAATATCCTTTCCAAATCCAAAATTTTCATCTTTGTGCACAAATCTCCTTATCCCTCAGATATGGTTTCTCATCTCCTCGACAAGATGCATCAACTCAAGTGCTCCTCTTTAGAGGATACATCAACTCTAAGGGTTAACTAAGGATCCAAATTATCAAAGTTCTTTAGAACAATTGCCCAAAGATTCTTACTGATGCTATGATACCACTTGATGTAGAGGTAAGGGTGGTGTATGGATGGCCCAACTCAAATTTACTAATTTGTGCAAGTTACCTCATATTCCCGAGGCCTTAAGTGTTCAAATACCCTCAAAACCTAACAAGACCTTCTTTCCAAGGTTCCCAATGCTAGGGTTGATATATTTTTATGGCTATTATTTATATTTATTAATTCTTGAGGTTTCAAATAGGTTTCAACACCCCAACCCTTCTAAACTCTTTAATTTTCCTTTTAGGCCTAGTTGCCCCAATTAGGCCTCCAATGATAAAGATGCTTGTTTTAATCCCAACTTTTCTGAAGCACTAACTCAAATCTATATATTTTTTGATACCAATTTGGCCATTCCTCAATATATCCAAAGATTACCTAGGGTTCTTTTGGACCAAATCTGACTGTCCTAATAAGGTGGCTCTAAAATGCATAAAAAGAGGAAAAATTAACAAAGGAACTATATATTCTCTTCACTTTCCTGTCTCCCCACTTTAGAATATTTTTTTCTTAGGTCTTTAATGTCATAAATCCAAAAGGAGTTAGACTCAAAGCATCTACAACACCATAAGCCCAAAATTGCTTCCCCCAAACCCTTAAAACAAGGTCTTTCTATTTAAATGTTGTCCCCACACTTCTGGGATCAGTAAAAGGTGGACTCTCCTTGTCTTTGGAGTACTCAATCACTTCTAATCATAAAACAATAGCCTCCAATGGCTAAAACATTTGTTGCTACTTTGTACCTACACTTTCCTTCACCATTTTCACTCCTTTCTTGGGTGATTAACAATCAAAGAATTATCATATGCATATGTCAGCATTAGTACATCATTTTATAAGTTAGGGATGACTCATTCCATGAGAATTAGAAAGTCATTCATGGAATGATCATCCTAACATCAAGATTTTACAAAATCAGCAATAAAGAGCATTGTTCCTAATGATGTCCACGCTAAAATGCAAGACTAGAAATCAGCAAGAAACTTCAAAGCATATGAAATGGATTGATATAAAATATACAATATTCTCTAATGATAGAACAACTTTTGAACAAAAACTAAATGAAAAACATCAAGGCTTCATTCACAAAATGGATTTTTCTTGATTTCCTTGCACATTCCATAGAAATGAATGCTCTACTATTGCTACCCACCATACAATGCCTTCAAAGGTTCATGAAATCTCCCTAATTACTACTCCACTAGATTGGAATTGGTTTCCAACTTTAGTTATGCATTAAAAAAACATAAAACAACTTCCCCCCAAAAGAAAGCTAACAGTTGGAATTCAAGAATTTGAATTTCCAACTTATATTTTATTGATTAAAACAACAATCTAACTTTGACAACTAGCCTAAAAGGTCATCTAGACCAAATTAAATAATCCTAGACTCCTAAGTACTTCATTTGAGTCCATAAGTCCTTTCTACCCACAAATCACCATTTGAGATCCTAATGTCCTGTTACATATTGTGCCCCCCGCCAAATATTTGAATTTTAAATACTTGCCCACCCAACGATCACTTCCTAGTTTAATGTTGTTTTAAACATCTCCAGGAATATTGAAAAAATTAAATGATTGAACCTTATGATATTCCTTATTTTGTAGGTATATTTTTGTAGGCCTGCAAGTCCCCCATTGTCAGATCAAAAGATATCTATGGTTGGGCCTATCTCGCTATGGGAAGTTGCACAGTCCTTTGCCATAGCGCCTTTTAGCCGCATGGCTGGTGGGTCCTCATTTTCCTTGTTGTTTCTTCGGCACCAGGTTTTGATAGATCTCTAGAGGGCGCTATGGCGCTATCGAAAAATTTGTGTTCCTTGCCGTTAGCGACATAGCACCCAGATGGAAAGTGATCCTGTGGCGACATCAAAAGGAAGGTGGGTCCCAAGTATGCCCGTTCGGATATCAGTGATGAAATTTGGCACGCATTGGTAATTGGTCAATTTTTTCATTGGCTAAGGTATAACTAGGAAGAATGTGGGTCCTGCTTCACTTGGTGAGCCACAAACGAGGATTTGTTAGATAGGTTGGCATGTGGCCAGTTCTTATTGGTTGGTACACTGATAGGTCGGATCCATCTTGCTCACTGCCAGATCTCAGGAAATCAATGGTGGGTGCTATCTTGCTATGAAAAACTGTGAGGATATTACCCATAGTGACATAGTGCCTCGGTGACACATGGCAGGGTGTGGCCGAGTGTTATGAAACTGTAGGGATGGTACTAGATTGGGCCAAGTCATATGCCAAGTGTGCTGAGTTGGTTTGTGGGCCTAGAAGTTTAAGGGCAAAGCGCAATAATACAATGAGTCTTCACGATCGTCATATCAATCTGGATCAACGGTAGGCGCTATCTCGCTATGAAAAATTGCAAGGATATTATCCATAGCGACATAGCGCCTCGGTGACGCATGGTAGAGATGATGTCATGGGCCCGCCCTTCTCCAAAGTAATATTATGGCTCGTCCTTGGTGGCAGTTGTTAGGTGGGTCATAATATAGTGGTGATATTTCATTGGCCCACTTAGCCAACTCAGTGTGCAGTTGTACAATTTTTTTGATCACCATAGATCTGAGGAAAATTGACAGTGGGCACTATCTCGCTATGGAAAGCTGCGAGGATATTACCCATAGCGACATAGTGCCATTGTGTCATGTGGATCAGTGGAGCCAGGTCACACAAGATGAAGATGTCGGGTTGTTCTAGGTGGTTGCTAGTTGGTTTGTGGGCCTAGAAGTTTCAAGGAGATAATGCAGTAATATGATGATTCTTCACAATCGTCAGATCAATCTAGATCAACGGTGGGCACTATCTTGCTATGGAAAGCTGCGAGGATATTACCCATAGTGACATGTGTCCTAGTGGGTCTAGTGGAGGCAATAACAGTTAGATGCGCTGGCAGTTAATGTGACCGTCGCAAGTTGGAGTTTGAGGAATTGGTGCAGTTAGTAAAGAAAGATTGGTCAACCTCGGGAGGACCTTGTCGGGTGGCAAAGTGAAAGGAGATCATTGGTCCACATGGATCATTCCGGTGCCAGGGTTATGTTGACCTGCTGACCGCGCTGGTTCATGAACTGAGAATAGGGGATACTAAAGTTTTTTGCATAATCCGATCTTATGATCGATTCGAACCACCCTGGAGTAAATACAAAATAAAGAGGAACACTCTACCCCCTTGATCCAACCTATCTACCTGGTCAGAGCACAATTATGGCGCTGTTTCTATCTTTTTGAGGCCCTATTTTAGTTAAAAATCAGATTTCATGGTACCAAAAAGCTATATTTAGATCGAATTTTCTTCTGGATCCCAATGATTGTTCTTTGTAGGACTTCAATGTAGTGGTTGGGGAGTAACTTCAGTTGGAGGACATCTTAGTTATGCCTGAACTATAAAAGCAATTTTTGTAAATTTTGTCCAGGTCGACCTTTCTCTATTTTCTCTGTTATTGCTCTGCAGATTCTCAGTGTAAATTCCCCTATGCCTCTAAACTACATGATTTTCTTCCTTATCTCTTTCAGCCATTGGTATGCAAGTGCAAGAACTCTTTGCCTCTTACAGGTGTTTTGTAGAGATCTATGATCTGCATGACTGTATCTCATTGGCCTATGAATGATAATATAAGTGAATCTCTCTTTCTTTGTGTCATTCATCTTGGTCTTCTGATCTGCATGTGATTATTAGATTAAAGCAAGTCTGAATGTGTATATCCTTAGTTTCATTTTGGTTCAATAGTGCATATATGGGCAGAGATTGGTCTGAACACTCTATTTTGGTGCATCACCTCTTTAGATTAGATTAGGTAGATTTGCTTTCATATTCTCCTTCTCCCTTTTCCTCTCCAAGAGTAGTTAGGTGCATCTTGATAGTAAGAGGAAGTCAGCCTTCTCCGAAGACTCAACCTTATAGTTCAAGTCCCACAACTCGGAGGTTGTTTTCATGTTTCACTAGGTTGTCCTCATGCATATGCTTTGGACAAGGGTGCAAACCTCAGTGACAATAGGTCCTTCATAGGCCCTTTAGGACTCATTACAACTTTGTTATTTTAAAAACCTCCTAAGGCCATGATAGGCTCTAGAACATGCCAATTAACTAGTGCATAGTCTTCTTTTTCTTTGATCAACCTTCCATCTTCCATGAACATTTTTGCTTGTGTTGATGCTCCTACATCAATTAACTTCTAGATGGGTCCCCATCGAATCTGATGAAATCTTCAATAGATCCCTTGATCACTATAGAGTTGAGTAATAGTTGTAGTTCATCTTGCCTTTGGATGTTGCCTTGCCGAGCACACAAAGCCTGAGTGTGTGAAGTTACTTGTATGTAGCTGCACACTTATTAACTGCTAATTTAAATTATTCCCTTCATTTCATGATTTTTTTAACTTATAAACCGTAGCATTTGTACACCTACTTCTTAAGTATTACAAATTTATTTATTTCATTCATTGCATATTTTTTTACCTTATGAACTATAACATTTTCTCTTCTATAGGTTCACACTTACTATAATAAGAAGAAACAAAGAAGAATTATATCTACATATACAATATTTTTTTGTCTTTCAATACGTTTCAATTTCACATTTTCTTTACACACAAAAACTTTAATAAACTATAATGAGATGTTATTATAGTTTAATTCCACCAAAAACAATAAATACTTTTATATACAAAACTTCATTCTACAATATTACATGCTTATAGATCGATACTGTTACACACTTCATTTCTCTTTCTAAATCTTGATGTATATACTTTCTAATAAGAAACTTATGAGCATACCCTTATACCTCCTTTGAATGCAAGTGCTCGTGTGTATTATACAATCTAATTTGCTATATAACCACGAGTCGAACATCATTGCCTTTCTATCATTGTTCAATATTGTACCAAGTACGAAATCACCCGTCTACTTATTAAAACTACTGTCGATGGCTTTTCGTGGCACACTCTCTTCAAAATGAGAAATACGCTTCAATTGAATGGGAGGTCAATACTTGTCATTGACAAAGGCGTTATTACGCAAGAGCAGAAGTCACAAGAATGTCCATCTTACGTATGTGCCTGCGCCAGCACAACGACCAGTGGAGAGAGGCGTCGAAACACTCCTCAACGTTGCTGACATTTTTCTTCCTATATAAATGCGTTGAAGTAAAAAAACATAATTTTGCCGAAATGCTAACGTACTGTGCTGACATTGAACAGAAGGGAAAAAAACCCAAGATCAATGCTGAAAGCCAAAATATGTTTGCTAGCCTAATTGGTCTAAATTTTATGTTTTTTTGTCAATAATCTTAGCTCTGATTCAACCTTGAGTGAAAAATTTATAGTCATTTTTCTTGGCATTCATATTCTACATTTTTTTCCTCATTTTGAATATTATGTTTATTTGTTTTTAATTATATGTATAATGAATTTTGGTATTTCAAAATATAAATAAGTTCAATTAAGGAAGTGGTTAATTTAGTTAGCAGATATGTTTTGGTATGCGGATGTAATTTCTAGTTACGAACAAATCCAAATTGTATAAATTAAGTGAAATTGTGTCAAATTTAACAATTGTTATTGTATATAATTAATTCAATTACACAAATCAGTTTGATAAAAGAAAATTGAACTGTCTCACATTTGTTACCATATTCTTAATTAACACTTTTTAAATAATTCCTCATCAATTATTATTTCACCCACAAAGATATAAGTACCCAATATCCATAGCAAAAGTGCAGCATTGTGATGATTCTAGTGGTATCATATTATTTACTCACAATATATTATTTTACACACCTCTACTCCAAATCAATAAAATGTAGTATTATTTTGTTAAGGTATATTTGGAATTAATAAATTTTTATAATGTTTATATAATTGTCTAATGTTATTACAAGAATGCACACTCTTTCTATTGGTACTATGAAGTTTACCATGATTTCTTCAAGCTAATAGCAAAGGCTTCTAGGCTTGAATGTTGTAGTGAAAAGGTGAAAAGGAAGAGCATCAGGGATTACAAGAGTTAGATGAAGAAATGTTTTCAAGAGGGGGAGAAGCTTGTGTCTGTCTCGATAACTAATAGGTACGATTTTTTATCTCTTCCCTCCCTTGAGCTCTTTTCCATTAATATGAGATGAAGTATTTCAATTTAGAGGGTCAATTTATGACATAAAAAAATTATCACTTTTCTATTCTTAATTGCATTAAGCATGTTAGTTTTTATGGATCTCAGCAATTGTACTAAGCACTAACATTTATTTTTGTGTTTTCCAAATATAGATTTGAAGGTAATATAAATATCCATAGAAAGGACATGCTGCTTTGATAGTAAAGTAATCGATCATTAATTAGACAATATTTACATTAAAATATTATATATAATATATATTATGCATAATAAATATATAAGTGCACATAAGTGGGGTTGTCTAATTGATAATAGACCAATAGCCATAAAAGAAATTTTTATATGTCAATTCAATCTAAATGAAACTACAACATTTACACTCCCTCTTAGCTAGGGTGGATTGTTATAGAAGACATTACTCTCTCAAGCATATAGAGAGATATCATTTCAATAAGATATTTTTAAAATGACATATTTAATGATATCAACATATATCCATTAACTTGGATGTTATCTTTCAATATTATTTTGGTATGTGCACTGTCATCACATATCCTTGATGCTTGCCAAAAGAATATTGTATATCCTAGTCGGATATGAGTTATTTGATTTTTGACACTTCAGGACAACAACTTAATGAAGTTGATCAGATAGCTAGTAATCAACATGTCATGAACTCTATCATGACAAGTATCACAATCTTTGGTACTCTAGGAAAACAAGATAATGTAGTCTGATCATGATACCTTTATTATCATGACTAGCGACAATTTGGGATAATAACTTAATGTAGTATGTCATGATAGCAAGTTAATCTATGGATAAGATCCTCACCTTGCAATAACAACCCTCCACACACACACACACACACACACACACACACACATATACATATATGTCTACACATATATATATGTACATATATATATATATATATATATATATATATATATATATATCTATATGTGTGTGTGTGTGTGTGTGTGTGTGTGTATGTATATATATGTATGTATGTATGTATGTATGTATATATATATATATATATATATACATATATATACATATACATATACATACATACACATATATATGTATGTACATACACACACACACATATATAGTTGTAGTTGTATATATATGTATGTATGTATATGTATATATATATCAATGAAAGATCATCACCTTTCATGACATAATGCACATATGCAAAATAGTAACCACCATAAACCAAGTCAGAGGGTGGAACAAGAGCTATCACCTCAACTTCTTTCTCACAAAGAGATTACAAGAAGTTTCACTTAGAACTTCTCCCTCATAGAGAAGATATCATTCACAAGGGATCACACCTTGAAATTTTCTCTCTAAACAATGTTCTTGAGAAGTCAGGTCTTGTGATTACTCCCTTAGAGGCTCTCCTTTCCTAAGGATTCCTATTGGTCTACCTCTGAATCTGATATCGATCTTCCAACCATTTTTCTGTGATACATCATTGTTTCCTCATGATGTGCACAAGGGTAGGCCCATCAAAATCATGTAGTCACAAACATATACTTTAGACTCCCTTTGAGTATCAATATTTTTGTTCTCCTACATTGTCTTTGAGGAAGTGTCAAATTCCCTCTTAATCTAAGAATACTTATAATCTCAATCATCAAGGTTATTCTCTTCAAGAGCCTCACTTTATCTAGCATGATCATCAGTTATAGATCAAAATTTCTTTATCATAAGATTGATTTTTTCATAGTATTTTGTTGCATTCCTAATGTACCATTCTTCTTTTCCCTTAATAAGAGTTATTCAAATGAAGTTTCATATGCATTAAATCTATCAATACCTCCATATAAGCATTTGTCAAACAATAGGAATAGAACAATTATTGTGATCTATTAATGGTTGGCTTTGGAAATCATGAAATCAATATAGAAAAATATATCTCTTGACATCTTGGCTCCCTCGATTATAATAACTAGTAATTTAATTATATGCCAGGTCTTATGGATCACTGTAATATCTGCTGCTGAAATCTTTCATTCATATTAAATTCAAGATTACAACCTCCAATATCTTAATCACACCATTCAAATGCAATTACCTTTAATAGAACTACTTCTTAAATATCTTTGCAAGATATAATTTTAATATAATGTTAGCCCTCTTTATAATGAGTCACATAACTTTTGACTTGAGAAAAGCTTCTAATTTGTAACCCTGATTTGATCTAAAGAAGTAATGTAGGTAGCATTCTTGTAATCTACCATGATAGGAAAAATCTTTTGAATGGATTTAACTTCTCCTCCATTTAATTATACACATCCTTTTTAGTGCTTCCAAAGTGCTCCTTAACATAGCATTGTATGAAAGAAAGCATTTTCCTATTACCTCTCTTATTTTATAAAATTTTAATATTGTTTACAAGATGTGCATTGAGACTGTCTACAGCTTCTCAAAAATGAGATTAGAAAGAGTATCCCCTATTGAAAATGTTGCATATTAATTTTAAATTATTGATGTCATATTTTCCTAATCATATTGCTTTTGATGTTTGGACTTCAACCTTTGAGCTTTATATATATTTTTTAATGTGTAGATGAGTTTTCAGCCTTGGGCCATTTGAACTTACACGAGGTGATGTTGTATCCCCCAACCCCCTTTTTTGTGAAGATGTAACTTTTATATTTAATTAATAGAGAAGGGACTACTCTTCAAAAAAAAAGTTTGCAACATCAAATCAAAGTGACTCCTCCTTTGTGAGTGTCATCCTATAAAAATAATGAATGCATTTTAAGGGATGTAATGGATGGCATATTATGATTACAATTTATATGTCTAATAATAAACTATATGTGGTGTTTGTTTTTATAATAGTGCTATTTTTTTTCTCAATCCTGATATTACGGTAAATCTAGATATGATTTTTAGCATTATAAAATAAAAAGGAGAGGATACGTTATCCAGGGATAACATTACATGTTATCATGCATAAATTACATTGTTAGTCATACAAAATGAATTTGATTGTAAATAATGCACTTTGTTTAATTACAATAATAAATATATGCTTCTACTCTATGTTTATTTCTATTAATTTTAAAAAAATTAATAGAGGAGACAATAATGGCCCCAATATTATAGATATTTATTTTATTTAGAATGTGGGTTCATAAATTTGATATTAATTGTTAATGTTTTTCTCAATCCTTTTATGAAGAACATGGTGATATAAATTTCCTTTCTAATGGGATTTAGCTAAAAGGATAAGATATCTAAGCAATTGAAGAACTCGAAGACACTTTATTTTTCTACTCATGAAATTGTTAATAAACTATATGTGGTGTTTGTTTTTATAATAGTGCCATTTTTTTCCCAATCTTGATATTGTGCTAAACCTAGATATTTATAGCATTATAAAATGAAAAGGAGAGGATATGTTATTTGGGAACAACATTTTATGTAATTTTAATCTAAGGTAAGAGGACAACTAGCTTAAATCTAATGAAAAATGTTAATTACTAGTCCAAAACATTATTCATTGATATTGTATAATGGGTATGTGTAGGATCATGGTGTGCCAAAACGTGGTGATCTAAAAAATATGTAGTTCTGAAATACTGCAAAGCATTTCACAATCTAATCCAACTTCTCCCACCCATCCTAATACCAAACCAAAATATTAGTACCTTTATAAGGTCTTGTATTGTTGTTTAGTGTGGAGCCTGATCAGTCCCCAAGTGGGAGATTGTTAGATTGTGGCGAATGATCAGGAAAGTACTGTACATCATAAATAGTGGGGTTTGGGGCATCGGCCGAAATTTTTTTTTTTGGGCAGTAGCCAACATGGTAGCCGACATATTATGGCCGACATATGGCTGACATATTATAACCCTAAAGCGGTTTAATACTTGTTAAAAGGGCTTAGGGTTGGGTATTTTTTATAATGTTGTGATACGAAATTGGTTCTTGCGGCGGTATTGATCTGTAAGGGATTACAGATTGTAATCAGGTTATAATCACTGGATTGTAATAAGATTGGACTTGCTGTTTGGTGGACGTAGCCCAGGGATTGGGTGAACCACGTTAAATCTTGGTGCCCTGTGTTCATTTCTGTGTGTTCTATTATTTTCTGCTATTGGTTATATTTGCATGTAGGTTTTTATTTCTGTTTGTGGTTTATCCTAACAAGTGGTATCAGAGCAAGGTTTTCTTTCAGTTATCCTCTGCAGGAAAGTCTTACGGTTAAGTGGGAGTCTCACAGTTGAGTGGGAGCGATGGAAAATGAGGGTAAGTTGAGGGTTGACAGGTTTAATGGGCAGAACTTCTAGTTATGGAAGATGCAAATGGAAGACTATTTATATCAGAAGGATTTATAGAAGCCGTTGGAAGGAAAAGCCAAGAATCAGGGAACTATGTTAGAGGCTGAATGGGATCTTTTGGACAGAAAGGCACTCGGAAGCATTCAGTTATGCTTGGCACCATTGGTGGCATTTAATATTACAAAAGCAAAGATGACAAAAGATTTGATGAAAACCCTAGCGACACTGTATGAAAAGCCCTCGGCTTCAAATAAGGTATTTCTCATGAAGCGTTTATTTAATATGAAAATGGCAGAAGGTGGATCTATTGCAGATCATTTAAATGAGTTTAATACTATTACTAGTCAATTATCTTCTGTGGGTATCAAATTTGATGAAGAAATTAGGGCTCTCTTGATTTTGTGTTCTTTGCCTGAAAGCTGGAATGGCTTGGTAATGGCGGTGAGTAATTCTGTTCCTGGATCTAGTACCCTAAAATATGATGATGTGATTGGTGTTATTTTAAGTGAGGAAACTCGTAGAAAATCCTCAGGTGGATCTACATCAGGAAATGCTTTAAATGCACAAAGCAGGGGCAGAACGACTGAAAGAGAAAGTAACTCTGGAAATCATGGAAAATCAAGAGGAAAGTCAAAGGGGAGGAGGTCTCAATCGAGAGGACCAAATGATTCCTGGTACTGTGGGAAACTAGGGCACAAAAAGAAAGATTGCTGGAATCGAAAGAAAAATGAAGGAGATAAATTAGATGGAGACAAGGAGGCAAATGTGGTAAGTAACAAATCCGAAGAGGATGCTTTGCTTCTGTCTTTAGAGAGTGTTGATGATTCATGGGTTTTAGATTCTGGTGCTTCATTTCATGCTACACCTCATAGAGGTTATTTCATTGATTATGTCCAAGGGGATTTTGGGCTTGTTTATTTGGGGGATAATGAACCCTGTCAGATTGTTGGAAAGGGAAAAATTAAGATTAAGTTGCAGAATGGGAATCATTGGCTACTACATGAGGTAAGACATATTCCAAAACTAAGTAGAAATTTAATTTCAGTAGAGCAACTCGGTGATGAGGGTTGTGTAGTTACTTTTAATGATAAAAATTGGAAGGTTTCAAAAGATTCCCTTGTAGTAGCAAAAGGTGTGAAAGTAGGCACCTTATATCTTTGTACAGGTCATATTGTTCCTTCTACTTTGATTGTTTCAGAGAAAAATGAATATTCAGGAACAATTACTGTAGTTGAGCAGGGAGAACAAATAGCTACTGTAGATTCTGATACAGCGCTATGGCACAATAGACTTGGGCACATGAGTGAGAAAGGTATGAAAGTACTTCATTCAAGATAAGTTTTACCAGTTCTAAAATGTGTGAATATGGATTTCTGTGAAAGTTGTGTGTATGGAAAATAAAAGAGAGTGAGTTTTGTAAAGACAGGGAAGGAAAACAAAAAGGAGAAATTAGAGCTTGTGCATATAGATGTATGGGGACCAACCTAGATATCTTCCCTTTGTGGCTCTCATTATTGTGTTACATTTATTGATGACGCAACTAGAAAAGTATGGGTTTATTTCCTTAGACAGAAATCTGATGTATTTCAAAATTTTAAGAAATGGAAATGCTTGGTTGAAAATGAGACTGGTAAGAAATTAAAATGTCTCAGATCTGATAATGGTGGTGAGTATTGCAGTCATGAATTTGAAGATTATTGCTCCACTAATGGTATTCGTAGACAAAAAACTGTTCCAAGGACTCCACAGGAAAATGGAGTGGCTGAACGCATGAACAGGACTATAATGGAGCGCGCAAGGAGCATGAGGTTGCATGCTGGGTTGCCCTTACACATGTGGACGGAGGCTGTCAATATTGCAGTATATTTGATTAATAGAGGTCCCTCTACTCCTTTGGGCTGTGGTATTCCAGAGGAAGCATGGACTGGTAAGAAGGTGAGTTATTCTTTTCTCAAGACCTTCGGTTGTGAAGCTTTTGCTCATATAGACTCTGAAAATAGAACCAAGCTAGAAGCTAAATCAAAGAAATGTGTCTTTGTTGGATATGGCATTAATGAATTTGGTTATAGGCTTTGGGATTTTGAAAATCTTAAAATTATTAGAAGTCGGGATGTCATATTCAATGAGAAAGTATTGTACAAAGATCTGTTGCAGCAACATGAGAAGAAAGAAGATGATTATGTAGTGCTGGATGATACTCCAAAAGTTGATGTTCCAACCATTCCTCATGATGTGGAACAACTGCAACAACAAATAGCACACACACCAGTGAATGTTAGACGGTCAACAAGGCAAATTAGACCTCCACAAAGGTTTTCTCCCTCTTTGTATTCTATTTTAGTTACTGATGCTGGTGAACCTGAAAGTTATGATGAAGCTGTGCAGGTGGATACTAAGATTCAGTGGGAGTCTGCAATGAAAGATGAAATGGACTCTTTGCTAAAAAATAAGACATGGGATTTGTGCAAGTTGCCTGCAGGTAAAAAGGCTTTATAGAATAAATGGATTTACAGGTTGAAAGAAGAGGAAGGAGGTAAGAAAAGATTTAAGGCCAGGTTAGTTGTAAAAGGATTTGCACAGAAAAAGGGAATTGATTTTGATGAGATATTTTCTCCTGTTGTTAAAATGACTTCTATTCGTACTGTTTAAGTCTTGTGGCTACTGAAGATTTGCATTTAGAGCAGATGGATGTTAAAACAACCTTTTTTCATGGTGATTTGGATGAAGAAATATATATAGCTCAGCCACAGGGTTTTGAGGTCAAAAGTAAGGAGAACTTAGGGTGCAAATTGAAGAAAAGTTTATATGGCTTGAAGCAAGCACCTCGGCAATGGTATCTGAAATTTTACAGTTTTATGCATGAGCATGGATATAATAGGTGTCATTCAAATTACTGTGTTTATTTTAAGAGGTTGGATGATAATAGCTACATTATTTTATGTTTATATGTTGATGATATGCTTGTAGCTGGGTCTAACATGGATCATATTAAGGGGCTGAAACGCCAATTAACACATGCATTTGCTATGAAGGATTTGGGGGCAGTAAAACAAATCGTTGGTATCAAGATTTGTACATATAGGAAGAACAAAACATTGACGCTATCTCAAGCTGATTATGTTGAGAAGGTGTTGCAACGTTTCTCTATAGAAATTGCTAAAGCTGTCAGCATACCTTTACCTAGTCATTTGAAATTGACCAGATATTCAAAGATATACTGACTGAGAGGTCAATTACTTCTGGTTGTCAAGGGAGTCGTAACGCAATTGGTTACGCCAGCACTAACGACCAATGGAAATTAGCATCCAGCGAACGTGCAAATCCACAACGTTGCCGACATTTTTCTTCCTATATAAATGTCTACTCCAACGCCGAAAGGAAAACATCCAGCAAACTTCTTGCTTCTGAACATTGCGTTGTGCGTTATTTGGCATGGAACGTGAAGTGAAGGTGCTCGGCACATGGGTCAGTCCATTCAGCAATCGTGCCTTAATTGCCTTGGAAGAGAAAGGCGTCAAATATGATTACCAGGAAGAGGATCTATCCAATAAGACCGAACTCCTCCTGCACGATGAATCCTGTGTACAAGAAAATCCCCGTTCTGATCCACAATGGGAAGCCCATATGCGAGTCTCTCATTATTCTTCAATACATCGACGAGACTTGGGACTCTAAGCAGGTTTCGCCATATGACCGTGCCCTTGCCCTTTTCTGGGCTGACTTCCCTGATAAAAAGGTAACTATTTCCCCGTTGTAATTGGTACAAGTATTTTACAATATCAGCAAATTTTCTAGTAGGTGAAAACTGAAAAGTTAAAATACGTGCCTTCTATGTTTTTTCACCTTTTTTCAACTCAGGGTTTCGTATAGTGAAATCGAAAGATGAGGATCAGAAACACGCCAAGCGTGACATGCTGGAGAACCTCCGATTATTAGAAGGTGCATTGAAAGAATTGTCAGCCCTACTTCGGAGGAAAGGATATCGCCTTAGGCCCCTTCGTGTCGTGGTTCCACATTTTTGGAACTATTGGAAATTTCAAGATACCCTTTGAAACTGAATATCCTCTGCTGGAGGCGTGGGGTAAGAGATGTATGCAGAGGGAGAGCGTCAGCAAAATCCTTCCCTCCTCCGAGAGGATGCTCCAGATGGTCTTCCAGGTCAGGAAGAGATTTCACTACTACATGGTAGCATGTTTTAAGACATTTTAAGACATTCATTTGAGACAACATTTTTGTTTTGTCTTTAATGTTTTAGTTTTTTCTTTTTTTTTTTAATTTTTTTTAATTAATGCATTTACTTTTTGTTTCTAATACGACAAAACATGAATATCATGAAAAGTTCAAGTGGGAATGAAAACTTGTTAGCTAGAGGAAAGAATGAAAGAGGACAGAAATTTTGTTATGCAAAGGGTAGGGTTTCAACTAGTCATGCCGGAGAAAAACTTTCAATGTTAGTTGAATAGAATACAAGGAAAAGAGTCGAGAAGCAGAGCCATGTTCTAAACATTGAGTTGAATCAGAGATTTGACAAAGAAGCCAAGCTTTTTGAATTCTTATCTTGGGTAAGACCTTAACTCTTTGTCTGATACAATGGTATAGTCAGTTGGATCATTTTTTTCAGTCCTCATATGTTTGGTAACTAGAGATCTAGGGACATGTTTCACATATGATCGTGTAACCAAAGGCACCAACATTAAGTGCATTCCCAAATCTGCAGCGAGGATAATTTTTTTGGGTAAGATTTTCTGCTCCACCCCTGTAGTTCAACCAACAAAGAGTTAGAGGCATCCGTTGCAATATGGGTTTAAAAATAAGGGTCTTAAAGATCATAGATTCACACAAACCAATATTTCTTACCTAATACAACGGTGTCTGATTTAGGTAGAAACTTAGAGATGAGCCACAGATGCGATTGCGTAAGCAAATATATAAGGGCTCGAACTATATTTGATCGTGTAACTTGAGTAACCAACATTGAGTGCATTTCCAGATATATAGGTAGGGAAGGTAAAGAGAATATTTCAATTGGTAATATTTTAAGTCCCACTTCTATAGTTCAGCCAGTAAAGAATTAGAGGCATCTGCTACAACACGGGTTTCACAGTAAGGGTCCAACGAATCAGACATCCAAACAACCCATGATTTTTTGAGGTAGGGCTTTTGTTCAACCTAGTGTTCCTCATAGTCCTGTTCAATCCAATATTTATCATATCTAGATAAAAAATTAAAAAAACCTCCAAAAAACCTTACAATTTAACCATATACCATTTGATATCTTCTTGGAGGATTGTCTGCTCCAGGATTATTTACCTAACAACAAAGATGTTACAAGATCAATAAGATCTGAGCTTATTATAAAGATCAATAATGCAGCCAAGAGCATGGTGTTTAATCTAGAATATGACCTGATTGATAGCAGTTTGTAACAGTGCATTGATTCTTTGAAAGCTCCCTTCAAGCCAAGTTCTCATAAACAAGCTTCCTCCAGCTCTCATTAGTGTTTCATTTGGGTCCCTACAAAGAGCGTCTCAAGTATGAAATCACAGAATCTCATTTGTGATTTTTATAAAGGTCTTGTCCCTGTTGTTTTTTACAAGAAACCTTAAATCCCCAATTTCAAGATCTGCAAGCTAGGGCTTTATTTTGCGAACTATGGAATTTGATTGGATATTGAACCTCTCCATATGATTTTTTTAAAATGAATGGTTCGATATCTTTAAAGTTTTTATGTTGTTAAATCTAGAGGGATTATTTTGTGTGTTATTTTGAGTCATCCCAATAGAGGGATTTGGTTTGCCACATCAAGCACTGGGTTTTTAATGGTGATTGTATGATTGTGCAAGCATGGTCTTCTAATTTTCAATCTTTGAATTTCAACGATAAGTTTTTTCCTTTCTAGATTCAGCTTCCTAACCTAGCATATGAATACAGAGAGAATGAGGTGATTTAAATTATAACTAATCAATTTGACATAAGTTTAAATCGGACTCCTTGTCCTACTATTTGTGCTATGTTGGATACAAGTGCCCCTGTTCTAGAGAAAATTAGATTATCATCTAACATTGGCTACTGGGATAAGATCATCTTTACTGAATCACCTATAAATTTCTTTCGTAATTGCCATTTTTGGGAACATACAAATGATATATGCACTTCTAGAGTATCTAGCCAACCTACAAATCAATAGTCCCATTTCATGTTGTTATTCAGTGGATGGAGAAAAGTTATATTAATCCTACAATTCCTCCATCTTTACTTGTGGATCGAAATATTTCTTTGCTTGTCAAGATGTATATAGTTTTTGTTTCTTCTTCTATGAAGATTGCTCCAAGGACCACTTGGAACTTTTTCTTGGAAATCATCCATCTTCTGTTTATATCTCCAATCATAACATGCACTCACTACCTTCTCCAACATATGTTTCTCCCTTATTTTCTAATCTTCATGCATCTTCGTTTTTTAATCCCCTCCCTCTCTTGCTTTTCTCCCCTAAAGCTTATACATCTGTGATTTTTCAGCCTTCCTCCCTTTTCTCCATGAAAAATAAGGCTCTTCCAACCATACATTCCTATTCTGGTGGTATTGGGGAGAAACAGAAGACCTAGAAAAGTATTTAGGAGGAAATTTTAGTATGCTAACCTATTCTAGAGGTGGACTTGGGATGCCTAAGTAATTTTGTAGAGGAGAACTTTGATATGCCTAAGGAGGAACATTTTGAGCAAGAAAATCCTCAATGTGAAAAGTCAAGAAATTACTCTCTCCTACTGAAAGAGACGTTCTTGTAAGCCTTACTCTATATACATCCCAAGTGAGATTCCTTTATTATATAATGGATCTCCAATCATCTTTGGGAATCTTGGTCTCTATTTGGTTGTTAAGCGCTCATAGAAAGAGTATAATATATTTTATATAGTTTAACACCCAATATAATAAATTGTAATACTTTTAACTTTTGTATATTGAATAGAATCCCACAATGATTTTCCTATTTCCTATTTTGAATTTACATTTGTTCTAGACTAAACTTATCACGTGTCTGCAACAGACACTATCTATCAAGCTGTTTCGCTAGATAATTATTTGTTCAAGACAAATGCCCATAAATTTGCTCATGGCATTCGTGAATCTACTGTTAAACTGTTAGACACCAAGATCTCATCGCAACATCAATAAAAGTTCATAGTGTTCTGTTTAAGATATATTTGTACTTGATCGGCAATGAAAATTTCCTTTTGGTATTGAAAAGGTTAACTACATTCATTGAAATTCTTGAATGCATATGTTTGATTCTAAGTGGCTTTAGTAATGATAATAGATTTGGCATTCTTCGTTTTGGACATTTAGTTTCCTTTATTCGTGACTATTAAATGTTTTTCGTAAATTCTACAATTAAATGATTCAAACCATGTATTTGCATGGAAGAAACCATCTATTTGGAGATTCAAGTTACATCTTTATTAGATGTCTATGCCACCCGAAGGGAAAAAGGAAATAATGTTGCTCTAGACAACATTACACTTCTATATGATTTTGGCAAATAAGTCGGTTTGTTTTGGTTCAACACAAATAAAATGCGTTAAATTAAAAGATATAAGGTTGTCGAAATGCTAATGTACATTGCTGAGATTGAACACAAGGGAAAAATTACCAAGGTTAACACTAAAAGCCAAAATATGTTTGTTAATTGGCCTAACTATTATTTTTTCAGTCGATAATCTTAGCTATGATTCAACCTTAAGTGAAACTTATACTCAGTTTTCTCCGTATTCATATTCTACATTTCTTTTTCTCATTTTTGAATATAATGCTAATTATATGTGTGATGAATCTTGGTATTTCAAAATATGAATAAGTTCAATGAAGAAGTGATTAATCTAGTTAGCATATATATTTGGTTAGGGGATGCAATTTCTAGTTGTACACAAGTGTAGACTGTGTAGATTAAGTACCCTAACTAGGAAGGCCCTAAAGAGAAAATACTTATGAACGCTCAATCAAAATTGAGTTACTTACAGGTGGTCCTCTCTTCAACAATGATAAACACCAAGAATAAGAATACAAATGTTAAAAGTGTTGAAGTTGATGAAAGGTCAACCCCATAGCTCCCAAGAATCATCTGCATGCAAGCACCTATTATAGAAGAGAGAAGTAAAAAACTATGTAGGTAGAAATGGTTAGATCCATAGACGAGACATTCTAGATGAGCAAAAAAGAGATTGCTATTATAAAAAATGAATTGGTCTCCATTAAATTTTACAATAAGAGATCATCCTTATAAAGGAGATCAAAACTCTAAAAAGGTCTAACATAGGTTGTATCAAAATAATTAGTAAAAGAATTATTATTAGATGTCTAAAGTTTAGCTTAAGCAAAGTAGAGTTAGTTAGGAAACATCTAATTACTCTAACACCTCCCCTTAAGATAAACTTAGGGAGTAGCTAGAAACCTATAAATTATTACAGAATGTAGATTTGGGTCCTAACAAACAAGACCTGATGAGGTACCAAGCACAATCAAATCTTTGAAAATAGGAGAAATAGAGAAAACCACATGGGAAAATCCCTATTTCAAAAGAGATGGAAAACATGCTAAAAATACTAGTGAAGGACTGAAGAAGCTTACAAACTACAGAATGTCCTCGAAGATAGGAACAAAAGATGATAATGAAGAACACCACTAAAGCATGTAGAAGCAGCAAAATTCTATCAAAAGTAACTATTTATTTGAAGAACCTCCACTAAAATAGAACCTGACTAGGTAGAGAAGACTCTAATCTTCATTGAATCTAGAGGCACACAAAGACAAACAACTAAACTCAAAGATATAGATGACATGAAATAGCAAAGCTTGAAGAGATGATCAATCATATCAAGGAAGCATGAGAAATAATAGAAGTATCCCTTCTAATGTAGATAAGGGTGAGGTGACAGACAACTGAAAATGTCGGCCAAAAGAACTACATGTCAAGAAACCACAATCAAGATGCATAAAAGAGTACATATGTGTATACTAAAGTGATCAATGTTAGACAGTCATGAGGCTAATGTCATGGAAGGAAAACTCACCGGACAAAGGAAGATGGAAAACAAAGGCAAAACATCATTCCACTTATAACACTTTAATCATGAGTAGTGCATGTACAATAAGGCACAAGATATAATGAATCCCAAGAATATAATAATTTGTACTAGTGTCCTCAGATGACATTGCTTGAATCAGAAGGTAAAACAAGGCAAACAACTGAAACAAAAATACAGATTTAATATGACACTTTATCTCAACTTGTTTGCAAAAATTCATAGAAATGATGTCTACATAGACCAAATGAGATATAAGATTAATACAATAGATAGTACAAGTTATGAAGAATCATCAAAAGCAACGAAATTGATCTTTAGACCTGAAACATCCAAGATATCTATCAGAATGCAGAAGACTGAATAGAATGTGCTTCAAGCATAATTTGGGAAAACAACTAACATCACTAAAAAGATCTCGGAAAGACCTTTCCAATGATATAAAAAAAAATTCAAATCGAAGATCAAATGCTCAAGATATGTCTTTAGGAGTACAAAAAGAATCTCCTAACATTGATAGTAAGAAAAGGCCATAAAAATGCATTAAAACTGAAAATAACCTTTACCTCTATAATAGGCTCAGAACCAACTTTCTGAAAATATCTCATTTTTCAATAACAAAGTCAGTATGCCCGAGATATGAGCAAAAAATTGGAGGTAGGTCTAAATAGAGCATCAACTATGAGAAAATTGAATTACTAGACCTCCCCCCTATGGATTGGTCAGTTTAGGAGTTAAAAAGCTTGAAGGAAAGAATTGCCTATGTCCTTAAAAGAACAAGGGATTGGGTCAGTAGAATTAGAGCAAAAAAAGTTACTAATGAATTTCAAAGTAAAGAGAGGAGAAGTAATCAAGGAGAATCATCTCAAATGGCATTAGAGGCAACTTTTGGTGAGAAAATACAACAATTGGATACGAGTGATCTAGATCAAGATGAAGATCAAAATCAATCGACTAAGTTTGTAGTCAAAAGACAGAGGAAAAAACTAAAAGATAAATCTAATAGAATGAATCAGGAAGGAAATGAACCTAATGGGAAGGATCAAAGAACCCCTCAAACTACTGAACAACACATCCTAGTTACATCCTATCATGACATAGTAATTCATCCTTCGAGCCTCTCTCCTCGTGAGATATCATTAATAGACATCACACAATTAGATAATCAATTATCTAATTTTGAAGATTTGATGATGATTGCTGAAAATATAATAGGCGAAATGCATGTTTCACTTCCAGCTATTATGCATTCATGGCTCCAAACTAGTCTCCAAAAGAAAAAGAAAGTTGTTCAGATGATCCTGCCTCCATTTGATGTAATCTCTAGTTTTCTTCAGAAGCCTCCTAAAGTGAAAAAGACTAAAGTGATGTCCAGGTTGGCCGTTGATAAAACTTCAAGCAATCTATGTGTAGAAATAGGAAAGCCTATAATAGAGAAGAATGTTGATGAAGCATTTGAGTCAGATATCATTCTGAATAAGGTTGATCTTGGTCCATGTACTGTAGAAAGTGATTTCAAAATTTTGAAGTGATTGTTGCCCAAATGTTACAAAGAGCGAAGAAAGAGAAAAGATCAAAGGAGCAACTCAAAGAGCAAGTTCAGATGCTAGTGTTTTACATCAATTCAATTAGTGATTCCTCTAATGTGAATGCAATAGTTACTTCACCAGCCTTACGGTGACCTAATGATATTCTTGATCATGGCATTGTTGAAAGAGTAAACAAACACAAGTCACATAGTATGATGGTCGAAGCTTGGATAAATAGAATGATAGAAGATGCTTCAAAACTCATTGGAGTGAAGGAAATATATGGAAAATCCATCGAATGGATACACGAAATGTCTAAAGAGCTAGAAAGCAGCAAGGAGCAGAAAATAACCTGGAAAAAAGTAGCTGATGGACTACAAGAAATGTCCAAGTTAGATACAAACACCCTAGTTCTTGAGAAAATTATTGTTGATCCAAGTGAGAATCATACATGTATCTGGAGTAAAATTATTAACTAGAAGATGATAAATATAAGAAAAGGGATCATTGAATTTGAAAAACTAATATCTTCATGGGAATAATTGAAAATGGAAGTTGCAGATGAGGTAGTCTCTACTATCGTAGGTGGAGCAGCAATAAATGATCTTCAACATATTGATTGCTAATTTCTTCTTGATTCTTTAAGAATTCAAATTCATTAAGAAATAGAGAATTGATTATCAAATGCCAAAACTATGATGAAGCTCAGTCTAGTCATAGTCACTTTGGAAGATTGCAACATTTCAGCTTATCAATAAGAGTCAGAAGAGTTCCAGGATAAATAATTTACTACCAAATGTAGGATGGAGAACGTGTTCATTCCTAATTATGAGTTAATGGTGACCATCCTCGATGCTTATAGGACTTTTTGAGATAAGTCAATTATGTCTAGATAGATAGAGTTCATAGCTAGAAAACCAGTGATTGGATATGTATGTATTCTTAGTAATTCTAGCTTAAGTTATGTTTTTTGAGTTTTCCTTGTGGGTAAATGCACAAACTTGTGTCACCTTTTATAAAGAAACGAGATATTAGAATGTGACAATTCAACATTAATGACAAAAAAAATGGTATTTGTGTTTAAAATATGAAAATGATGTAAACTAATGAAATGTGTAGAATTGGATGAATTTTATGCCTATAATTTTTTATAATTTTTTTGAGTAAGAATTTATTCATTTCATTTTATTTTGAAGTCCCTTTTTAACTATAAAAAATATAGGGTGTAGTTCATGTCAAACAAGTATATGCAAATCATCTTTTTTTGTTCTGATTTGAAAATATCTTTTAGATGACATGTATAGCTAGTGAAAAAAAAGAAGAAATTATTATTTTTGATGTATATTTTCTTTGTTATAAGTACTCAAGTTTGACCTTATCAAAATCCAACAAATTTTTCCTCCCGTCAAAACCTCCCTATCAAATCTATACCTTCTTGAAAAAAATTACATATTCGTGAAGAGGATTCTCTCCTCTAGAGATAAATATAATTTTTAAAATTTTTTTTTGATAACATTTACTATGTTTTTTTAGTAGCAAGAAGAGGAATAGAGTGTGCAAGACACACAAATGCTACCTCCTAGTCCACCTCATACAACTGTCACACCTACAAAACTAATAATCATTAAGGATGTTCCTAAAAATTTAGCTTAGAACATCAATCCTCTAACTGTAGAGGATCTCTCCAAGATCCTTCACCAATTCACTCTATAGGCATAGTTATGCACAAGCCCTATATTGGTGAGTGTAGATGAGTTACAAAAGGTAGTAGCAACACCGCAAAGAGAAAATGTGAAACCAAAGGGACTACCTTTCACCTATATAGCTACTTGCACAAAAATTTTGATGCTTCCACCACCACCTCCACCAAGTGCAACAAGTGATACTGTTCAGAAGCTAAGTGCAGTAGGAGGAAAGTTAGATGAGAAGGAGGATACATCAAAAGAAAAGGAGCAGGCCGCTATACAGACATTGGTGGAACTACCAAAAAATGGCACTCCTACAAAGACCTTTCACAAGTTGAGCACTAAAGTCACACCTTGACAAATTTCAACTCCACGCTTAAGCTCAACTAGAGTAGTCAGGGTACTTCACTATGGTGACCCTGAATTAGATGAAGATATTATAATACCCTCCTATGATTCCAAGACCATCACAATGGCACAAATCAATGAAATGCAAACTGCATTAGACAGAAGGATGAGGCAAGAAATACTCAGGAAAGAGTTCAAACACAAGCAAGCACTACATGACATTAAGGACATCTTTATGGATGCCTTCAGCTTGTAGTCACCAAATGAAGCAAAGCCAATAATAGAGAAACTATCAGATGTAGTTGACCAGGTGACCAATGAATACTAGGACACTAATGTTAAACTCATGGAATGCTCATAGAGAAAATTTCAAGGAAAAGTGAATGAAAAGATATCAAGAGGAATAGCACTTGAATAGGTGGAGTTGGCTAAGAAAATAGACAAGGTCAAAGTTGTACTTGAGAACAATTTGTCATTATATAGAAAGCTGTGTGATTTTTCCAACTTCACACATGAAACAAGTCAAAGAATAATGAGCTTGGAAAGAAATTTTAAAATTTCTAGCATGCAATTGCTAAAGGATCCAGCTCAAAGTGAGAAGCATTTTGCACAATCACTTCACACGCAAAGGGAGTTAGCTATACTCACAGTAGACAAAGCTAATGTAAAGGATAAATTGATGCAAATTCAATCCTCTATCAACCCACATTTAGAAATCCTCCACAAGGAGCAAGTATATGCTAAAACAATTTTAAAGAAAGATCTTAATCTTTCTACACTTGATGGACTTGTACACCTTGCTACAAAGACTACCATCCAGCATAAGTCACTTGACATTGCTTTGGAGAATTGGGATGTAGCTCTGAAAATAATAATGGAGGTAAATAGTAATTTTTTGGCTAAGTATGGTATTACTCCTTTTAACCCTTTGACATAAGTGTCAAAAAGGGGGAGATTAAATAATGTTTTGAGGAAGATAGGGGGAGAAATAAAAAGTAAGGAAAATATATCTAAGGGAGATAAATACTAAATTTTGATTACATTCTTTTATGGGGAGATATAGTGTTTTGGGGGAGATATGAATGAAACAACACACAAGTACATATTATAGATACAGAGCAAAGGGAAAATGTTTTCAAGGCACAATCAACTCAGGGGGAGTTATAAGGTATTTTGAAGAAATTTTGAAATTTTGTGGATAAGGTACTCATAAGGAAAGATTAGTAATATTTAGTTAAGTGTTTTTGACACTCATGTCAGAGGGGGAGATTGTTGGTCTTAGAATGGTTTTGACATTTGAGTTTCAACACACTTAACCACCTTTTATGTTGAAGCTGAGTACACTATGTATGTTGAGCTATAGTGTGTGTCGAGTCAGATTTCCAACAAGTGCCGAGTGACTTAAGGTGTGAAGCAGTATATAAGTGCCAAGTGATATATAGGTGCCGAGTCACAATTGATGCCAAGCAAGTTAGAATGCTTCATATGCCAAGTGAGCCAGAATTATACATGTGCCAAGCAAGACATAATGTAATAGGTGTCGAGCAAACCATGATAGCATATGTGTTGAGCACTAGTAGTTCAGTATGTGCCGAGTAACACAAAATAAACATATGAGTTTGTGCCCTCACAAACTCACATGTAAACTATTTTTGGAGCTAACATAGAAGGATTTTGAAGGAGAAAAAGGATCAGAATGAATCTTTTATGTTTCCTATGTAATTAGCATGCAACCAATTAGAAAAATGGAGAGGGCATGCGACCAATGAGAAAAATGAAAGGAATGAGCGAGAACTCAAGATTCAATATGGATTGTAGATCCATACCTAACCCTAAGTGTTCACAATCTTTAAAAGGAGGTTGAAAACCTCATTACATATGTGGATGAGAACAGTGTATGGGAAAACTATAACGAAATTCAGTGTGAAATGAGAAAGACTTAGAGGAATAGAGCAGTAATTACATATCTAGTTGATTAGAATAGTACAAGGGACAAGGGACACGATTAGATATCAGATCTCAGAGGATCAAGACTAGAAGGAGTAGATCAAGTGCCTAAAATTAGCAATTGAAGATTGTAAACAATCAAGTCAAAGGTTTCTAATAATTTCTAGCCATTGTATTAGATAAGTGAAAATCCTATGTTGATAGGTTAGCTTGACCGCTACTTTGTAGATCCTTTGAAGAGGTGACTGAATCCTTTAACAAGGTGACACTTCATGTAAAGTGTTTTTAAATCCTCTAACTAGGTCACTATTGACACAATGTAAAGCCTTTAACAAGGTAGACCATCAGAAGTGGTCAAACATTTATTGTTGAAATGATTTTTGTGCGTATCATCCCTACCCCAGTTTTACCTTCTTATTCCTGGAGGGTTTTTGTGTTACCAAATCTGGTGTCATTTGTTTACTTTATGGTTATTTGATGTATTTTTATGCATGTAATTCACTTTCAGTTATTTGATTTAAAGGATTAGAAAAGGATAAAAGTGTGTTACTTCTAATTCACCCCCCCTCTCAGAAGTACTCTTCCCATTTTGAACATTCCAATAGAAACGCGTTGAGCACTAGGAGGAACAACTATAGAATCCTTCATAGGTTCTATGGGAGGATTAATAGGATCAACAAGAGACTGACAAGAAACAAGAGGAGCTTGATTAACATATGTAGAATCCATAGATAAAGGAGTTATGGAAGGTGTAGAAAAAAGACCATGGTTAAGATCCATAGGATGTAAGATTAACTCAAGAATATTCTACCTCATATAAACTTGATATGAACAAAAAAGATGAGATCGGGTTGAGCAGGACATGAATTAGGTAATGAAGGCCAAAAGAAGTCAATGGTAGCAACATTCCTAGGCCTAGAAGTATGGTATAAGCTATGATTAACCATCTTTATTTCATCATCATAAAGAAACTTAAGAAATTTATGAATAGGTGAAGCAATAACATGCATGACATTTAACCATGGTAAACAAAGCTTAACCTAAAATTGATCAGAAGTAGGAACAAAAACAAAGGTGTTATTCACAATCTTTTCACAAAGTTCAACTAGTAAATCAATAGAACCAAATGATGGATAAACAAAACCATTACAAGTTTGAATCGATACATCCAATTTATCATAAAAATCACATTGCAAATTTTTCATAAAAAGATTTTCTTCTATGATAACATTGACTAAGGAGGTAAGATCAACAAGAAAATAATGAATAGGTATCTCAAAAATGTTATCATAAATACAAAAGGGGACCATCATGAGCTCTAATAGTCTCAGAATCAGAAAAGGTAATCAAAAGTTCCTGAGGTCATTTTTTCTTAGGTGGTTGTTGAGGTTTAGGTTGAGGCTTCAATTTAGGCTTAGGTTTTAGTTGAGGTGAAGCTAAAACTTGAGATTGAAGTGGAGGTTGAGATTGAGGTGGATTTATAGATGGAACCACATTCTCCACTTGATTAACAACATGATTAAGATCATCCATCTTCGAATCATACACAATATACATAAAAGATGGCTGAGCAATAGCATTAGTATCATGTGTAGTTAAAGGATTCTGATTAGGAGGAGAAATTAATTTATTCCCACTACCATGAATAGATAAAGCATTAGAATTAATTAAGTTATGAACCTTATATTTTAAAGAATAACATTTCTCAGTATCATGACCATTTTGGCAATAATATTGACAAAAAGCTTTCAGATCAAAAGATTTAGCCACCATTGTAGCAAGTAAAAGAGGAAAAATAGGAGGTAAATTAATCATATTAGCAGTTAACAACCTATTCATAATAGAATGTAAAGATTCAAAGAGAGGAGTAAATGTACAATTCAATTGAAAAATAGTGGATGCAAATTTGGCATTATGAGATGCAACAATAACTTGATCAACAACTGAATTTTCTTGTATATTTATCTTGACATAGTTGTTGAATTTTCAAATTTTATTTGAATAATGAGTAGCACCACTTTTATCAATAGGAATAGGAGCCATTAGAGTGGTGCTCTCAAATTGACTCACTTGTAAGAGATAATGATGAAGTGCTGCACAAAGTTGTTGAAAAGAAGTAAATTTAGTAAGCATAATCTGATCTCTAATATCCTTTTGTAAATTTGAAATAAACATACATTGAATATCAATATTAAGATTAGGATAGGAAATCTAAGCATGCAAATGCATAAATCTACCAATTAATTTAGTTAAGTTTTCCTTCAAATTTTGTTCACAATGCATCAATTCAATCAAAGACGCCAATGTTGTTTTGAAATTGTAGAATAAAAACATTAATAAGTTGAGAAAATGAATGAATAGAATAAGGAGTCAAAGAAAAAAACCATTGTAAGGCCTTATCACGATAAGTTTGAGAAAATAACTTTGCTAAAATCCTATGATCATGAGCATAATCACTAAAAAGGATTTGAAATATTTTAACATGATAAACAAGGTCTTCCTTACCATTATAATTATCAAGATGAGGCATATAGGCTTGTTGAGGAACTAGAGTATGAATAATATCCTAAGACAAAGGACTTCCCATGTCACAAGTAGAGATACTAAACTTGTTTTGAGTCAAGGATGCAAGTTGTTGTTGTAAAGATGACACAGTTTGAGCCAAACTAATAATTGTTGAATCATAAGAAGAAATAGGAGAACTAGAAACATTAGAAACACTAGGCAAAGTGTACAAAGCTATAGGAATAGAAGACACAACTAGAGGAACACTAGGAACTATAGTTGGAATAGGAGTAGAATAAGTAAAAGGAACATTATGATAAGAAGGTTGTGAATTAGAAAGGGACATATGATGAACATTCATAAGAATAGAGGGAACTGTCATATTCACCAAAGAAGGAGTATAGGTAGGAACACCAGGGAAAGGAACAAAAAAAGGTTCTAGACTAGTGACAGGAGTAGTCAGCCCTAAATCTTGAGCTTCTTGAGCTAAAAGTTTAACATTGGAATGCACAAGGTGAGTAATACCACGTAAGAGATTAACACCTTGGTCACTATCACAAAGAACTTTCATAAGAGCCTCTATAGCTTGAATAGAATCTTGATTATGGTTTTCTTGAAGAAGCCAACTTCCAATTTTATCAAGTTTGTTTGAAAGTTTTTGGACTTATTCAGGAGGAAATCTTAAAGCATCATCCTCATCATGAGATGAGTGAGAAGAGTTTTGATCTATAAGAGGATTAGAATTGGAAGAGTCAAAGTTTCATCTAGAATCCTAAGGAAAGGAGAAGAAGACTTAGGCTCAAAGGTACCCATATGTCTGCTACTGCATCAAACTCTAAGATTAGAAGTAGGACTAGGAGTATTAAAACTCATCAATAAATTTAGTGTAAATGAACTAAACTAAAACAACATAAAGCACAATAGGGAATATAATTCAACAAAAGATAGGGGGTAAACATGTCGGGTTCATCAAATGAATAGAAAGAAAATGGAAACCTCTCCTCAACCCTGATTTCCAAAAGGAATGATCCAAATTGATTAAGCACAAGAAAGTGTTCAATGCATAAATGGATCAAGTGATGGAGAAAAGGGTGAAAGAGGTTTAATTGGTCTTCTTTCTATTTTGAGGGGAGTATGTGCTTAAATCCTGAAATAGATAAAAGATAAATACTAACCTTGAATTTGGAACATGTTGATTTCTTATGTTTGTGTATAGTTTTAGGGAATTCTACAACTTGTTCCAAATTGGAAATGTTGAGATGGAGAAAAAACATAAATCTTTTCTCTTTTTGAAAGGAGGTCGACCTTGACCTTGTTGGCAGGGTACAATCTTGCCCCAGGGCACAATTGTACCATGAAAAGTTAACCTTTACCTGGGTTACTCTGAAGAAATTTCTATTCATGCATCTCGCAAGTTTGATGAAAAGGGTATCCAAATCTGCTCTCCAATTCATTGTTCCACACCTGTATCTGTAAGAAAAATGGTTTGTTTGTTGGATTTGGGGTTTGCCTTAGTCAAACCTTAGTTTGGAATTAATCTTGAAATATAATTGAAATTGTAATATCTATAAACAAAGTAAATGAAACTATTCACCTTACTTGTGTGGAGATCCTTGTGGAGGATTTGAATCCTTCAATTCACAAGTTCAAATGCTTCAAATGAATGTAGAAATGTATGTAGGATGTCTCAAATCAATGTCATTAGATCTTCAACACCAATCTTGAATGTATCTTTGCATAGGAAAAGGCTTGGATGAATATGGATGGATAAATCTTTAACAAGAGGGCTCCATAGAGATTGAATACTTTAATGGCTAATAATGGACCTCCTTAATGAATTGGATGCTTGAATACTTAACTACTTCAATGCTTAAATAATTGGTGGATATTAGATCTTCACTCCATGTAGATGGATGCTCATTCAATATCTCTTATGTGTGTAAACTTCATAACAAGTGGATGGATATCAAAATGAGGGAATAAGGCTTCCTTATATAGAGATCTAGGGCACAAACTCTAAGTGAAGGCCGACATAGGAGAATTAAATACCATTTAACCTTAATCCTTGGGAATGGACTTTGATTAAATTTAATTTAAGAGTCTACCATTCTAAAACCCAAAACAATTGACCTAGAAGAGGGAAAAGAAACTTTTTGAAGCCTGAGATCTTGAGACTTTTGGAAATTAACAATGGGACCTGGCGTTAGGGATGAGGTCGAGCCTTCCCTAGGTAAGAGTTGAGGTCATCCTTTACCTAGGTCAGGGTTGAGGTCATCCTTGACCTAGAAGGTCGTCCTTGACCCAGAGGCCAACATCCTCAGTTTCATTGAGCAGTTTGGTAGAAATATGTTGGAAATAGAGAGAGAAGTAGAATAGGGAGAAACCAACTAGATCCATGCAAAAACCCATTCAAGGTGCTTGACATGACCTTAGATCACTTACTTGAAGGGCTAAACACTCTTCACATGAAAGTGCTTCCATTTTAAGATGATACACCTACAAGCTTTAGTACTATAGTATAAAGTTTGCTTGTTAAGGCCTACAAATGATCACTTCTAGTGATCTACCTTTTTAAGAGAAATAAGGACTATTAGGTCCACCTTGTGCAAGGATTTATATAATACAATGAAGTATGTACTCAGTTAGGAGATTTTGCATAAGACTATTAAGTACACCTTGTTAGAGGATTTTGCTAATGCACCTATTAGGATGAACTAGTAGTTGATCTCTTCTCTACAAATTTGTTTGCCAAATGAGATTCCTTTGATGTAGAAAGATCACCTTAATGTGATGGATGAAACTCTTTTTTTCCTTATACTACTTGTAGGCTTCAAATTCAAATTTTTATATATCATAAATTCTATACTCATTTGGATATAACGAGATATATCTCATTTATACATATCCAAATATTTACCTTTTGGAGTCAGCTATAATAACATATTAAACAATCTTCACTAAGTCATCTTAGTGCTAACACTTAGGTTCAGAAGTCAACTTGGGTGATATTATGATACTCGACACCACAATGAACTCGATAAACTTTGGTACTCAATTGACATTGTTGTTTGGTCGACATTGATCACTCAGGAGTAGTTGTGAACTTGGTTAACACCGATGAATTGAAAAGCATTATAGAGCTTGGTTGACATTGCAACAACTCGGTTAGAACTGAAGCTTAGTCAACACTACTCTTCCTTCTACTTGGTTAACATGACTAGCTTGGTTGACACTATCTTCTACTCTTGCTTGGTTAACACTTCATGCTAGCTCGAGTGACACTGTTTGCAAGGTTAACTTTGTGGTGCTTGATAACAATGTAATCAACCAAATAATTAAGTGTTTTGGCATTGATTAACAAATAGTCTAGCCATAAGGTAAACAGGCAGTGAAAAGGATAATGAGATATCTAAAAGGCATAGAAGACTATGGATTGTATTACAAGAGAAGTGATAAATTTGAATTGAAGGTATTCACTGACTTATATTGGGCAAGAAATATTAATGACAAAAAAATAACTAGTGTAGGTGCATTCTTTCTAAGAAAGATATTGCTGTCATGGACTAAAAAGAAACACAATTGTATTTCCTAATCAAAAAATGAAGCCAAGTATGTGGTAGTTGTAGTGAATTGTTCAAACATTATGTAGATAAAGCAATTATTGAAAGGTATGAATTAAGAAATTATGGATCTAATGATTATCTATTGTGATAACACAAGTTCTATTAACATTTTAAAGAATCTAGTGATGTACACTAAGATAAAGAACACTACTATCAAGTATCACTACTTGAGGGATCTAGTACAAGACAAAGAAGTGCAGCTAAAGGGTAAGTGCAAGAAGTTGGGTCTCACTTTTGGGCAAAAAATGGAAGTATTTTTCCTATTTTTGAAATTTCTTGTCAATTGATGTCAAAATTTGAAGCATTTGGAGATTGAATATAAAAAAACTTTAGAAACAAAATTTTTAGTGTTCAAAATTTAGTTTTTGAATATGTAATTTATTTGTGTACCCATATGATAGATTTTTTTTTTTTTTTTTTTGTATGGATCTTTAAAATTGACTTTTTCAAAATGCCTATTTCAAGACCATACCACACTCATGTATGGACACTATAATTTGACACAAATAAAATAAATTTTTGTAAATTCTTTTAAAGGGAGTTACTTAATACACTTAAGATTGATGACAATATTTTTCCTTAATTTTTTATTAAATAATTTTTTTATTATCAATTATTAATTGGCTATAAAGGTAAATTTTAAAACCTCTCATGTATGGATACTATAATTTGATAAAATTTTAATTTTTTCAATTTCTTTTTAAAACTCAAAAGAATTGTATTTAGATTGATGATATATAAATTAATTTAAGAAAAATCATAAAATCAAAAAGTTATTAAAGTTTTAGCAAACTTCACTATTTTACATTTAGGTACCATCTTTCATTAAAAAACAATGCAAAAATAGTAAATAAAATCATAGCACTATTAAATTTATATTTTTGAAATCAAGATAGTGAGAGCTCTAATGGATTTTTGTTTAATAAAAAAATTTGATTGGGAAAACCCTCTAAAAATTATGGCAAGGCGTGAATTTGTCAGTTCAATGACTTAGCCAAATCTTGAGAGGTCAAGGCATAAGCTTGGTCTCAACAAGCCTTTCTTGAACCAAAATCCTAGGTAGGAGAAAAAAATGCCACCCAATATTGTAAGAAATGGGCACCCATTATTTGAAATTCAAAAAAAGGGTACCCATTTTGAAAAAGTCAAATTGGCATATAAAATCCCTCACAAAAATAGAATTTTAAATTTTTAAAAACAGGTACCCTTTTTTGAAAAGTAAAAAATGGGGACCTATTTTTGAAAAAAATGGGTACCCATTTTTTACTTTTAAAAAATGTCTACCTATTTCTAAAAAATACAATTTTTATTTTATTTTTTATGTTTTCAAAAATGGGTACCCATTTTTTTAAAATAAAAAAATGGATACTCAATTTTTTTAAAAATGGCTGCCCATTTTTTCAATTTCGGATAAGGTGCTCGAGCCTAAAATGGGTACCCATTTCTAAAAGAGCACGATCTCAATTTGTGGACTTCCATGGAATTGAGACCCAACTCCTTGCTTCTACCCTTGAATATGTTCTAACACCAAAGAATACTTTGCTGGCATATTCAAAAAACCCTTACCAAAGATGATTATACTGTCCTAACTAGAACAATGGCACATAGGTATGTTTGCATGTGTATGTGTACCATGTGTATGTTATGTATATGCTGCCCTAAACAAAGCTACTTAAGGGAGAAAGGTGCATTGCATAAAATGTGCTAATCAAAATATCTTACACATTGATGCAATACAACTCTACTTTAGGAAATGCCAAAGGTAGATATTCAAGTACAACATAAATGGATCATTCATAAACAAATGACAAAAGTTAGCCAGACATGCAAAATCTACATAACTCATATGTATGAAGAGATTGAAGATAAGAAAGCTTAGTGTCTTTGGCATTGTTGTCAAAGAGCGAGAGATATACAATAAAGTAAAAGAGAGAGAGTTATATAGTACAAGAAGGAGAGATAGATAGAGATATACAACATAAGTAAATATTAGAAAGGGAGAAAATGAACATAGAGGGAGACATATTGTCTCAGAGGGAGAAAATATTTTTGGATTGTATGGTAATAAAGTGAGATACATTTGATACATTGACATATTGCTAATAATGACATGTAGAGATTGTTGGAATGTAGATATGTTGCCATCAATGCAAAAGAGAGAGATTGTTGGAAACTTACAATTGGAAAAATTATTGTTTTTTCATTGATGTTAAATCTATTTGATAAAACATATTGCTACCTAATCTAAATGTCATATCTATGAGACAAAGTGATTGTTTATATCAAGGAAGGTAAGCCAAGTTAAGAATTAGCGAAAATGGTAAAGGAATGTTGAGTGATGCTAGTGTCAACCATGCCATAGTTAGTACTAAGAAAATCTAGTATTGATCAAACATTAGAATCGACCGAGCAAGATAGTCGATGCTGAGCCAAAATATTTTACATCGACTGAATGTTAAGTGATGATCAAGTATTAGACCTCAGTGATTTTTGAGTAAAATTGTTGAAGATGAATTCGAGGAAATCATGATTCCCAACTAACTTTGGGAGATGTGAACCATGTTGAAGATAAGATCGATTTGTTGGGTCATTAAATTCAAGGTGAGAATTAGGTAAATACCTAATAGATAGATTCTAGAGAAGTTTCTAGAGTGTTACCCCCATGTTTTTCTTGCCACTATTATTGCTGATATCCAAATTGGACCAAGTCAAAAGTTGAACTTGATCCTTTACCCCTTACTTCAACCTCAAGTTTAAGTCAGTATTATTTGTGATAGTGCAAAAAGAAAAGATCCTCCTTCAACTTATGTGTTGACCCAATCATGTCTTCTGCAATGTTGACGTTGAAGCTAAAGTTGAAACAAGAAAGTGTTGTTTCAACTTCAACTTCAATTTCCTTTATTTTCAATGGTTTTCTCTTGTTTTCTTCCATATGGACCTAAGATGTAAAAGAAAATGAATGTGATAGCTAAGAAACATCTGTCAAAGTAAAATTTGTTTTCAAAAAAGAAGATAATGATTGGTTGACATCATTAGAAATGATATGGCGTACTGATTTGACAGGGATGATTAACTAAAAGTGGCTGAGAGGTCTTGTCAAGTAAATAAACATGCTAGTGTTAATGTTTTGCACACACCATATCTATTCATAATTTCCTAAAATCTCACTCCTTAAATTCTCCCCTTTTCTATTTTAGTTTCTTATTATACCTTGTCGAAGCCCAAAAAATCATACTGGTAAGAACAAAACATAAGTCCTTGGCTTTATAGAAATCGATGAGTGCATAAAATGACCTTCTCTATATATTTTCATTTTTCTTTTTCCTGGTTTTTGTTAAGTTTCTTTTCAACATTTATTTTAATAGTTCTCTATTAAAGTAATCATGACTCTTTTTTAGCCTAAGCTTCCTATGCTTGAAAAAACCTTCTTATTGAACTCCTTATTTGAGATTCAGGACACCTTCCCCGTCAATGTGGATTTATCCAAGTTGGTTGAAAGAATTAGGAATGTACATGGGGGATTCATATACCAAAAACTCACCAATAGTGGGTTGGTAGAAGCTGCAACATTCTTGTCTGCCATAGGATGCCAAGAATTGATTATTGAGTGTGCGGACCATTATGGTTCCCCTTACTAGATGTATCAAGAAGGTCACATGTGAATTTTTGGCCAAAGTTGATAGGATTATAGTTAGTCCATCCTTAAAGATTCCTCATAAAGAACCTAATGAACTATGGACATTTGAAGAAGCTGAGCACTTGTATGGAGAATGCAAGAAGGATTATGACTCTATTGTGGCACATACTTGGCTTTTAAAGCCAACATTAGGAGGCTTAAGGTTACCCAAGCTACTAACCATTGAGCATTTTATCAAGGAAATTGCTGACATAGTTTTTTCTGCTCAATAGAAAAAAGGGAATGAGCATGCCTTCCACTAGGGGGATTGGATGTACTTTTTCATCAAGAAAATTGTTGAAGGAGAGGAATTCATTTATTGGGTAGATTTGATAGTAGAAGGGTTACAAAGAGGTCACCTGGGTTTGAATAACTTTGGCCCATTCTTCATGTCCTCCTTTTTGGTTTATATCCTCACTGTATTTAGAGAATGGGAAGGACTCCCACATGAGCCTTGGCCAGATGACATGACTATCTACCAACATTATAGAAACTTATAGACTAGGGAACCTTATAAGAAATACTAGAGAATTAATGATGTGTTTCTAGGGAAATTGGTTTGCGAGCTTTAAGGTTAAGAAAATTATAGGTTGTCTGAAGAAGCCACGTAGGCTATCAAAGTTTATGGTTTTTATTATATTCAATTTCCAAGATTCACTTATCTCAGAGTCAAATGCTTCATTGGTGAACCTTTTAAATTGCCACACTATTTCCTAGATAATGGCATCCTATTAGAAATATGTAGGTAGCTCAACAATATTATGGATTTTTCTAAGAACATTAAGAAAACTCTTGCTTTTTGGTTTCCTCTAGAAATTGGCCACTACAGATGTCCCAATGTAAAACAAGCTATGTTGATGAAGTCAAAAATTTCCAATTTGTGCCTCAAACCCTACTTTGCTAGAAAAGACTTTGATCACATGGGTTTTGCCAAAGAAAACCTCAAACATGCATCCTCTCTCAAGCATGTTCCTCACTTAGAGGATTACTAGGCCAATTTCTTTGATGAATTTGAAGTAAGAAAGAGATTATGGTCAAGAATGACCATGGGCCAAGTACAAGCATTCAAAATTAATCTTGACAGTAGTGGGGTAGAAGAAGACAATAGTGAAGAGCTTGCTGATCCCTTGTATATTGAAAAAATTGAGTGGTTCCCTATCCATGAACTAGATTGGAACAAAAGAGAGGAAGATGATTTATATTCTCAAAAAAAAATTTAAGTGTCTACTCAGAAAACCCCCAAAAAGAACTCAAAAGTTAGACAAAAGAAGCCTTCCAAAGAGATAATTGTGCCCTCTAACTATAACATTGATGATTCTATTGTAGGGAAAAATGAAGTTGAAGCTGAAGTGTCTATTCCTCAAGTTAAAATTCAAGTTCAATCTAAGGCAGTCAACACTAAAAGAACTACAAGCTCAAATACCAAGAGCAAAAGAGCTACACAAAGCAAAAGAGGAAGAAGATTCACAATAGACTTGGATTCTTTAGAATCTGAGATAGTAATAGAGTAGATCCATGGCCTTGATATGTCAGACACAAAGGAGACCAATAGAAAATAGCTGAAGAAAGAAGTGTGCCAATGGATACATTGGCTCTAATTGATACCACTTCCACACTTGGAAAGGAACCTATAACACCCAAATGGTTAGAAACTTTTGTAGAGAAAAAGTCAAGTATGGTCCCACTCTCCATGCCAATGGATGACCTAGTAAGTAAATGTATTAGAAAATATTCTAAAGAAAAGAAAGAAAAAATAGAGTCTCGCATTGACTTTGACAAGAGCACAGGGCAATGGTCGGCGGAGATTGCCAAACCTCCCAAGGATAAGCTTCAAGAGGATCTAACACCTCAAGATTATTAGGTATCTAAAGTAGACTTGGGAAAGGGCACCAGAATGGTGGATATGAAAATATTCAAGGCATCTAAAAAAAAGATTATTGATCAGGTGTGGAAAGATGCCAAGGAAAAAAAAGACATGAAGGAAGCTATGATGAATACAACCTAGTACATCAACAATGTTCTACACCTAGAACCAAAGCCAATCAACAATCTATGTCTACCATTGTCGATACTAAATCTCTAGCCAACCAATAGGTTTTAGATACCTATAGAAGTGCAAAGCTATTGCCAAGACATTTGAAGAATGGGTCTAATTTGTACAAGATGGAACAATAAAATAGGTGAACCTTCTGAGTGGAACCTTAAAGGAGACTTCTACTATTGTTATTAAGGTTGAATCAAACATCGAAGGATATGAGAAAGAGAAGGGTAATTGGGTGAGAGAAGTATTGTGGATTGGAGAAATACAAGAGTATGGCCTGCCACAATTTCCCTTCGAGTGCCCTATGGTTGTTCTAGATGATAAAACTCTCTATGTGATTAGGGAATGCATTGAATGGAGAAATGAAGTGATTATGTAGGGGATAAATGAAATCAAAGAAATACTATCCAAGCTTGAGGTTATAGATGACATAATCCTTGGAGACTTGAAGTGGTTCCATAAACAATGTGCAGGAGAGGATAATGACTCTATTGCCCCCACAAAAGATATTATTCAATAGATAGAAAAGAAATTTCTGGAGGTGTAGAGAAAGAAAATGTTTGCATGACAAGACTTTTCCAACATAACACATGTTGAGGCCATCTTGATTATTAACTAGAAGCACCTAGAGATCCATGAAGCAAAGATCATGGAGCTAAAGAAGGAGAAAGAAGTTTGGAAATAGAGGATTTCTTATCTCAGCCTACCTCATCAATCAGTTACCTCATCATTTTCTACTGCATATGAAAGCTGGAAAGTTGGAAGGATTACTGCTGGCATAGAAAAAGTCTCATGATACCTGGAGTCTTCTAGTTGGATATTAGCTATCTTTTAATTTCTCTAATTTTTTTTAATTCAGTCAGTTAACATGATTAGATAACCAACAAAAAACTATCTACTCCTCGTGGGGTAACTTTGGATTAAGTTATCCAGCCCTGAAAAGTATATATATGTAATAAACGACTACTAGAAATGTTTGACTCTCGGTAGATACAAAACCAAAACTATTTTTGATTAAGTATTTGTGCTTTGAACTTTAAAGGGGATATCTTATATTTGATAAGTAATATATAAAATTTTGTATTTTTATATATATTCAAGCCTTTCCTAAATAGGTACTATTGTCTATTCTATAGTGATTTGTAATCTTGTGGATATGAATCATCTATGTAAATTTGCATTATCTTATTACAATTTTAAAATCTTATTTTGAGGTTGAAAGAGTTCGAGGGAAGAAGGATAAATCTTAAGTTGCTTCCATCTTTAATGATTAATCATGTGGATGATCATTGTTGTTAGATTTGAATGGTTTTTTAGCCTACACATTCTCTTCATTTTTATGAATTGATCATTTAAATATTTTTAGTATTTTCTAGAAATATACTCATTGGGAAGGTTTTCCCTCAAAAGAGGAATTAACAAATATCTTTTCAAAATGGTAGCTACACCTAATAGTATTTCAAAGAAAAACTAAGTAGAGAACTCCGTGTGCCTTTATGGAATTCAATCAATTGGTTTATCAATAATTTCCCTCTTTATGATTTAAAATCAAGGGAAAAATTGTTAGCTAACATAGAGAAAGATCAAGAAGATGGATAGATACAATGATTCAAGTTGAACCTTGTCATAAACCCTAAGATCTATGATGATTGTAGAAAATGGTAAAGTAAGAGTTACTTATTTAAAGAGGTACAAATAAAAACCAAAGAGTATGTGAGAAGATGTTTGTATGGGAAAGAAACATATAGAGAAAGGTGGATGAGAGGCACACAACTATGAGAGTGAATGTGAAGATAAAAGAGATTTCATATATAGATGTTGTTGATAATGATAAGTGAAAACTAAGCAAGAAGGCTTAAGTGTTGTTGGAGGAAGATTTATTGATTGAAGGATTTCTAAGCTAATCAAGAAAAGAGATGATAGTGGAGATCTTATCAGTGAATCAATAGCTAAACCGAATAGAGATCTAAACTTACAAAGTGAGTTTTAATCACATAGATCAAAACACTACTATTTTCTTTCAAATCATTGTAAACTTTTATTGAAATCCTTTTAATAAAGTTTGACCTAATAGTCATTTCAAGGACTTAAAGCAATCTCTGTAAATCCTTTCACAAGGTGACATTCTAAATGGAATGATCAAATTCCTCTAACAAGGCCACTCCTAATAGGGTGATTAAATCCTCTAACTAGGTCACATTTAATAGTGTGTATTGTAACCTTTAATAGGGTTGACTCCTAATAGAGCTCACTTTGAAAGAGTAAAAAATTGATTACATGTTGTTGGTGGTTTTTCCCAAATTGGGTTTCCATCAAAAAATCCTAGTTTCAAATCTACGTTGAATTCATTATATGTTTTACATTTTATATTTAGAAAAGCATGTTATATTTGGAACAATAATTTTGATTACAGTAGAGACTGAGTAACAGTAGAGATTGGGAAACACCAAGATAACAATAAGAGTTTAATGTTGAATTGTTTAAACGGTTCTTAAGGACCTTGAGTAACAGATTCAGCCCCCCACCCTAGTTATTGTAAAAATTTCTAACACCATCGAGCCTCTGATAGATGTTACTTGGGACTAAGGTTTTTCATTTCTATATAGCTAGTGAATGAATTAATTAGAAATTAGAATTTTTATTTTTTATGAAAACATCTTTAGTTAAGATGAACCATACAAGAATACCTATTTAGTGTTGGATGTATATCCTGGTTTACATTGGGATATATGCCTTCTTTATAATGTCCTAATTATATATTTTCACCTATTAGCACTAGTTCTTTTCTCATATATAATAAGTGGGATGACCCTTTTGTTTTAGTTCAATTATGGCATAATTTTGATAATTCTATCTTCTATAGTTACAACCATATCAAAGACTTGTTGATGGATACAAGTGTTTGTACCAACCCCCTCTCTTTAAAAAAGGACAAATTTGCGTATCCTTTTTCAAAAATATGTACTCCTATTTCCTTACAAGAGGGAATGACTCAAGATATTTAGAGCTCTTTCTAATTATATTATCAGTAATATTTGATCTTATTAAATTATGATAGAAGGATCAAGTTCAAACTATGTTATGGATAATTTTGATGTTTTAGATATTTCTTAATTTAAGGCTTTTATTTGAAAATATATTAAAAAAGGCTTGTGCCCTCAAATTGAATAGTAAAGTGAAGTTCTAAATGACATAAAATACTAGATAAATAAATATGATAATGTCAGAATTAGACTTTGGGCAATTTTGATGAAATAGACATCCTTCAATACTTTGTTCTTAACTTAAAATATATTATTGTAGGATTGTATTCATCTATCAACTATCAAATTGAATTATATATGATACTGATTATTCCCTCAATTTATATATATATAAAATCAAAATGTGTACCTACAATGATGTTGAGCATGTGCACTAAGATTTTGAACAAAAAATTGGGCTCTAAAAAATACACTGAACTTATAATAGTTTATGTGAAAATTCAAAAATCTTGAATGCATTATGGCTTAGAATATCCAATCCATAATGAAAATAAAATTTATTATTATTAAAACTATTATTGGTATGATCTCATAAATAAAACCTCAAGTGCAATAGTTTAAATAAAAATGGGAGTGTAATTTAATATTAAAAAACATAAATTAGATTCTTAAAAACATAAATTTGTACTTAACATTAGAGACAAAAACATTCTAAGTTAACAAAAGAATTTTGATCATATTTCTGTTTTGCTTTGAAAAAGTCAAGATTCTATGACATTGATGAAGAAACACACCAACTCTCATGAACCAACTATGCACATATTTAGTTTGTGTAACTCTTCTTCTCTTCTAGGTGAATATTGTGAGAATGTTTAGTAAACCAAGTAGAAATAAAATGTGAGCATTATGAAAGTAAGACTTAAAAAAATTATAGATGGAGTAGGCCATTTAGAACCATTCATTTTTGACAAATGCTTACGTAAATAGGGTTTTTATTCTTTCAATTTTAAATTAAAAAATTTCATCTTCAAGAGATCTATTCTAATAATTATAGGAAACATAATTGTAGATATGAACATAAGTCATGAAAAATGGTTTGAAATATTTCACTCTTTTTTTTTTAGTATAGATTCACCATGCTTCTCTAAAAGTAACCATAGATATAGTTTTATTACTTGAAAGATAAGACTCTTTCTCATTGATGTTTAGATAGTTTGAAAGTTATGTCCCTCTCTCCCTCTCTCCCTCTCTCCCTTTCTCCCTTTTGTATCTCATCAATCTCCCCCTAAGCCTCTCCCTTTCACTCTATCTCCCTCTTCCATCCTTTTATTAAAAGAGCTTTCAAATCCATTAATGGTGTCGGAAAAAACAATTCTATTCAACTTGGAGCTCTTTGTTTTTGATAAAGTTTGTCATATTAGGGTTTCTATTCATTTATTTGTTCCCTAAAAATATTATATTAAATAGGTACCTTTAGTTTTCAAGTACCATAAAAGTTGAGATGATAATACTATTAGGATGAACTTGTAACTATGTTCAACCCTTTTTATCCTCTATCTCCTCTCATGTATAGTTAGAAGTCTTTCTCTCATTTTTCTCATTTTCCCTTCTCTTTCACGTCTCTCCTTTTGCCACCCCCCAATGTCCCTTTTCCTCTTTCTTCCAAAAGATCTCATAGTATATTCGGGTCAGTGCAAGAAGTTGGGTCTCACTTTTGGCCAAAAAGTGGAAGTGTTTTTCTTGTTTTTGAAATTTTTTATCAATTGATGTCAAAATTTGAGGTATTTAGAGATTGAATATTAAAAAACTCCAGAAATAAAAATTTTAGTGTTCGGAATATAGCTTTTGAATATGTAATTTATTTGTGCACTCATATGATAGATTATTTTTTTGGTATGGATTTTTAAAAACCACTTTTTCAAAATGTCTGTTTCAGGACCATACCATGCTCATGTACGGACACCATAATGTGACACAAATAAATGAATTTTTGCAAATCCTTTTAAAGGGAGTTACCTAATACACCTAAGATTGATGACAATATTTTTTCTTAATTTTTAATTGAATAATTTTATTATTATTAATTATTAATTGGCTATAAAGGTAAATTTTAAAAGCTCTCATGTACAGACCACATAATTTTATCAAAATCTCACTTATGTCAATTTTTTTTTTTTTTAAACATCAAAATAATTGTATGTAGATTGATGACATATAAATTAATTTAAGAAAAATTATAAAATAAAAAAGTTATCAAAGTTTTAGTGAATGTCACTTTTTAACGTTTAGGAGATAGTTTTGATTAATAAATAATGGAAAAATAGAAAATACACTAATAACACTATAAAACTTACATTTTTGAAATCAGAACATCAAGACCTATAATGGGTTTTTGTCTCGTCAAAAAATTCAATAGGAATGACTATAAAAAAATTACGATAATACCACAAATTGTCGATTAAATGCCTTAGAAAAAAAAAGGAGCACAAAGGCATGGCTTGGTGGGACCAAGCCTATGCCATGCCTTTCCCCAAGGTAAAACCCCATGCAAAAGTCGGGAGCCATACCAAATTCTCGCTCATGTCTCACGAATTAGGCACCCGATTTGTAATTCACAAATTGGGTGCCCAATTGCTTTGAACCATTATACTAACTTTTTGAAAATCAGGTACCCGATTTATAAACAAGTACCCAATTTTTAAAGAATCGGGTCCCTGATTTTTAAGAAATTGGGTACTTGTTTTTGATGTACCCGTTGGGTCTCAAAAGTTGCCCCACTGACCCAATTTCAATGATTGAAATGATTGAACAACATTTTCGACCTGCAACACCGAGTTTCGTCATGCTGATTCTATTTTCTTGTCCTTTTATACAATTTGTAGGCTACTGATTCAAATTCAAAATTGGTGCAAACATGGGATCAAAACAATGCAGAAAGAAGAAAGCAAGAGTTCTAATAGATGAGGAGATTGCAGCAAATAAAGAGAATGAAGCACAACATCAATGAGAGAGAAGACAGAGAATTAGAGACTTGAACAATGTTTCAAAAGAGAAAGACATTGAGGATACCATGATGGATGAAGAAGTCAAAGAAGAGAACCCAATACAAGAAAATTCAGGTGCACATTCTAATCATGCATTCAATACAAGTCTGTCTCCAAACCCTCAAATTTTCTCTCGTGATGAAATTGGTGATTTTTTAGAAGCAGGTTACGATTTAAACGATTTAGATTTTCTTCATGAGAAGAAATTGTCAAACGATCATGCACAAAACACTCCAATTGAAATTCTTGCCCCAAAATAAATGCCAAGAAAATTTGAAAATGATATTCAAATCCCAAATAACAGTGAAAATAGTAAAGTGTCTGAAAATAAAAATTGCATGAATGTAGACATAGAAACACCAACTACTGAACAAACATGTTAGGATGATAGTAAAGTGTCTGAACATAATTTTCATATTCCTAATGATGTGTTAGATAATCTTGAGGGATTGGTTTCATGGAGACAAATTAGGACACATGCTAATAGATTGTATAGGCATTATTTTTAAAATAAGAAATTTGGGTTTCAATGTTAGCTAATGTTGCAACTAATTAAAATGTCTAAAATACGAAAAGTAATGAGAAAGTTGGGAATGTATGCAAAACCCAAGAATAAAAATGAACCTTCAAAACAAGTTGTATCCACTGTTGCTAGTGCCTTTGATGTTATCGAAAAGAGAAGTCGGTCTAAAGATAAGAATGCAACATGATGAGCAATAACAACAGCTTTAGTTAACAAATCAACATCTGACAAAAGATTGATTAGCAACATAAGTGGATATCTTAATGTGAATTGTAAGACTTTAGAAAGAGCTAGAAAGAGAAGGGTTAACTTTGAATGTGATCCAGCAAATATTTTATGGACTTCTAGTGGTAGACTCCTAAGATGTGATATGAAACTTACTAGTGAAATCAAAAGTTTGATTGAAATTTTTTGGCATGATAATATAAGAGTATCACCTAATTCAAAAGATGTTCTTAAATTGAGAATTGGGTCAAAAATACATGATCCACATCCTAAACACCTTTTGGACATGACTCAAACTAAATTGTTTAAAATTTTTGTAGATGGTAAGGTATTAAATATTACCATTAGTCAAAGATCTTTTGAAAAGTGTAAACTATGGTATGTAACGATTAACAAGGAAAGAATCACATGTTGTTGTAAAACTAATATTCAATTTCGTTACCATCATGATGTATTTCAATCTATATGTGGTACCATGCATAGTAAAGAAATGTTGCAATAATGTGGTATAAAAATACCACCTCAAACTATAAAAGATTTTATATCAGGTTTGTTTTGTAAGCCACCTAATGATCAATACTTTCTTTTCAATGCATGTCTTTCTGGTACATGTGATATGTGCGGCAATCTTTCTTTGTTAGATGATGTGAAGAACCTCCTTATAGCAATATCGTGCGAATGCTCGAAATAACAGAATACAAAGTGATAGCAGAACTCAGAATGAATCTACTGATCGCAGGCCACTTCGAGGGGGTAACCTCCTTTGAGCAAGCTCAATACAATAAATTCGTCCGTGCCCATCAAGGGCCTCAACCTATTCTTATATACTGGGTACGATCTAGAAAAGTAATACTACCTATGCATGTGGGATAATAAAATATACTCACGGGACGACTTACAAAGCATATGCGTCCAACAACACTACTCTAACAAAATAAACAGAAGGAACACACAGGTTCCTAACATCCCCTCTCCCTTAGAAAAAAGCTTTGTCCTCAAAGCTTAAGGTGTGGAAATTGTTGTTGAATCTAAAGAAGGGGTTCCCAGGTAGCATCCTCTGGTTGCATGCCATGCCACTGAATCAAGACCTCAGAGATGGAGCGAGAGCGAAGCTGGCGAGTGCGCTGGTCAATGATTGCCACCGGCTCCAGGATAATGGATCCTTCCGTATCCATTTCAGGGAGAGTAGTTTGTGCTCTGACAGTGGTACCCAGAACTTTCTTTAGACAAGAAACATGAAAGACTGGATGAATGCGGGAAGAAGGAGGAAGTTCCAGTTTATAAGCAACTGAACCAATCTTCTGCAGAACCTTATAAGGCCCACAAAATTTTGGGGCCAGCTTATGACGCCCTTTCAGCTTTAGGGAGGATTGTTTGTATGGCTGTAGACGAAGAAAAACCATATCCCCAACTTGAAATGAGCGCTCAGAACGGTGTTGATCTGCTTGCTGTTTCATCTGATTACGGGCCATGTGAAGATTATCCTGTAAGGTACGAAGAATCTGATCCCTGCTGCGGAGAACTATGTCAACTGCCTGGACTGGTGAGCTGTTGGGAGTGTAGGGAAGGAGCACTGGAGGTGCCTGACCATAGACTGCTTCATATGGAGTCATTTTAGAGGCAGTGTGGTAAGAGGTATTGTACCACCATTCAGCTAAAGGGAGCCACTTGGCCCACTGATGTTGCTGTTCGGAAGTGAAGCAACAAAGATAAGTTTCCAAGCATTTATTGACAATTTCAGTTTGACCATCAGTTTGTGGGTGATAGCCCGAACTCATCTTCAGTTTGGTGCCAGTTTTCTGAAACAGTTCAGTCCAAAAATGACTGGTAAAAGTTGCATCACGATCAGAGACAATGGAAGAAGGGAGTCCATGAAGACGAAATATCTGGTCCATGAAGATTTGTGCAACAGAGGAGGCAGTATAGGGGTGGCTGAGGGCACAAAAATGACTATATTTCGAGAGACGATCAACCACAACCAAGATCACTGTCTTGCCACCGGATTTAGGAAGCCCTTCAATGAAATCCATAGAAATATCAGTCCAAATCCGTGTAGGGATGGGCAATGGTTCGAGCAAGCCAGGAAGGAGGGTCGTTTCACCCTTGTGGCGTTGGCAAGTATCACATTCAGCCACCATCTGTTGAATCGTCTGTTTCATCCCTTTCCAAAAGAAGTTTCTCCTTGCTCGCTCATAAGTTTTGAGGAAGCCTGAGTGCCCTGCTGAAGGAGAAGCATGGAGTTCATAAAAAATAGCCTGATGTAGAGCTGGGTTCTGAGGAAGCACTAGCCGACCCTTGTATCGAAGAGAAGCACCATCCCAAGAGTAATGTGGTATAGCAGAAGGACTATTGGCTAGCTGGTGAATGGTTTGAGATAAAGAAGAGTCACTGTCATAGCCCTGCTGAACAGACGCTAACCAATTGGGAATGGGCATAGAAATAGCGGAAAGGGAAGCTTGATTATCAAATGTGCGAGAAAGAGCATCTGCCACAATATTCTCCTTACCCTTCTTGTAGGTGATCTCATAATCACACCCCATGAGTTTGCTGACCCATTTCTGTTGTGTAGGAGAGGATACCCATTGTTCCAGGAAGTATTTCAGACTTTGGTGATCGGTTCTGATGCAAAAATGACTCCCTAAGAGGTATGGCCGCCACTTCTGTACAGCATGCAAAATAGCCATCATTTCTTTTTCATAAGTAGAGAGGGCTAGATTCTTACCAGAGAGGGCTTTGCTAGTGAACGCAATAGGATGGTCATCTTGCAGGAGAACAACACCCAATCCATTGCCGCAAGCATCACTCTCAATAGTGAAGGGTTTGGAAAAATCTGGCATCGCGAGAACATGGGTACTGCACATAGCCTGTTTCAGTTGTTCAAATGCAGTCTCAGCAACAGGGGTCCAGGAGAAGGCATCTTTTTTTAACAGAGCTGTCAATGGTGCTGCAATTTTCCCGTAATCTTTGACAAACTTACGGTAGTAGCCAGTCAACCCCAAAAAACCTCGAAGGCTCTTGAGAGTTTTAGGATGCGGCCAAGTTTTCATGGCATCTATTTTTGTAGGATCCACCCGCACTCCATGGTGTGCAACAATATGCCCGAGATACTCCACTTCCTCCTGGCCAAACACACATTTAGATAGTTTTGCACAGAGTTGATGATCAGAGAGAAGTTGCAAGACAAGCTCCAGATGATGGAGATGCTCAGCCCAAGTTTTGCTATATATGAGGATATCATCAAAGAAGACCAGAATGAATTTCCGGAGGTATGGTCGAAATATGTTATTCATCACTGCCTGAAATGTTGAAGGAGCATTCGTGAGACCAAAGGGCATGACTAAAAATTCATAGTGACCATCATGTGTGCGGAAGGCAGTTTTAGGTATATCCTCCTCATTAACCCGAATTTGATGATACCCAGAACGAAGATCTAACTTGGAGAAAAAATGAGCCCCATGAAGTTCATCAAGAAGTTCATCAACAACTGGAATGGGAAACTTGTCCTTTATAGTGAGATGATTAAGTGCTCGAAAATCAATGCAGAGTCGCCATGACCCATCTTTTTTGCGAACAAGCAGAACTGGAGAAGAAAAGGAACTGGTACTAGGGCGAATAATACCTTGCTTCAGTAAGTCACGGACAAGTATCTCGATTTCGGTCTTCTGATGAAATGGGTAGCGGTAGGGCCTGATGTTGGGCGGAACACTGCCAGGAAGGAGCTGAATACGGTGGTCCTCTGGACGAGAAGGAGGTAATCCCACAGGTTCAGCAAATATACCAGAATACTTGTCCAAAATGTGTTGGAGATCGGCAGGAGTGCTAGAGACTGTTGATGGCTGCATCTGAATGGAATGGAGCTGAGCGATGACACCATGTGAATTCTTCTTAAGAAGTTTTTCCATACGGTGTGAACTGATGATGCTGAGAGACCCTGGTTGTAAGCCTTTCAAAGTGTGTTGGTGCCCCTCGGCTGAAAATTGCATCCAAAGTTCAGCAAAATCCCAGAGAATGGGGCCAAGAGTGCGTAACCATTGGGCACCCAAAACCACATCACAGCCACCTAAGGGTAAGGCAAACATGTCAGAGCGCATGTTATAATCTCCAATAGAGAGACGCACATTGCGACATTTCCCTTTACAAGGTAAAGTGCCCCCATTGGCAATCATGACTTCAAAGCTAGAGCAGGGATGGATAAAGCAATCAGCCTGTTTGGCTATTCATGGATCAATGAAGTTATGAGTGCTACCAGAATCAATGAGTATAGTAAGAGGGATCTTCTTGAAGAAACCTTGGACCCGCATGGTTTGTGGAGTAGTGACTCCTGCCAAAGCATGGACAGATATCTCTGGTGGAGCTTCTGGTGAAGGAGGTTCAGGCTGGTGAGGCTCAACCTCATCATCCACTGTTTCCTGAGCATCTACATATTCTTCCAGTTCCGGTGGAGAATCCACATCCAAGAGATAGAGCTTTTGCTGAACACATCTATGGCCTCGAGACCATTTCTCATCACAATTATAACAAAGCCCTTTGTCTCGCCTGACTCACATCTCTGTTTCAGACAAGTGCTTGATCGGAGTAGTTCTGGGAGCTGGTATGACTGGAGGGTTGTGAGAACCTGTATTTCTGAATGGAACAAAATTAGATCTGGAGCGTTGTAGAGCACTAATCTTGTCTTCCGCTAACTTAGCCAACCCAAGGGCTTCCATCATTGTAGTAGGTCGAAACATTTTGACTTCTGAGCAAAGTGCATCCTTCAGACCACTGACAAAACAACTACGGAAGAATTCATCAGACAAGCCCTCTGTGTAATTAGCTAATTTTTCAAACTCTGTCTGGTATTCTCTTACAGTGCCTGTTTGACGCAGTTTAGTGAGTGCTCCTGTGAAATCATCAAAGGAACTAGGGCCAAAGCGCTCCAAAATGAGGGTGCACAATTCTCTCCACGTTGGGCCTACATTAGCCTTGATGTACCAACGGAACCATTGAAGAGCTTCATGTTCCAAATGAAAAGATGCAAGGGAGACTTTGTGGTTATCCAAAGTATTATGCAAGCTGAAATACTGCTCTGCCCTATAGATCCATCCAGTCGGATCAGAACCATCGAAGCGTGGAAAATCAAGCTTTGGTCCACGGAAATTGCCAGAAGAGGACCCAGTATCTCCTGAATGGTTTCGGCTCATGGCTGACTGCTGAAAGTTAAGACCCAGAATTTTGTCATCCAGATCTTGAAGTTTGGTTTTGAGGGATGCAATTTCCTCTTCCATGATTTTTGCTCCTGTACGCGTAACAACCATAAAACAAGATTTTTTTTTTTTTTTTTTTTTTTTTTTTTTTTTTTTTTTTTTGGAATGGGTAGAAGATGAGAAACAAAAACTTTTTTAGTTACGGCAAACTTGGATTTGGGTAAAACTCATATAGGAAATGGGTGTTCGACGGGTGGTAGGAGACTATCTGGGGACAAGGGAAAAAGAAAAATGAGGGTTTCAAGGGTAGGGAGGTGAAATGAGGCGAACAGTCCAAGAGGGATAAGGGAGCAAAATGAGGAATTGAATCTTGTGGCTCAGTTTGGGGGCGATTGGATGAGAGGTGAAAAAGATAGGGCAAACCCTAAAATTAGATAAATGAGGGATTTAGGGCTTTGATATGTAAAATTTGGGGTTGGGTCGCCAAGGAAGGAAGTATGCAAAATGATATTGCAGACGTTCTGCGGAAGTATGAGCAGAAACAGAAAGCAAACAAGGAAGCTACGACTAAAAAACAGAAAAATTTTTACTCTTTTTTTTTTTTTTTTTCTTTTTTTTTGAACAGTCGACTTAGAAAAATTCACTCACAGACAGAACAACTAAAAAGAGTGATTGCAATAACAAGAGATATTAGAAGGGAGAGGAACCTGAAGGCCACGACAGAAAAAAAATTTGATGTAATTTCCACCCAGCGAGCCCAAGAGAGTGCTCTGATACCAGATGTGAAGAACCTCCTTATAGCAATATCATGCGAATGCTCGAAATAACAGAATACAAAGTGATAGCAGAACTCAGAATGAATCTACTGATCGCAGGCCACTTCGAGGGGGTAACCTCCTTTGAGCAAGCTCAATACAATAAATTCGTCCGTGCCCATCAAGGGCCTCAACCTATTCTTATATACTGGGTACGATCTAGAAAAGTAATACTACCTATGCATGTGGGATAATAAAATATACTCACGGGACGACTTACAAAGCATATGCGTCCAACAACACTACTCTAACAAAATAAACAGAAGGAACACACAGGTTCCTAATAGATGAATGTTTGCATGAAAATGCTTTGACTACTTTTGGACAACAATTAGTTGAGGTAAAAAGATTCAAACTATTGAATATCCATTGAAGGATGGGAAGTTTGGAAGAAGGTGTGATCTAGTTACAAATAAAGTTAGTTGTCATGCATTTATGGATGAGTTTAAGAGTGTGATCATACCAAAATATGTTAAACACTCTCAATATTCTAGATGGCTTGATGGACAATTTCGCATATGTAAGAATACATTTCCAATTGGTACTATACTTTCAGTTGTTGACTTTGCAGAGAATTGCACACTTGCACCGCAAGAAGAGGTACAACCACAATATTACAATTCAGTGCAAGTAACAATTTATGTTCATATAGTTTATAGGCATGCACTTGATAGTACAGAGGAGGATTGAAAAATATTGAGAGAATACCATTTTTATTTAAGTGATAATAAACTCCATTCATCTGAGTTTGTCCAATATTGTTTCAAGGTCTTTTATGATAATTTAAAAGAGAGACAAATTCAAATGACACAACATTGGATATGGTCAAATAATTGTACATGACAATTCAAGAATGCTAGAATGTTCTATTGGTTGAGTAGGACACATAAGCAAACTAACATCCAACATATGTGGAATTTTTTTGAGGCTAGACATGGTAAAGGAGAACATTATGGTGTTGGTGCATGTGTGAAGAGAGCCCTTAGTAGAGAGCAATTAAAATTTGAGGAAAAAGCTAAATTCAAAAATGCACATGAGATTGTCGAATGGTGTAACAAATATTTATACATGGGATCAAGTCAAAACTCTACAATCAAACATTTCTTCTACCTAGTTGAAGAAAATAATATCCCTTCAAGATATGATTGTGATACAATTAGTGGTTCAGCTAAATGGCATTCATTTAGGAGTTCAGATTCTAACACTTGGACTATATGGATTAGGGAGCTTGCTTGTTTTTGTCTATTTGGTCTTGCAGGTGAATGGGAAGAATGTGAGAATACAAAATGGGTTGAAGATTGGCAACAAAGATCATTAGCACCTACTGACACATATTTTGAAGATGATATAGTAAATGAAGGCCAGAATGTTACTTTTGCATCAGAAGACTATGATCATATTTTAGACCTCATAGAAACGGGTATGCACAATTTAATTAGATTTTTTTGCGATCTCATGCTTCAATTTATATAATTTTCATATGTACACGAGTGATTAAAGTGTTTCTATACTTTATCTTATCTTATAGGACATGTTTATGCTATTATTGTACCTAGTGATAATGATGAACATATTGAGTATTGGCTAGCTAGATGTGTGGAACCTAAGGAAAAATTGACATGTCAACAAGTAGATGATGATGGTTTTGAGTATCCAATCGGGTTTGTTGTTGTAGCTGGCACCTGGCTACGTAGATACCTAACAAGAAGAAATGGTTTGCCAGCATTTGAAGACTACCAAACCAAAAAGAATATTTTACACTATTCTCATTTGGTTGTGGCAACAAATATCAAATTAGAAAGATACAACTGGAGACCTGCCAATAAGGTATTGTGGACAATTTCAATGGACGAGCATGAGACAATCATAGATGCATTGCAAAAGAGAGAGGATGTAGATGGTACAGTGCGATGACTACATTTAAATCAAACACATGTAAGTTTTTTCATTATTGTATTATTTTTATATATGTACTTATATAATTTAATTACATGTATGTTTGTGTTGTTAATACCAATTTAGAGAACTTATATACCTCTTATTCAAGTCTCAATTATAATTTATGCAAATTTAAATGTTAAAGTGGATCGAACATCAACATCTTGTGCAATTTCACATAGTAAGTACATACAAATTAAACATATATATTTACATAGTTTAGATACCTTGAATATTAATTTATGTTTTTATTAACATGTGTGTTTTTGTTTTACATTTTTATTTTAGAGGACCTCATTTGAAGAGATGTGTTCAACCAATTTTATGTTTTAAATGAGTTCAGTGAACTATAAATATATCATTGACATTGTCTTACATATATTGTGAAATATGTTGTACAAACTAATTCAAAAATGAGAGTTTACTTCTAATTGAAAATTAAAGGTATGTGCACTTGATAAATTATTATAAATTAATTGTCAATTTAAGTAATGACCTCCTATTTTGTTCCATTAATTTTTCATTCAAGAATGTTTAAATTAATGTTTGCTTGAAGTTTCAAATTACTATTGATTGTAATATTAAAAACAAGTCACTTGCACATGATAATTTAAAGATAATTAGTCATTGTATTGATTATATGTTAGATCATTACTCATTGTATTCATTGTATTGATTATATCTTTCATTACCAAACAACACATTAAGATCACTTATGATGTACATTGTTAGGTACGTTATCCATACATGTGTGTCTTAAGGGGACATGGGAGTCCTAATAAGTCATTATGTCTATTATAGGTTATGATATGTATTCATATGTTTACTACCACATAATAGGTCTTATTAGGTGATAATGAATCTTACATTACCAAACAACACATTAAGATCACTTATGATACATTGTTAGGTACGTTATCAATACATTTTTTAATCGAGTAGGTCAATTTTATTTGTATGAATCTCAATGCATAAATTTGATGTGATATTTATCCAATAATTCTCTATAGATAGTTAAAATTATTATTCATCTTGCATATATACTTACAAAATGTGTCATATGTTCATGAATAAAATATGTCAGAATAAAGAAAATGGTTTGAATATACTTAAAACATGGTGAAACATAGTAATATATGTACTACTTATGCAAGCATGATAAGAAATCATAAAAAAATAGTACATGGTCTAACATACATCATAACATGATCTATGAAGTGAAAAAATACATGGTCTAACATACAGTTTTAACTATCCTAACACAAAGTGTACATACATCATAAAAACACAATCTATAGGTGCCAACAAGACATAATCTATCTGATCGAATCTCCTCTTTGCTCCACATGAAGAGGACTTATATGGATCATCATGTGTAATATGAGTCGTCTCATCATGTCGGACACCCTGTGAGGTAGATGTATCACCCTGTGTAACATGAGGCACGTCTCATCATGTACTTGCTTAATTGAAATGGGTCTCAAAATCTAGCTTGCAAATAAATTAAATATTCACTACATAATAAAATAAATTATACCACATGAGATGGGTGTCCCTCAATAACGGGAGGAGGCGCACTGTCAAAACTACCAAATGCAGCAGTGGTGAGGTCCTGTAATTTACAATACATACATTTTTTTAATTTGATTTTAGAGCATAATGAACTATACATTATGTACATAAATCACAATACTGACCTCAAATGACGATGTAGGTACCTCCATCTGGCTAAGTCTTGTGCTCTCAGCAACACTCGTGGTGACGTAGTTCTAAAATTATGGATACATAAACGTTTAGTCAAAATTAAATATACATGAATAATTACAAAGTACATAATTTGTACACTACATTTTTTATACACTATAAATTAAACATGTATATATAATATATATATCATACTTGAGTGGTAGCCAATGTCACAGATGTGTCTACAGGTATGCTAGCACAATAATCATAAGATGGAGTCGAAAATAGACTATACCAAGGCTTGTATGGATGAGTATGATATCCATGCTCCTGTTCATAAAATCAAAACACATAAAATATATATACATGTGAGGCAAAAAATTTCAGATTATAAGTTAATAATAATGTACATACATTAAAATAATACAAATTATTTGTCTTCAGTCAAAAGTTCATACTGCATGTATTTGAGGTTGTGCCTGAGTGGTAATTGGAGTAGGACTTGTACTAACATCAGTATGTGTAGATGCAGACAATCCCTACAAAATCAAATAAAAAGAACATATGAGCACATGTTATTAAATTCAAATTTGAATGTACATTTTTACAGTGTAATTCAAAGTGCATGTCGTATAAGGGACACCAACATCTGTAGGTCTCGAAAAAAGACTATACTGCCTCCTAGGAGGAACAGTGTCATCCATCCTCTGTTATTTGAAAAGTACAAATTAATATAGTTAATACAATTATACATGTATGTAGAAAGTAAATAATTATGTGCACTTTATATTTATATTGAGATTAAAATTTTACCTGTTGCTCTTGACTCTCTCCAGGCTCTCCCTGCTGCATGAGGTCAACAAATGATGACACGTCTATCTCGTCACTACCATCACCACGGGCAACGTATACATCATCATCAAAATTTGGACCCTCATCATAATGGACATCGTGTGCTGCACCAGGATCGCTTTGGGGGCCTGTGCATATGCCTCCGCAGCTAGTACAAACATGTCCAAGTGGAGGATCATGTACTGCCTACGTCCACTGCTGTACTAAATTGCTCGAAAGGGCACTCAAATGGGTAAAAGAAGATGAAATTTCATGATGATGGTGAGGAGCAGGCACAACAGGCGCAGCAAGAGGTACAAGGGGCTCAACTCACCTGCGGTTTCTCGTTCTGTCACTGAACTTTTCCCCAGGCCTATCCTGAGGCATCCCTCTACCAACCCCCTGAAATTCTTTCATATCAATATAGTTGGGTTTCAAACCCAACTCAAACTCAGCCCATAAATTCCTAAGAAATTATATGGGAACCTCATGGTTAGCGTGTGGTGGATGGTCAAATACCATCCACCACCGCTCCAAAAAATGTGCTGCTATGCACGGATGTGTACACCACCTAATGGAAATGTGAGGCTTCTTATCACTAATTGGTTCACCCATCTTAGGGTTTGCAAAATAATGTTGAAAATTTCCTTTACCTATATGTAGGTTATAAACCTCTCTGTATGATAAGTCATCAGAGTAGAAAGCACGCATGCTTTCCTTCCATGATCTAAATGAATCGATGTCTAAATCAAAATGATGAATGGAGTCATCCATGCCTTGCATGCTATCTGCAAGACGTAGTAGGTGAGGGGGGGTGGGGGTGCCTCTCATGTCAGATAGCCTCTATATCACTCATGAGGTCGTTGAGGTTACGTCTCATGGTCTCACGAAGCTCATCTGTGGTGGGTGGTGGAGGTGTGGGTAGAGGTGGAGGTGGAGATGGAGGTGGAAAAGGTGGGGGTATGGGAGGGGGTGGCGGTGGGTCCATCAAATATAATTTACATATATATTTAAACAACATAAAACATAAAACACATCAAAAATACATCACAACATAATACATGACAAAATTACTATTTAATAAAATTTAAATCTAAAATTTATCAACTAGATCTATATAAATGCGCATATCTTTATTAAAATCATATCAATTAAATAAATAAAGTTAAACACTTAAGTCAAATTAAACATTAAATACTAAATTTTTAAGTATGAACTCATTATGGACTATACATGTTCATGTCTCAGGATGAAACAAAGTTAAGATTATGACAAGGTTATGGTTTACAATTTTGTTATGTTAATAGTTTTCATGATGGCTAAGCTTAAGATTATTATAATGATTGTGATCCTTTAATGTTAGGGAACTTACCTAGGATTATGATTTTAGTTAAAATTATATTTACCTGTTTCAGATATTTATTATGGTCCTAAGACAAGAGTTAAGGTTACAATTATCTAATGAAAGCTTAGAGATAGAATTATGATTTGATTAAAAAATATTTATGATTTGTGTTTGAATCCTAACTATTATCCACTTTTTAATGCAAACTATAAGTGTAGATCATGTCAGGTAATGAACTAATTTACATGTGAACCCTATCCCTAACCATATAATAATCCTAATTCTAATCATAATCCATAATTCATTACCTTATGAAGCTTTGGCTATCCATTTTATTGCCAGAGTAATCCCTTGGCTATCCACAAAATGGTCCTAATAGATTTATATAGAAGACCAAATTGATTTAAATAAAATGAGCAGGAAGAAGACAAACTTACACCCAATATTCAAGGAGAGAATCTTTTACATACTTGAATTCTACCAACCAAAGTGAGATAATTAGAGTTCCAGTTGTTGAGTTTTCCAAAGATTTTCTTGTTGATATAAAGACACATTTCATTTATATGTTAGGGTTTACTACAAATGGAATCCCTAGGTACCTAACCACTTAATTATGAAATCTCCATCCAATACCATATTTACTACACAAGGTAGGGGACTCAATATTTTGCCCCAATAAGATAGATGTAGAGACATAAATCTTACTACCCGATACAAAGAAAAGAGGTCCAATTTGATCATTAAATGACTCGTGTTGCACTCTTCTAGCTTAAAAAGAATACAAATATATTATCAAAAAAATATATACATTAGATACTTATTAATTATTTGGAGATTAGATCCTCTAACTTTTAGAGACAATCGGTTATCTCTAAGGAGATAATGTAATGAGTCAATGTTCAACAATAAAAAATAAAGAGGATGCAAGAGGACACCCTTTCATAATTGATCTAGAGAGTCCTAAAAAAAATGATCTAACCCCATTAATTTCTTTACTAAAACCTTGACACCAATCATAAGAGAGGACACCATTTGACATTTAATATTGGATGGAGGGCTTGCAACATCATCATAGTGAAACTCCATTCCACCCTTTTGTAGACATTTTCATAATCAATTACTTGAGCATGCCTACACTCTATCCTAGAAATGTTTCTCAATCCAAAGTCTTCCAATAGGTTATCAAGTTCTCCAATATTCATAAATATCCTTAAAAAAACACTTTTGTGTAGGGTTAATGATCTTGGGTAGGATATCTTCTAGTCTAGAGGCTAAGACCTTGGCAATAATTATTTTGTATGATACGCATTTAGGAGTGTCCTGTCTCTAATTTTTAATGAGATTCTTATCTCCCCTTGGGGATCAATTGATTACTTGACCTAGGGATTTTATGAGCCCTCTATTGATCACTTGATCAATTTTATGAGCCCTCCATTGATTACTTGACATAGTGATTTCTCATTACTAATTTTTTGGATGGAGGAGTTGATTTATGATAGAAATGGGTTTATCACTTGGAATAATGCATCTTCATTCTAGGAATGATGGTTCTCATATTATCCCTATCTTCTAAATCATTTTGAACTATCATCATCTTCTAACAAAAAATATTGATAGTAAAATTAGGAAAAAGATCTTAATATATATATCACTAGGGGGTGGGTATTTGTTTTTATAGAAGAAGGCAATATTTTGTTATGTGGCCTTCCATTCTGCAAAGGTAATAAACATTTAGGCTACCCATCCAAGGGTCTAGTCCGGGCTCCTACTTGCACTGATGTGGACACCTCCACCTCTTTGGTTGTCAGGGAGGGTTACTTAATTAGATGCTTGATTCGTTCAAGTCTCTTCTAATTTTTTTATGATGTATCATTTTGAGACCTTGATATCAATGTTTAATTAGTTTTAGGATTAGGGTTCGATTTGGTTTGTATTTTTTGATTAGGTTTACATGCTTAGGTTTGAATTAGGATAAGATTTAATAAATTGAATTAAGTTTTAAAGTGCTAAATTTGGTTTTAGATATAGAATTATAGTTAGAGCTTTTAGATTAAAAACCAACATTAATTCAAAAAAGTTAGGTTTGAATTTTATTTTAAAATGTTCAATATATTATTGAGTTCTAGTTTAGGGTGATTTGATTTAGTTTTAAGGTCAACATTTAACTTGGTTCAATCTTCTAGGGTAATGGTTCAATTTGGTTAATGGTTGGGGAAAGGATTTTTAAGGTTAAATTCAAGGTTTCTACTCTTAAGTTGGGATATATAATTAGGTTTAAGATCTATGGTTTAATTCAAGTTGGTTTATAAGTATAATATTAATTAGTTAAGGGCCAGGGTTACATTTCAATCTTAGGGTTTGACATTTATAAAATTACTACTCAAAGTAAGATAGGAAAGTTATTTAATTATTTATATATTACCTGGCATAGGTTTTAGCAAATTAAGAGTAAGGTTAAGATGATAGTAAGGGTTATGATCTTAGAGTTAAATTCAATACAAATTGACATTATAGAACTAATCCTAAATGACGCCCAATGAAGGGATCCAAAGAACTAATCAAAAGTTTTACTAAGCAAGCAATAATATACATATAATAATTTACATTTATAAAAAACTTAAGAGATTGCATTCCTTAATGAGCACATTTACATTTTGTTTTTAAATAATTATAAACTATTAAAAGTAAAATAAATAACGCATCCACATGAAAGTTCATATTAACTACTTCAGTTCAATCCATTTAAATAATTTATATACATTTGTTTCGAATGCCACTTGGCAAATTAATTCAGAATGCACAATCATCCACTGTACATGTCACAGGGTATGAAAGGTTGAAAGAATATACATTTATAAAATAGTTTAGATCATCCATTTTTGATCCATGAAACAAAGTACAATACAAATTAAGTAAAATCATTTTAAATACTATAAGTTTTTTGTTTGGATCCATTGGCGGACTGTTATGTGATTAAGTATTTTATATATGTTTAGGATTTTATTTATATGGTTAGGTTGAGATTATAGTTTAAACAATGAATTTAGGTCAAGGTTATAGTTAAAACAAGGTCAAGGTTATATGGTTTTAGGTCAAGGTTATATTTATTTGCAAAATTACATGTTTAAACAATAAATTTACATCTAATCTAATCATTCAACATTGTAATAAATACATAAATTAAATACATTTCAAAACATCTAAAATAATAATTTTTTAAATAAAAATTTACAAAACTATATTTTAATTAACAAATACAAAAATTTAAACATTTAAGTTCATTAACAATGTAAATTTACAATTTTATGTACATATTAAAAGTGAAAAAACAATAAATTAACATACATATTAAATTGAAAATTGAAAAAAAAAAGTAAAATAGTATAAAACATATTAAAATACCTGTGTATCGAAAACTAGCAGCAAGGGGGTAGTTGGTAGGGCTAAAAAACGGGCTCCCGTATGCATCTCTAATCAAGCTCTCATTTTTGAGGTCATGAAATTGACCTCAAAATGCCAAAAAAGCGCTTATATAAACTTTTACAAATCGGGTACCCGATTTCTAAGCAATCGGGTACCTGATTTTTTAAAACTCGGGTACTCGATTCTTAAAAAGGTGGGTGCATGATACTTAAGCGGCTCGGGCACCTGATCCATTTTGAATATCGGGTACCCAATTTTTAAAATTTGGCTCGGGTGCCTGAAGCATAATTTTAGAAATGAGTACTCGATTTTTAAAAGATCGGGTACCCATTTCTGAGAAGTACAATTTCACGGATTTGACTTCCGCAAAATTGCAACCGAACTTCTTGCGGTCACCCGTTCATCATGCCACTTAATAAGAAACTATAAAAGGAGTATCATTTTTACCTTTATAATAGGATTCCTAAGATGACTTTGCAATTATATCCAATAATGTTTAGTTATCTTTCTCCTTATTTGGAAAATTATAGAGCTTTATCTCCCTCTCAACCCTTTCAATTTATCCCTTTTATCACTACTTATCTCCCCCTCCCCTATCCTTATCCACCCCCCTCTCACAAAATTTCAATGTGGGCTTACAAAGCTACTTGAAGAGAAAATATAAGAATAATTTTTTTTCTTGAATGACAAAACTATTGAGATGATGTTGCAATTATATTTGTTTTATTTATCTCTATTTATATTCATGTAGATAGTTTTAAGAATACTTCTCCTTGCTTCCCCTCTCTTTTTTCCCTTCCCAATAGATTTCACTTTCTCTTTCTTCTATCCACTCTTCCTCTCTATTTATAATAAAATTATTTATTGAATGATAAACCTATTGAGTGGATGCTATGTCTGTGACTAATTGTATTATGTCCTCTCCTTATCAAAAAACTTTAAAAGTTTAATCTCCCTCACTCCATCTCCTTTTCCCTTTATTTATTTATTCTCTCCCTTTCTCACTGACTCTCTCCCTCTCTCACACACAAAATTTTAGAGGATATTCATTGCTACACTCTAAAATTAATAATTAAAGAGTTTTCTCCTTTTCTTAAATGGTAAGACTATTGAGATGATATTTCAATTCTATCCAATTGTATTTTATACTATTTCTCCTCCTCTAAATAGTTTGAAATGTTTCTCACCCTCTCTCTTTCTCTCTTGCACACACACACACACACACACACACACACACACACACACACACACACACACAAGCTTTTTGAGTTGATTCACCAAGCTACCCTAAGAGAAACAAGACAAGGAGTGGTTCCCTTTCTTTATTGAGAAGGATATTGAGAGAATGTTGTAATTTTATACAATTTTTTTTCATTCCTCTTTCTTTTACTCTATATAGTTTGAAATATTTCTTGTTGCCTCTCTTTGATTCTATCTTATTTTCTTCCCCTACCAAAAATGAATTACTTTGATTACATATAAAAAAAAATCCTATTTAGTTTACCATCCTAAAATTAAAGTACTATTAACTAGGTCCTAATTTTAGCTTCATTCACTATTTATGGGTTCCCATATTCTTTTCACACTCATCTAATGCATTATCAACCTTTATTATAATTTATATTTATTTATAACTTGAGATTGAGTCTTCTTTCTATATGTTCCCCTATATTTTACCTCCAATCAAATAATATGTTCCATCACTAGACCCTATATCCTTATGTAAGGGCTTCATAACATGTTTCAACATTAAAATGACCTGATTACTCTTATCTTACATCTACCTTGTAACCCAAGCACCTAGACCAAAAGTTTTCCCATTATTTATGGGATATGTCACTAATGGTAACATGTCCCTATTCTGAGTTAGCCAACTGAATAAAAAAGCACTCTATTTATCCTTATTTTTCTATCCATTATGAAGTCTAAGACTTTATGATCAAGAATCAAATTTCAAGAGCATTCTCAAATCCTTCAAGTATTTAAGTCTCTAATCTTTTAAGACATTCTATTCTTTATCAAGTATGGGATATGTCGCTAATGGTAACATGTCCCTATTCTGAGTTAGCCAATTGAATAAAAGAGCACTCTATCTATCATCATTTTGCTGTCCATTATGAAGTCTAAGACTTTATAATCAAGAATCAAATTTCAAGAACATCCTCAAGTCCTTCAAGTATTTAAGTCTTTAATCTTTCAAGACATTCTTCTTCTTCATCAAGTATTGTATAACACTATAACATCCATCTTTCAAAGTCATTCTTTCATGATTCCCTTCTAGATAAAGCTATTGCATCAACACTTACAGTCATGTCCAAAGATGCATTGAATCATCTCGTTTCTATTTCATTTTTCCATATTTAATTTCCTTAAAATGTTAAGGTTGATTCCCTGACGAAGGATTTGACTATAGAAAACATGTTTAGCCAACCTTAATTTTCCCTATTCTTCTTTGTGCACGAATAGGTTATAGAGTTTTCTAGCTGATTTTTGTTTCGCTTGGATCAATTTTAGATCTCTGAATGATGTATTGAGTATAATAACGGTGTACTCTCCACTTTTTGCACCCATGATGATATGTAAGCCTTAATAATAAAAAATTAGTCAAGCAGTCACATTTCAAGAACATTTTCATGTTATTGAAAGCTATAGAAAACTTACCAAGAACAAGTCTATGACTCTATCGCTCAACAGTATCTTTAGCAGCTTTGCCAACTAACAATACATTTCCCTTCTTGCCGTTAATCTACACGCTGGAAAAGCTGCTTCCTTTGTCTGTTTGGCTAAGTACACAAAGAGAATGAAAATAACAGAGTGTAGAGAAGCTACAGACATATGCAGGCCGTCAAATGGTGTAACAACAGCTCAATTTTTTATTTGTGTATTTTCATTTGGGCTCTGTCCAAGCAGACAAGAATCAGAGCTTTCATCTCCGCCTGTATTTTGGGATTTTGGCGCACCATTCTCGTTCTGCAAATATGTATTTCAAAGAGGATTTAGTTACAAGTGTGAAAAGTCTAACTATTGCAGTCACTCATTATTAATCTCCTATCGTAAATGATTATTAAACTGCTGAAAACAAATTCCCAGCTAATATCGAAAAATAACACAACTACAACTTCACTTAAAATACGGAAAGAAATGTGCAACACAATCAACACAATATTTTCGGACAAATTGTCCCTGGAAAAACCCCTAAGGGAAAACCAGTTTTACAGATGAGGAATTATATTAAACTTCAGCAAATCAAGAGATACAAAATTTCTTGCCTCTCAGTGACAGAACTCCGACAACCTCCTAATTTCTCCCGCTGATATTCCTCACTGCTATCCCTACGCTAACACTGTGCCCTTGCTAACACTACAAACGTTTCTCCCAAAGCTTCTAGCCCAAATTCACCCAATGACCCCTTTCTATACTACTCCTGTTGGTAAACCAACGACCAAGATTAAATCTAACCAACGGCTGAGATTAAGACAAATCGACAGCCAATAATAGAATTGGTTGCAAAGTGTCCAAAAAGAATCACTAAAATTAGTAAATAATAACCATTTACTAATTTTTGGCAAGTGGACAAACTGCTGTCCAAACCACCCATAAATACAATCGCTATTCATAGATAAGGACGAATAGTTGTCCAAGCTACCCATAAATAGTGTTGCTATTTCCAGGTCAAAAATAACAGCTGTCCAACTAACAATAATTAACACTCCCTCTTAGCGAGGAAGCTGTTCTGCATGACACTCATCTTATCTCTGAAGAAGATAAATTTGGGCTTTCCCAGAGCCTTCGTTAGAATGTCTGCTACCTGCTCATCTGTAGGTATGTATTGTAGTCGAACAACTCTCCTTTGTACACAATCTCTGATGAAGTGATATCTGATATCTATATGTTTAGACCTATCATGAAACACTGGATTCTCAGACAACTTGATGCAACTCTGATTGTCACAATGTATCACAGTAGTCTCAACCTTCTGACCAAACAAGGCTACTAACAAATTTCGAAGCCATATAGCTTCACATGTCGCCATGCTAGCTGCTATGTATTCTGCTTCTGCTGAACTTAGAGCCACAGACTTCTGCTTCCTGCTAAACCAAGATACAACTCCTAATCCCAAGCTGAAACAACATCCTGAAGTGCTCTTTTTGTCCGTTGTACTTCCTGCCCAATCTGCATCAGTATAGCCTATCAACCTGATACCTTCACCTCGAACATATCTAATCCCATACTCAACCGTACCACGCAAGTAACGTAGCACATGCTTAGCCACTATCCAATGCATTCTTTTTGGTTCAACCATGAACTGACTAAGAGAGTTAACTACAAATGCTATATCTGGTCTAGTGTTGACCAAGTACATAAGCGAACCAATCAACTATCTATATAAAGTGGGATCTACATCTTTCTCCTTAGTTGTATCTATCGTCCTCCAATTCGTGATCATGGGTGTAGACATGGCTTTGCAATCCTCCATCCTGAATTTCTTCAAGATTTCAATGTAATATTTCCCTTGACCAAGGAAAATCTCCTCATCTGTCTGCCACACTTCCATGCCTAGAAAGTAGTGCATAAGTCCTAAATCCTTCATCTCGAACTCTTCTGCAAGGTTCCTCTTGCAATCCACTATGAGCCCTAGTGAACTTGTAAGAAATAGGTCATCCACATAAAGAACAAGAATGAGAATCTCACTCCTAACCACCAAGTAGTAGAGGTTAGCATCTGCTTCACTCTTCACAAAGCTCATTTTCTACAAGTATGTATCAATGCGCTCATACCACGCTCTAGGAGCCTGCTTGAGTCCGTATAATGCTTTCTTCAATCTGCACAAGTGGATCTCTTTGCTGTGTGCTACAAAGCCTTCTGGTTGTTCTATGTATACCTCATCCTTCAACTCACCATTGAGGAATGCTGTCTTGACATCCATTTGATGGATTTGCCATCCCATCTGTGCTGCAAGTGAGACTATAGCTTGTATAGAAGTATACCTGGCAACTGGAGCAAATGTCTCCTCATAGTCTATTCCCTCCTTCTGAGAGAACCCCTTTGCCATGAACCTAGCCTTGTATCTCTCGATGCTACCATCTGCACCGTGCTTTATCTTATAGATCCAGCGTGATCCAACTATAGCCTTATCTGTTGGTCTAGGTACTACCTCCCACACATCATTCTACATTATTGAAGAATATTCCTCAACCATAGCATCTCGCCATACCTGATGTTCTGCAGCTTCCTGATAGCTAGAAGGCTCACTATCTACCAACTGACTAACTAATGCCACATAGTCATTGAACTTGGTTGGTTGTCTTCGCTGTCTAGTACTCTTCCTAGGAGCTCCCACAAACTCCTAAGTATCCCTTTGTGTATTTGGAACTAGATGGTTCCCGATGCCAACTGTAGAGGATGAAATCTCAACCTCTAAGTCTTCTAGATGCATTTCCTATTGCACCCGTTGCTCCATACTTTGTGAATCTTCACTAACTGAGTCTACACTCGTACTGGTAATTGTACTTGAGCTTTGCTGCCCTTGACTTGGTCTTGGAGCTTCTGTTGGCTACTCACTCTAATCATCTGCTGGCAAATCTCTAGATCTCTTGAATGCCTTGTCCTCCATGAACTTGACATCCCGTCTGACAATAACTCTTTTAGTCCTTGGAATGAAAATCTTGTATGCCTTTGAGGTCTCACTGTACCCAACAAAGTACCCCCTCTCTGCAGTCTGATCTAACTTTGTACGTATATCTCCAGGAATATGACAATATGCCAAACTTCTAAATATCCTGAAGTGACTAACATCTGGCTTCTTCCTTGTGAAAGCCTCCTCTGGTGTCATCTTCCCTAGCACCTTGTGTGGAACTTTATTCTGAATGTAGACTGTTGTATTATATGCCTCTGCCCATAAGTAATGGGGCATGTCCTGGTCATGTACCATAGCTCTTTCTGCCTCCGATATAGAACGGTTCTTCCTCTTAGCAATTCCATTCTGCTGTGGATTGTAAGGAACAGTCCATTCTCTCTTGATTCTTTCTCTAGTGCAGAACTCCTGGAAGACATTTCCTTTGTACTTGCCTCCATTGTCTGACCGAAGAACCTTTATCTTCTTTCCTGTCGAGTTCTCCACAAGAGCCTTGAACTCTTGGAATCGACTGAAAACCTCATCCTTAGTCTTCAAGAAGTATATCGAGGTCTTTCTAGAGAAATCATCAATAAAAGTAACATAGTACTCATATCCTCTGAGAGATTTCGTCGACATTGGTCCACAAACATTTGAATGTACTAGATCAAGAACACCCTTAGATCTGGTGTCACTCCTTGGAAAAGATGCTTTCGCAAACTTCTCCACACACACATCCCTTACATACATCGTCATGCTCTGTGCTCACCTCTGGAACACCTGTCATGGTCTTACGAAGCAATCTAAGTGCTCCATGATGAATATGGCCCATCCTCCTATGCCATAGCTCTCCAAGATCTCTAGGATTATTGTTGCTCATAAGTGCCTTAGGAGTATCAAACTGCAATCTATAAAGGCGACCACTCCTAACTCCAATAGTTATGGATGATTTCCAATCCTTGTGCTTAGTCAACACATGTGTCCCTCTAAAGAGTACATTATACCCCCTATCCTAAAGAACAGATACAGAAATCAAATTTTTACCTAAGCTTGGCACATATACCACATCATGAAGAGGAATTATCTTTCCATTCTCCCTCTGAAACTGAACAGTCCCTTTCCCAATAAGGTTGAGTTTGGACAAGTTTTCCATATAAATTTGGATGTTGGTGTCCTCCTCCTTGTAACTGGAGAAGTACTCTCTAACTCCTGTCATATGAAATGACGCCCCGCTATCTATATACTAAACACACCGTGATGTTGAGCTAACCATACAAGCTATGAGTGCAAACTCATCTTCCATTCTGTTGGCGAGTTCTTTTGCACTTGCTGAAGCTGCCACCTACTTCTTAAACTTTTTCCTCTCTGGGAAATCACTGACATAGTGGCCAAACTCATGACATCCAAAGCACTTGACCTTAGAAAGGTCCTTCTTCTTCTTTTCACTTTGTGAATTTGATCCTTTGCTAGATCCCTTCTTTGCTTTCCCTTTACCCGCTAGGGCAACGCTCTCCTGTTCCACCTCATTTTTTTGACTCTTGTTGGCCCCATTGACAAGACTTAGTCTAAACTCCTCCTGAGTGAAATCAGTCCATAGTCGATCCCAACTTGGTAAAGTATCTCGTCCACTGACAACTTGAACAAAGACACTCCATTGTTTAGTAAACCCATTTAGGGCTATTCTCACTAGCTCATCATCACTAGGGCTATCTCCAATAGCTGCTAACTCATCCTTGACAAGTCTAAGCCTGGTGAGGTAACTTGTGACGTCTTCTCCCTGATTCATCCGAGTATTCTTTAGCTTCTCTCTGAGAATCAACTTCCTGTTGGTGGTAGCATTCTGGTATAGATTTAGAATGGCGTCCCACATCTTCTTTGTTGTATCTAGCTCCGAGATATGTGGAACAATATGATCCTTGATACCATCAAGGATAATCCTCCTCACTTTGGCATCATCCTTCCTATATGCTGCAAGTTGTGTTGCGTCCGTTGGTACAGGTACACCACTAGTAGCATAATCCTTGATACCATTCTCTTCCAACAATAAAGAAATTTTGGCCTTCCAGACACCAAAATTTGAGGCACTATCCAATCTATCTTGATCTCTCAAACTAGCTGAAGCCATCCCAAGAGTTTAAAGCAATAATAAATCTAAAGAGATCAAAATTTCTTTCTTAGGGAAAAACTATTCTACCCTTAACAATGCTCTGATACCATGTGAAAAATATAACTATTGCAGTCACTGATTATTAATCTCCTATCGTAAGTGATTATTAAACTGCTAAAAAGAAATTCTCAGCTAATATTGAAAAATAACACAACTGCAACTTCACTTAAAATACGGAAAGAAATGTGCAACACAATCAACACTATTTTCAGACAAATTGTCCCTGGAAAAACCCCTAAGGGAAAACCAGTTCTACAGATGAGGAATTATATTAAACTTCAGCAAATCAAGAAATACAAAATTTCTTGCCTCTCACTGGCAGAACTCCGACAACCTCCTAATTTCTCCGGCTGATATTCCTCATTGCTATCCCTGCGCTAACACTGCGCCCTTGCTAACACTGCAAGACTGTTTGCTAACACTGCAAACGTTTCTTCCAAAGCTTCTTGCCCAAATGACCCAATGACCCCTTTCTATACTACTCTTGTTGGTAAACCAACGACCGAGATTAAATCTAACCAACGGCTGAGATTAAGACAACTCAATAGCCAATAATAGAATTGGTTGCAAAGTGTCCAAAAGGAATCACTAAAATTAGTAAATAATAACCATTTACTAATTTTTGGCAAGTGGACAAACAGCTGTCCAAACCACCCATAAATACAACCGCTATTCATAGATAAGGACGAACAGCTGTCCAAGCTACTCATAAATAATGGTGGTATTTCCGGGTCAGAAATAACAGCTGTCCAACTAACAATAATTAACAACAAGCCATCTGCTACTTTTTAAGGTCTTAAACATGGTACAGTAATTAGTTTCTATTATAGATATTTTCAAAAGAACCACAATATATAACGAAAAGAATTGCAAATTTTCATCCAATTCTGATAATTCCAGTTTATGATAATAAATACTGTAAGGCACTGTGGCGTAAGGTTTAAGACAGTAGAGATGATTAGTATGATGTAGTTTGTGGCATGAACAGTAGAGTGGAGGCACAGACACGAATTACTTGCCCACAAACACTGAATACCTTTATGCATGGAATTCTAGGACGCCATGTAGGCAAGTCATTCTTGGCTGTGAATAACACGCTATATCTCTTCATGCAACACACCAATCATAAATTCTCCAATGCTTGCAGTAGATAATATCAATGAAAACAAAAGAGCAGTTGAATGTAGAATTATATTGCACACAGTTAAATTATATAGCGTTTTACATTGTCATTTATCCACTTACGTTTATGAATAACTTATAATCATGTGACTTCTACGCTGGGTGCAGCCTTAGAATCTGAAAGGAAAACTAATCAGAGTAGCCAGCCGTTGGAATGGTAGATATGAACGAGTAAAGAAATTGTCAACCTGTGCATGTGACTCGATAAGAGATTGATTTCAATTGCAAACGAAACACTCGAAAGGGCAACGTAATACAGTTACAATCCTTATCCAAAACTAGACTATAATAGCGACTGAAAGGAAGTAAAAGTTGACTTAAAATTGTGGAAGTTTATCACGTTATTGATATTTTCTTCTTTTTGATGATTTCAATGTAAATTATTCAACACTGCTTGGAGGAAGAATCATTTTGATTGGAGGAAGAATCGGAAGCACGAAAGGTACGTGCTCTTTTCATTCCGACTTTCATCTTCATGAAGATTATAGTGAAACTCTGATTCAAAGTTCGTGCACCTCCAGTCTTTACTCTAATTCAAAGTTTGTGCACCTCCTCCTTATCTGTCACTCTAATTCACTATGAATTAGGTTGTAGTTCAATTGGTCAAATATAATTGGCGAGTGGTAGTATCTTGCAAGTGAAATTTGACCTTTGAAAAATATGATAGAAGGATTAAAAATCAAATCATGGACAATTTTAATGTAATACGTTTTGTTTTTTGTTTTTTTGTTTTTTTGGTTTGTATTGTATTTACCGTAGGTAATATACTATTGCAAATATTTTTATATACTTTTATTCAACTATTCAATAATCTTTTTTATTTCATTTAGATTTTTAATGATGTATATTTTTTTTAATTGATAAGAGGCCAAAGTCAAGATTAATTATTATGTATTTTGATTAATTATTATTGTTTATTTATTTAATTCAAGTAGATTTGAACCCAATACTTCTCAAATAAGAGGCACATGATTTACAATTGTGTTGTAGGCTCTTGCCTTATTTTTACTATTGCAAATACTTCTATATACTTTTATTTAACTATTCAGTAATCTTTTTGATTTTTCTAAGGTATAAATGCAAGATTTTTAATGATGTATTTTTTTAAATTTGATAAGAAGCCAAAGCCAAGATTAATTATTATGCATTTTGATTAATTATTATTGTTTATTTATTTAATTCAAGTATATTTGAACCCAATACCTCCCAAATAAGAGGCACGTGATTTACCGTTGTGTTGTAGACTCTTGCCTTATTATTAATGATATTATTTAATATTTAAATAATTTAATGTTTATAATTTTTAAATATGAAATACTTTTTACAAAATAAAACCATATTTTTTTAATCTCTATTATTAATTTTTATTTGAAATAGTTTTTAAAAAATACAACTATAATTTTTTAAATTTTTTTTAATTAATTAATTTTATCTATAGTGAAAGTACTAATTTACTTAATTAAACTATTCTAATTAATGGAAAATACAAGCCACTATGTGACACTTGTTAGAAGAGGTATTAGCAAAGGCTTGTGCTCCCAAATTAAATATTAAAATCAATTTTTGAATGTCATTGAATCTTTCTTTAATGAATAAATATGGCAATGTTGGAATTGAGTTTTAGGAAATATAATGAAATGGATACATTTAATACTTTGTTCTTAAAACATATTAGTATATATTTGTACTCATCTATCAATGATAAAACTAAATTAAAAAAATCTTCAATCAATATATACACACACAAAGTTGAACTATGTATCTACAATGACATTGTGCATGTGTAGCGAGATGGTCACAAAAAGAGTGGCTCCTCACAAGGCAAAAACATAACAAAAAGAATAGTAACACATATTTAGGTTTTATAAAAATTCAAAAAAATTAGATACATTATGTCTTTAAAGATCCAACCCATAATCCATATAAAACTTCCTAACCAAAACTATGAGCAACATGGTCTTTTAAATAAATCCTCGAGCTTGATTCTTTAAATAAAATCACAAGTGTACATCAGAATTAATAACCAAAAATGAGATTTCTAAAAAAATATAAATGGGGCATAACTTTATGACCAATAATTTTTCAAAAGTAGTTAACACCAAAGAGACAAAAATAATTCTAAAATTCCAAAGGAAGTTTGATTTGTTTTTTTCTATCAAATAAGTCACAAGGTGATGGAATTGATGAAGAAACACGCCAACTCTCATGAACTAACTACTCAAAGATGTGGTTCTTGTAACTCTTCTCATCTTCTAGGTGAATATTATGAGAATGTTTAGTGAACCAAGAAGAAAGATAATATGTACATTATGAAAGTGAGTCTAAATATTTCATTGATGGAGTAGGCCACATAGAAGCCTTTATTTTTTTGTAAATATTATACAATTAGGATTTTTATTCTTTTATTTCACCAATAATAACATTTCATCATAGAGAGTTGTATTTTGAGGATTGTAGTAAACATAGTAAACACAATTGTAGATATCAACATAAGTCATTAGAAAATGGTTTGAAATATTTCTTTCACAAAATTTAAGTGTGGATTTTCCATGGTTTTATGAAAGAAACTATATGAATAGTCATTGATTAAGGGCTACAATGGTTCTTTTTACAGAGGACCCAAAACCACCAAAAGATTACAGAGAGATTTAATCATTGAAGTCCCAAAAAATAATTGTGCCACAAAGAATTGGTACACCCATAGATAAAACCATCTAAAAAATCCTACAGTCAACAACTAGAATAGAAAATAAAAGTAATAAAAAACTAGAAGAATGGGGAAAGCCAAACCAAAGCTTAGACTAGATCCATAACCTTTTCTTTAAGCTCCTAAAGTTCTTTAATTCTGCCTACCACTTATTTTATCTCATTCTTATTAGGAACATGAACTTCCTTTTTCTTCTTCTTGATAATAGATCTCATACATTTCTCAAGGCCAGTAGACACCTGTCCTAAATCAATGACATAGTGCAAAGCATGAGAATTTTTAAAGGCGATGTCCTAGCCCCCAGTAAATAAGCACATTAGAAAAAATACAACAAAGCAAGATTTGACACCAAACATGACTCTTTATTCATAAAATAACTGATCAAATGCAATGGGTGAGGCTGTAATGCCTTCCCAGTTATGGCCAAATACAATAGCAATTACAATAATAGTTCTGCAAGATCCCTCAAGATCCAACCCTAAACCCTAGCTAGTCTAGACCCACACTTTGGTAGAAACCTCCAAGGAAGATCAAAAAATTTTCTCGCAAGCCCACCAAGAAATCTCCTTGTTACCCAAGTGTCAACTACTAGCCCTTCTCAAAATTTACCCGATCTAGGTGTAAACTGCTTCACATTCAATGCCGTGTCCATATACTTAGGAGAACTTTGCTCACTGAGCTACTTCATCCTCTCCATGCTAGATCCCACACTCAATAATGACTCAAGACTCCATAAGACCCCTTAATTATATGCATCTAAGCCACAAGTTGGCCTAGTATGTTACAAATTAAATAAACCCTTGCATTAAATGCACATTTAAGCCACAAGTCATCTCACAACATAAATTAAATACACACAACCAAAGTAAATGCCAAGGTCAGCTCACACTAGAAACCAAACATAGATACCTCGATCAAAATAGGACCAAGACATGATTGAGCATCAAAAAACCATTTCTGAGTATCAATAACTCCACCAAGCATAACAGAGACCCTTCATTGATTTAACTAATTGGTCAATACACTAGCCGAACCATGCAATATAAGATGAGTTCCCTAGTGTATGTCAAGTTCTACTCCTTTGGTGACTAAGTCCCTTCATTGATCGAGCTACTCGGTCAACACTAGAACTAAGCATCACTAAGCTCCCAATGCATGTCAAGTGCCTTCGATGATTGAGAACCTCTAGGATCATTGAACAATCTTATTTGACTGAGTGTCACTCCAAGTACTCTCCAAAGAAACTACCGAGCATTCCTACAAGACCTCCAAAGTAGTCACTAAGAAAAACCATGATTTTCCTGCATCAATCAAGCTCCTCAAGATCTAGCACAAGCATTGAACTTGCTTGGTAGTCTGCATTTCCTATGAGCCTATTCAGGCTTTCCATAACAACTTCCATTAACCCTATAGAATTGGGCATGACTCATTTAAGGTCACATTATGTATTTTTATAAAATTTCCCCATCATCTCCTAAACTAGTTCATATCATTATTTCTCTTAACCCCACCCTTCTCCTTCAAATCTCTATTAGTATTCCTATATAGAAGCTCTTAACTTTATCCTATAAGTATGTGTATTTCAAGTTAAGGGTCTAAATAGAATCAAAAGATCATTTCTCTAGCCTGAAGTTGTACATGGACATGAAATTCTCAATTTGAAGCATCCCAATCAACATATCAATGCTACTATCCTTAATGTCCTCATCCAAAATTTTGACATTTACTTCCTCAATATCAATAGCATTAAGCACAAGAATGCATATTCTCTATTATCATTATCCTTAACCCATTTCTCCTTCACCTTCTTAGCCTGACTAGTACCCTCTGCAATTTTATCAATCAAATTTTCGGGAGACATCTAGATATTGTGATCAAGGGATTCATCATAATACACTAGCCTAGGGCCTCCTACTAAATTTCCTCAACATTCTCCTCCTGATTATGAGGCTTCTCTATTTTACTATTCATGATAGTTATGGGCACTTCCTTATGCACAAAATGGAGAGAACAAGGAGAAGGATGAATATTAAAGGGTATTGTTAGTTTGTGGTGATTGATTAGGGAAATACTATAAATACTTCATAAATTCCTTGGGGAAAATTTTTTTTTGGGCCTTATTTTATCAAGATTTCGGGCCGACATGTAACTATTAATTATAACCCTAAAGCGGTAAAAATACTTGTATAAAAGGGTTTAGGGTTAGGGATTTTTTCATAAGGTGATGTGAAAATTGGTACTTGTAGTGGTATTGAGATGTAAAGGATTACAGACTGTAATTAGGTTGTAATCACTGGATCATAAAAATATTGGACTTGTTGTTTGGTGGATGTAGCCCAAGGTTTGGGTGAACGACGTTAAATCTTGGTGTCTTGTGTTCTTTTCTATGTGATCTATTATTTACTGATATTGTTTATATTTGCATGTAATTGTTATTTCTATCCGTGGTTTAATCCTAACAGGTATAAACAACCTTTGCACAGACCCATAATATTGGTCACTTTCCCCAACTCCCTCTATTTCCATACTTAACTTCAAATATTCATCCAAAATATCTTTTTATTTCTCATAATCACTCCCCCATTCTAATTCTATAGGAAGTTAAGAATAATTTACTAGTCTTTTCTTCCTCTTAGTAGTCTCAAGGGTTGAAGTGTCAAGTCCATTAATAATTCTTTTCCCTTTACCCTTTTTCTCTCTGAACCCCCATTTTCTTCCTTTTAGTAAAAAACACTCGACAAAATGGGGTATGAAATATTCTTCTTTATATAACTACAAACCAAATGCATAAGCCCCTCAAGAAGAATCAACTTATTGGCATTCTCTTTGAAACATTTGATTCTTTGAGTAAGAGAAAAAAGAAGGTAGAAATTGATTTTTTTAAATCTTGTTATATATAAAATGGTTGAGTAAAACAAAATGATAAGTGTGGGCTATATCATAACACTCATCGAAAGTCACATACTCTGTAGCCACTAGTAAAACTTTTTCCCAAAGAAGCTCAATTGATGACACCACATACACCTCACCCTTTTCCTTAATGAAATTTCCATCATTTTAGGAAAAACACTAATAGAAAGGTCATAGAATTTCTTATCCTGGTAGAAGTTCTTACCTTTAGGGCTCATACCTCTAATGTGGGACATGATTTCAATAGTTAGTTGTAAATTTATTTCTACAAAATTTACCATACTAACTTCCAAACCCTTGAGGATCAGGTTTATGATATCTATCTTAGAAGCTTTCATTCCTTCCATATAGGACACCAAAACCCCACTTTTAAACTTATCCTAAACCTTCATCTCTCTTCTCCATTTTTCAGACCTCCCAAGCTCTCTTCTTTTTAAATTTCCTCCCATTTTTCAAGTTACAAAAATAGAGGCTTTCTACTCTGCTACAAGTATCATTTGTAATGAGAAAAATAGAAATAGCTAATAATACCCAAAAATTGTGTGTGACACTCATTAATTTAAAGCTAGAACTCATCAAAGAACCATAATCATGAACTTTGGTTTCCCAAGTTCCTCTGCAATGAATAGAAAAATTTGAGAAATACAAATATTTAGTTGTTATCTTGATTTGACTAAATTATGAATAAAGATTTTGGTATGTTCCCACCTCATTATTCTATTATGTGGTGACCCTCAAAATAGCCACAAAGTTGGCTAATATATCAACCATATTGTTGGCTTCAAGATACACATGAGAAATATAAATTTTGTCAAAGTTTCTTTACAATATTGTTCGTTTCTATAATAATTATATTTTCAATTGTCTACGAAGTATTAGTCATATTAAAATATATTTTAGGATATTTTGAGAATCTCCTTCAATCCACATCCTATTTGTGTTGCATTTCAAAGCTATCTCAAGACCCTAAAGGAGACCCATTTCTTTTTCTTTAAATGATTCATCTAAATACCAAGTGAAACTACAATAGCTTTTTTCATATTCCCCTAATCATTTCTAACAATCTTTCCACAACCCATTTTATAAGCATTTCCTTTAGCTGCACCATTAAGATTCATTTTAATCTAGCCCTAGGGAGGGCAATGTCACTTCGAATTTTCCTTATTTTCTTTATTAATAGCTTTGATTGCAACCCTTTGACCAATATCTCCTGCTACTTTAAAATCCATCTTACTGTCAACCACTATCTTTTAGTTCTCAGTAATATTCATTTTACTTCTTTCAACCAAAACAAATGGAACCAGATAAGAATCCTTAAACACTTGATTATTTCTTTCCTTCTAGATATTCCAAATGACATGTGGGGAAACCAGCATCCATATATTTTTCTCAATGTTGTCCTCATTCACCTTCCACATCGACCATAGATCCTTTAACAACTCTCACATAATGAAATTAGGGTTCCATTTCTAGAAGATGAACTTCCACATTTTCCAAGCATAAGAACAAGAAAGGAGCATGTAGTCTACCAACTCAGCCTCTACCTCACATAAAATAAACATCATTTAGCTAACACCTTACCTATTTTTTCTCAAACTATCTAGTGTTACGATCTTATTTTGAAGGTCTAACTATAGAAAGATGTTGATTTTAAGGATGAGAAACTTATTGTACTCCAATGCCCATATTGTGTGGGGAGAAGGGCCTCAACTATTGAAGGCACTGATTAATGATTCAGATGTAAGGGTAGTGTATGGATTGCCTAACTCAACTTTACCAATTTATGCAAGTTACATAGTCTTCGCAAGGCCTAAGGTGCTCAAATATTGTCTAAACCTAAGAAGACCTTCTTTCCAAGGCTCCAAATTCTAGGGTTGATATATTTTTATTTTTATAACTTGGATTTTATTATTCTTGAGGTTTCAAATAGGTTTCAACTCCCCAACCCTTCTAAACTCTTCAATTTTCCTTTTAGGCCTAGTTGTCCCAATTAGGTCTCCAATGATAAAGATGCTTGTTTTACTCCCAACTTTCCCAAAGAACTAAGTCAAATCTATAGATTTTTGAACACCATATCCAATGATTACCTAGGGTTCTTTTGGACCAAATCTGACTATCCTAATAAGGCAGCTCTAAAATGCATAAAAGAGGGCAAATTAATAAAGGAATTATAAGTTCTCTTGACATTCTAGTCTCTACACTTTAGAAAAAAAATTCTTAGGCCTTTAATTCCATAAATCCAAAAGGAATTAGACTCAAAGTGTATGCAACACCAAAAGGCCCTAATTGCATCCCCCAAACCCTCAAAACTAGGGCTTTCTAATTAAGTGTTGTCCCCACACTTCTAGGATCAATAAAAGGTGGACTCCCCTTTTTCTTGGTATACTCAATCACTTCCAATCATTCAAAAAAAATCCTCCAATGGCTAAAACTCTTGTTGTTTCTTCGTACCTACACTTTCCTTCATCATTTTCACTCCTTTATTGGATGATCACCATAAAAAAACTCTCATCTACATATGTAAGGGTTAGTACATCATTGTACAGGTTAAGGGAATAGAAGTACAAATTTGTATCACCTTTTAGGTTTATTTATCAAAATGACTCAATTTGAGTATTCTATCTAAAAATTATTTTTTTCAAACATATGATCTAGATAAATTCGTTCTAGCTAATTTATATACGGTCTCAAACTTTTCCAATTGGAATTATCTATTAAATCCATGTTTTATACTAGTTTGCATCCAATTACTAAAGCAATACAATCATATTAGAAAAATGGCATTTCAATAACTCTTACTATTTTTTATGATGTTTTTTTAATAACATATAAATAGCATTTTATAGAACTTAGAGTCAAGAATATTCTCATATAGAGTTTGTAGTGTTTTAAAATTAGATATAGTATATTGTAATTGAAAAATTCTACAAGCATGTATTTTAGCACTAAAAAAGATGTCAATTTTAAGAAAGAGAAAAATTATTAAATCATATATAAAAAAAGAAAAAAGTATAGGACATTCTAGAGGAGAGAATCCTCTTTTAGAATGTATAATTTTTATCCTAGTTAGAGTATATTTGTTTTGAAAATTTTTGTGGGAGATGAAAACTATCAATTTCAGGTGAGTTGAAATTTGAATCATTATAAAAGAGAAAGTATGGGTCGAAATCTTATTTGTATTTTTTATTGTTCTAGCTATATATGTAGTCTATAACATATTTTGAGATCAAAGGGAAATAAGTTTATTTTCATATAGTTTTGTGGTGGGAACTAGACCCCTAATTTTCAACATTTTTTTAGTAGCAAAAAAATTATCTATAAAAATTAAGAAACTATATCAATTATTATCCCAAATAATTATTAAAATTTATAATCCTAAACTTCATCCATTTCTACACATTTCATTAGTTTACTTCATTTTCAAATTTAAAATAATAATACCAATTTTATATCATAGAAGGTGAACAATTATACTTTTGTTAGTCTTTTCCTTTACAAAAGGGTGATATAGGTTTGTGCTTTTACCTAGGGATGAGTCATTCCATGATAATCAACAAGTCATTCATGGAATGATCATCCAAATATCAAGATTCTACAAAATCAGCAATAAAGAGCATTGTTCCTAATGTTGTCTTCACTAAAATGAAAGACCAAAAATTAAAAAGCAACTTCAAAGCATGTGAAATGGATTCATATACAATATAAAATATTATCCAATGATAGAACAACTTCTTAACACAAAGCTGCATTAAAAACATGAAGACTTCATTCACAAAATGGAGTTTTTCTTGATTTCCTTGCACACTCTGTACAAATGAATGCTCTACAATTGTTTCACATTGTATAATGCCTTAAAAGGTTCATAAAAACTCCCTAATAAGCAATCCACTAGATTGGAATTAGTTTCCAACCTTAGTTATGCATAAAAAAAGATAAAACAACTTCCCCCCCAAAGAAAGCTAACAGTTGGAATTCAAGAGTTTGAATTTCCAACTTACATTTTATTGATTAAAACAAAAATCTAACTATGCCAATTGTCCTAATAGGTTCTATAGACCAAATTAATCAATCCGAGAGTCCTAAGGAGTTCATTTGAATCCATAAGTCCTATGTACCCATAAATCACCATTTGAGATCTTAAGGTCCTTCATAGGCCCTTTAGGATTCATTACAACTTTATTATTTTTAAAACCTCCTAAGGCAATGATAGGTTCTAGAACATGCCAATTAACTAGTTCATAGTATTCTTTTCCTTTGATCAACCTTCCATCTTCCATGAAGATCTTTTCTTGTGTTGTTGCTCCTAGATCATTCTCCCCTCCTTCAATGATACTCTTGTCCCAAGAGTTGATCTTCTTAAACCAAGCATTGACCTATGATGGTTGTTGATTGGCTAGCTTGAAGTAACCTTCCAAGGTGATTTTCTTCTCCATCAAACGTCCTGCACTTACACACAATGAATTAGAAAAATAAGTTGCCCTTTCTGATTGCCTAGATGTAGGGCAGCAAGTTGGTTTTACAACTTTCATTGTTGATGCATTCCTTGGATAAAACATCTGTCCCTTTTCTGCTAGTGTAGTTCCATGTTGTGGCCTCATTATAGGACATTTGATTGCCTCAATTTTAACATATTTTAGATCCCAAAGCTCTCCTCCTTTAGGATTGTTATGACTTCCTTTTAACTACACTTTCTTCATGCCATTCCATCCAGTATCATACTGAATCATCATCTTTAATTCCTACCCAAAACACATAATGATTAGACCTTCTTTCTCTTTTAACAAAGGTTGTAACTCATACATCTTACCTTCATGCTGGACTAAGTACTGGTCAGTAAAACCATCATGTATAACTCTTCTAGACCATTGCTAAGGTCTTGCTAAAATCAAATGTCCACAACTTATATTAAGAACATCACACCATACCTTGTCCTTGTACTTTCCAAATGAAAGCTCAATCATACTTGATCACTAACAAGTATATGTTGATCCATGTTCACCCAACTAGCATAATATGGTTGAGGATGTGGAAAATTTTGTAAGTTCAACTTCTTAACAACTTCATAAGACACCGTATTATGAATTTCTCTAGAATTTATAATGAATTGACATAACTTAGCTTGGATCAAATAAGTGGATCTTAAAATTCTTGGATTGTATGGTTGTCCTCTTTCCATCAGCAAAAATTCCCACTCTTTAGGTAAAAACACTATGTTTCTAGACTCCTCTTCTTCCGTTGATTCTTTTTGGGTTAAAGTGACTCTTTGATCTTTTCCCATGTCTTCAATCCACTTAGGACATCTATATGACTAATGGCCCACTTCATTACAAGTAAAACATCTACCTATGAATACTCCATGAGTTCTTCCTCCATGTCTTTCTCCCCCATATCCTTCTATATAGCTTCCTCTAGCCTCTGATTTGTATGGTTTGTCCCTTTCCTTATCATTTTTATTCTAAAAATTAGTAGTACCTCTTCCTCTCATGGATGAATCTCCTCTTGCATTACTCTACCTCTCTTTCCTTATTCTAATCTTTTCCTCGGCCTTGATGGCTAATTTCTAGCACTCTTCAACTAATCTAGGGGTTGCAAGAATAAATTCATATTGGATATTGAACCTAAGTCCTCCCATGTACCTTGAAATATTTTCTTCAACATCTTCATCATGACTCATTTTTATTTCCAATTTGTGAAACTCTTCAATGTACTTGTGTACATTAATGTATTTTTTCTTAAGATCTTTCAAATTCTTGTATAACTGTACCCTATAGTTATTTAGTATATTTTTTGCCTTCATCTTATCCATTATTGTGTATCAAGATGTGATTTTTGGCTTGATATTCCTCCATCTCTCTAGTTGAACACAATCTCGCAATATCCGAGCATGTCCCTTCAACTTTGACTTTGTTATCTTCAACTTCTATCCCTCACATTCAAAGAAATTCTCCATGGCACTAAACCAATCTATCAATTCTTCATCATCCATTTTTCCTCCATACATAGGAAAATATGGTATTTCCCTTGTATCTCCACTCTTTATAACTTTTACAAACTTAACCATCGTAATGTCTTTAAAATCTAGTTGTTCCTCCTCTTGGGATGCTTCTTCCTCTTCCTCTTCAACTTCTACTTCCTCATCCTATCTTCTTCCTTTATCTCTTTTCTCTAATGCCAAGAGTCTTTCCATCATAATCTCTAGTGTCTTATCCTTCTTGTGATTGTCCTTCTCTCTTTGCTCTAGTACTGCCTTCAAGTTTTTGTTATCAACCAATTTTTCTTTCGATATCCTTTCCAAATCCAAAATTTTCATCTTTGTGCACAAATCTCCTTATCCCTCAGATATGGTTCCTCATCTCCTTGACAAGATGCATCAACTCAAGTGCTCCTCTTTAGAGGATACATCAACTCTAAGGGTTAACTAAGGATCCAAATTATCAAAGTTCTTAAGAACAATTGCCCAAAGATTCTTACTGATGCTATGATACCACTTGATGTAGAGGTAAGGGTGGTGTATGGATGGCCCAACTCAAATTTACTAATTTGTGCAAGTTACCTCATATTCCTGAGGCCTTAAGTGTTCAAATACCCTCAAAACCTAACAAGACCTTCTTTCCAAGGTTCCCAATGCTAAGGTTGATATATTTTTATGGCTATTATTTGTATTTATTAATTCTTGAGGTATCAAATAGGTTTCAACACCCCAACCCTTCTAAACTCTTTAATTTTCCTTTTAGGCCTAGTTGCCCCAATTAGGCCTCCAATGATAAAGATGCTTGTTTTAATCCCAACTTTTCCAAAGCACTAACTCAAATCTATATATTTTTGGATACCAATTTGGCCATTCTTCAATATATCCAAAGATTACCTAGGGTTCTTTTGGACCAAATCTGACTATCCTAATAAGGTGGCTCTAAAATGCATAAAAAGAGGAAAAATTAACAAAGGAGCTATAAATTCTCTTCACTTTCCAATTTCCCCACTTTAGAATATTTTTTTCTTAGGTCTTCAATGTCATAAATCCAAAAGGAGTTAGACTCAAAGCATCTATAACACCATAAGCCCCAAATTGCTTCCCCCAAACCCTTAAAACAAGGTCTTTCTAATTAAATGTTGTCCCCACACTTCTGGGATTAGTAAAAGGTGGACTCACCTTGTCTTTGGAGTACTCAGTCACTTCTAATCATAAAAAAATAGCCTCCAATGGCTAAAATTTTTTTTGCTACTTTGTACCTACACTTTCCTTCACCATTTTCACTCCTTTCTTGGGTGATTAACAATCAAAAAATTATCATATGCATATGTTAGCATTAGTACATCATTTTATAAGTTAGGGATGACTCATTCCATGAGAATTAGCAAGTCATTCATGGAATGATCATCCTAACATCAAGATTTTACAAAATCAGCAATAAAGAGCACTGTTCCTAATGACGTCCACACTAAAATGCAAGACTAGAAATCAGCAAGCAACTTCAAAGAATATGAAATGGATTGATATACAATATAAAATATTCTCTAATGATAGAACAACTTTTGAACACAAACTAAATGAAAAACATCAAGGCTTCATTCACAAAATGGATTTTTCTTGATTTCCTTGCACATTCCATAGAAATGAATGCTCTACTATTGCTACCCACCATACAATGCCTTCAAAGGTTCATAAAATCTCCCTAATTAATACTCCACTAGATTGGAATTGGTTTCCAACCTTAGTTATGCATTAAAAAAACATAAAACAAGTTACCCCCAAAAGAAAGCTAACAGTTGGAATTCAAGAATTTGAATTTCCAGCTTATATTTTATTGATTAAAACAACAATCTAACTTTGACAACTAGCCTAATAGGTCCTCTAGACCAAATTAAATAATCCTAGACTCCTAAGTACTTCATTTGAGTCCATAAGTCCTTTCTACCCACAAATCACCATTTGAGATCCTAATGTCCTATTACATATTGTGCCCCCCGCCAAATATTTGAATTTTAAATACTTGCCCACCCAATGATCACTTCCTGGTTTAATGTTGTTTTAAACATCTCCAGCAATATTGAAAAAATTAAATGATTGAACCTTATGATATTCCTTATTTTCTAGGTATATTTTTGCAGGCCTGCAAGTCCCCCATCGTCAGATCAAAAGATATCTACGGTTGGCGCTATCTCACTATGGAAAGTTGCACGGTCCTTTGCCATAGTGCCTTTTAGCCGCATGGTTGGTGGGTCCTCATTTTCCTCATTGTTTCTTTGGCGCCAGGTTTTGATAGATCCCTGGAGGGCACTATGGCACTAGCGAAAAAATTGTGTTCCTTGCCATTAGCAACATAGCACCCAGATGGAAAGTGATCCTGTGGCGACATCAAAAGGAATGCGGGTCCCAAGTATGCCCCGTCGGATATCAGTGATGAAATTTGGCACGCATTGGTAATTGGTCAATTTTTTCATTGGCTAAGGTATAACTAGGAAGAATGTGGATCCTGCTTCACTTGGTGAGCCACAAACGAGGATTTGTCAGATAGGTTGGCATGTGGCCAGTTCTTATTGGTTGGTACACTAATAGGTCAGATCCATCTTGCTCACCACCAGATCTCAGGAAATCAACGGTGGGTGCTATCTTGCTATGGAAAACTACGAGGATATTACCCATAGTGACATAGTGCCTCGGTGACACGTGGCAGGGTGTGGCCGAGTGTTATGAAATTGCAGGGATGGTACTAGATTGGGCCAAGTTAGATGCCGAGTGTGCTGAGTTGGTTCGTGGGCCTAGAAGTTTAAGGACAAAGAACAATAATACGGTGAGTCTTCACGATCGTCATATCAATCTGGATCAACGGTAGGTGCTATCTCGTTATGGAAAATTGCAAGGATATTATCCATAGTGACATAGCGCCATGGTGACGCGTGGCACAGATGACATCATTGGCCCGCCCTTCTCCAAAGTAATATTACGGCTCATCCTTGGTGGTAGTTTTCAGGTGGGTCATAATACAGTGGTGATATTTCATTGGCCCACTTAGCCAACTCAGTGTGCAGTTCTACGATTTTGTTGATCACCATAGAACTAAGGAAAATTGACAGTGGGCACTATCTCGCTATGGAAAGCTGCAAGGATATTACCCATAGCGACATAGCGCCATTGTGCCATATGGATCAATGGAGCCAGGTAACACAAGATGAAGATGTCGGGCTGTGCCAGGTGGTTGCTAGTTGGTTTGTGGGCCCAAAAGTTTTAAGGAGATAACATAGTAATATGATGATTCTTCACAATCGTCAGATCAGTCTAGATCAACGGTGGGCACTATCTTGCTATGGAAAGCTGTGAGGATATTACCCATAGTGACATGTGTCCTAGTGGGTCTAGTGGAGGCAATAACGGTTAGATGCACTAGTAGTTAATGTGACCGTCGCAAGTTGGAGTTTGAGGAATTGGCGCAGTTAGTAAAGAAAGATTGGTCAACCTCGGGAGGACCTTGTGGGGTGGCAAAGTGAAAGGAGATCATTGGTCCACATGGCTCATTCCGGTGCCAGGGTTATGTTGACTTGCTGACCGCACTGGTTTGTGAACTGAGAACAGGGGATACTAAGGTTTTTTTCATAATTCAATCTTATGATCGATTCCAACAACCCTAGAGTAAATACGAAACAAAGAGGAACACTCTACCCCCCTGATCCATCCTATCTACCTGGTCAGAGCACAGTTATGGCACTCTTTCTATCTTTTTGAGGCCCTATTTTAGTTAAAAATCAGATTTCATGGTACCAAAAAGCTATATTTAGATCAAATTTTCTTCTGGATCCCCATGATTGTTCTTTGCAGGACTTCAATGTAGTGGTTGGGGAGTAACTTCAGTTGGAGGACATCTTAGTTATGCTTGAACTATAAAAGCAATTTTTGTAAATTTTGTCTAGGTCGACCTTTCTCTATTTTCTCTGTTATTGCTCTGCAGATTCTCAGTGTAAATTCCCCCGTGCCTCTAAACTACATGATTTTCTTCCTTATCTCTTTCAGCCATTGGTATGCAAGTGCAAGAACTCTTTGCCTCTTACTGGTGTTTTGTAGAGATCTATGATCTAGATGACTGTATCTCCTTGGCCTATGAATGATAATATAAGTGAATCTCTCTTTCTTTGTGTCATTCATCTTGGTCTTCTGATCTGCATGTGATTATTAGATTAGAGCAAGTTTGAATGTGTATATCCTTAGTTTCATTCTGGTTCAATAGTGCATATATGGGCAGAGATTGGTTTGAACACTCTATTTTGGTGCATCACCTCTTTAGATTAGATTAGGTAGATTTGCTTTCATATTCTCCTTCTCCCTTTTCCTCTCCAAGAGTAGTTAGGTGCATCCTGATAGTAAGAGAAAGTCGGCCTTCTCCGAAGACTCAACCTCATAGTTCAAGTCCCACAACTTCGAGGTGGTTTCCATGTTTCACTAGGTTGTCCTCATGCATATGATTTGGACAAGGGTGCAAACCTTAGTAACAACAGGTCCTTCATAGGCCCTTTAGGACTCATTACAACTTTGTTATTTTAAAAACCTCCTAAGGCCATTATAGGCTCTAGAACATGCCAATTAACTAGTGCATAGTCTTCTTTTTCTTTGATCAACCTTCCATCTTCCATGAACATTTTTGCTTGTGTTAATGCTCCTACATCAATTAACTACTAGATGGGTCCCCATCGAATCTGATGGAATCTTCAATAGATCCCTTGATCACTATCAAGTTTAGTAATAGTTGTAGTTCATCTTGCCTTTGGATGTGTGCCTTGCCGAGCACACAAAGCCTGAGTGTGTGAAGTTACTTGTATGTAGCTGCACATTTATTAAGTGCTAATTTAAATTATTCCCTTCATTTCATGATTTTTTTAACTTATAAACCATAGCATTTGCACACCTACTTCTTAAGTATTACAAATTTATTTATTTCATTCATTGCATATTTTTTTTACCTTATGAACTATAACATTTTCTCTTCTATAGGTTCACACTTACTATAATAAGAAGAAACAAAGAAGAATTATATCTACATATACAATATTTTTTTGTCTTTCAATACATTTCAATTTCACATTTTCTTTACACACAAAAACTTTAATAAACTATAATGAGATGTTATTATAGTTTAATTCCACCAAAAACAATAAATACTTTTATATACAAAACTTCATTCTACAATATTACATGCTTATAGATCGATACTCTTACACACTTCATTTCTCTTTCTAAATCTTGATGTATATACTTTCTAATAAGAAACTTATGAGCATACCCTTATACCTCCTTTGAATGCAAGTGCTCGTGTGTATATACAATCTAATTTGCTATATAACCACGAGTCGAACATCATTGCCTTTCCATCATTGTTCAATATTGTACCAAGTACGAAATCACCCGTCTACTTATTAAAACTACTGTCGATGGCTTTTCGTGGCACACTCTCTTCACAATGAGAAATACGCTTCAATTGAATGGGAGGTCAATACTTGTCATTGACAAAGGCGTTATTACGCAAGAGCAGACGTCACAAGAATGTCCATCTTACGTATGTGCCTGCGCCAGCACAACGACCAGTGGAGAGAGGCGTCGAAACACTCCTCAACGTTGCTGACATTTTTCTTCCTATATAAATGCGTTGCAGTAAAAAAACATAATGTTGCCGAAATGCTAACGTACTGTGCTGACATTGAACAGAAGGGAAAAAAACCCAAGATCAATGCTGAAAGCCAAAATATGTTTGCTAGTCTAATTGGTCTAAATTTTATGTTTTTTTGTCAATAATCTTAGCTCTGATTCAACCTTGAGTGAAAAATTTATAGTCATTTTTCTTGGCATTCATATTCTACATTTTTTTCCTCATTTTGAATATTATGTTTATTTGTTTTTAATTATATGTATAATGAATTTTAGTATTTCAAAATATAAATAAGTTCAATTAAGGAAGTGGTTAATTTAGTTAGCAGATATGTTTTGGTATGCGGATGTAATTTCTAGTTACGAACAAATCCAAATTGTATAAATTAAGTGAAATTGTGTCAAATTTAACAATTCATAGTTATTGTATATAATTAATTCAATTACACAAATCAGTTTGATAAAAGAAAATTGAAGTATCTCACACTTGTTACCATATTCTTAATTAACACTTTTTAAATAATTCCTCATCAATTATTATTTCACCCACAAAGATATAAGTACCCAATATCCATAGCAAAAGTGCAACATTGTGATGATTCTGGTGGTATCGTATTATTTACTCACAATATATTATTTTACACACCTCTACTCCAAATCAATAAAATGTAGTATTATTTTGTTAAGGTATATTTGGAATTAATAAAATTTTATAATGTTTATATAATTGTCTGATGTTATTACAAGAATGCACACTCTTTCTATTGGTACTATGAAGTTTACCATGATTTCTTCAAGCTAATAGCGGAGGCTTCTAGGCTTGAATGTTGTAGTGAAAAGGTGAAAAGGAAGAGCATAAGGGATTACAAGAGTTAGATGAAGAAATGTTTTGAAGAGGGGGAGAAGCTTGTGTCTGTCTCGATAACTAATAGGTATGATTTTTTATCTCTTCCCTCCCCTTGAGCTCTTTTCCATTAATATGAGGTGAAGTATTTCAATTTAGAGGGTCAATTTATGACATAACAAAATTATCACTTTTCTATTCTTAATTGCATTAAGCATGTTAGTTTTTATGGATCTCAACAATTGTACTAAGCACTAACATTTATTTTTGTGTTTTCCAAATATAGATTTGAAGGTAATATAAATATCCATAGAAAAGACATGTTGCTTTGATAGTAAAATAATCGATCATTAATTAGACAATATTTACATTAAAATATTATATATAATATATATTATGCATGATAAATATATAAGTGCACATAAGTGGGGTTGTCTAACTGATAATAGACCAATAGCCATAAAAGAAATTTTTATATGTCAATTCAATCTAACTGAAACTACAACATTTACACTCCCTCTTAGCTAAGGTGGATTGTTATAGAAGACATTACTCTCTCAAGCATATAGAGAGATATCATTTCAATAAGATATTTTTAAAATGGCATATTTAATGATATCAACATATATCCATTAACTTGGATGTTATCTTTCAATATTATTTTGGTATGTGAACTGGCATTACATATCCTTGATGCTTGCCAAAAGAATATTGTATATCCTAGTAGGATATGAGTTATTTGATTTTTGACACTTCAGGACAACAACTTAATGAAGTTGATCAGATAGCTAGTAATCAACATGTCATGAACTCTATCATGACAAGTATCACAATCTTCGGTACTCTAGGACAACAAGATAATGTAGTCTGATCATGATACCTTTATTATCATGACTAGCGACAATTTGGGATAATAACTTAATGTAGTATGTCATGATAGCAAGTTAATCTATTGATAAGATCCTCATCTTGCAATAACAACCCTCCACACACACACACACACACACACACACACACACACACACACACACACACACACACACACATACACATATACATAAATACATACATATGTACATACGCACATATATATATATATATATATATATATATATATATATATATATATATATATATATATATATATATATATATATATATATATATATATATATATATATATATATATATATATATATATATATATATACATATACATATACATATATATGTATGTATATATATATATGTATATATGTATATATATATATATATATACATATACATATACATACATACACATATATATGTATGTACACACACACACACATATATAGTTGTAGTTGTATATATATGTATCTATGTATATGTATATATATGTATATATATCAATGAAAGATCATCACCTTTAATGACATAATCCACATATGCAAAATAGTAACCACCATAAACCAAGTCAGAGGGTGGAACAAGAGCTATCACCTCAACTTCTTTCTCACAAAGAGATTACAAGAAGTTTCACTTAGAACTTCTCCCTCATAGAGAAGATATCATTCACAAGGGATCACACCTTGAAATTTTCTCTCTAAAAAATGTTCTTGAGAAGTCAGGTCTTGTGATTACTCCCTTAGAGGCTCTCTTTTCCTAAGGATTCCTATAGGTCTACCTCTGAATCTGATATCGATCTTCCAACCATTTTTTCTGTGATACATCATTGTCTCCTCATGATGTACACAAGGGTAGGCCCATCAAAATCACGCAGTCACAAACATATACTTTAGACTCCCTCTGAATATCAATATTTTTGTTCTCCTACATTGTCTTTGAGGAAGTGTCAAATTCCCTCTTAATCAAAGAATACATATTATCTCAATCATCAAGGTTATTCTCTTCAATAGCCTCACTTTATCTAGCATGATCATCAGTTATAGATCAAAATTTTTTTATCATAAGATTGAGTTTTTCATAGTATTTTGTTGCATTCCTAATGTACCATTCTTCTTTTCCCTTAATAAGAGTTATTCCAATGAAGTTTCATATGCATTAAATCTGTCAATACCTCCATATAAGCATTTGTCAAACAATAAGAATAGAACAATTATTGTGATCTATTAATGGTTGGTTTTTGAAATCATGAAATCAATATAGCAAAATATATCTCTTGACATCTTGGCTCCCTCGATTATAATAACTAGTAATTTAATTATATGCCAGGTCTTATGGATCACTATAATATCTGCTGCTGAAATCTTTCATTCATATTAAATTCAAGATTACAACCTCCAATATCTTAATCACACCATTCAAATGCAATTACCTTTAATAGAACTAATTCTTAAATATTTTTGCAAGATATAAGTTTAATATAATGTTAGCTCTCTTTATAATGAGTCACATAACTTTTGACTGGAGAAAAGCTTCTAATTTGTAACCCCGATTTGATATAAAGAAGTAATGTAGGTAGCATTCTTGTAATCTACCATGATAGGAAAAATCTTTTGAATGGATTTAACTTCTCCTCCATTTAATTATACACATCCTTTTTAGTTCTTCCAAAGTGCTCCTTAACATAGCATTGTATGAAAGAAAGCATTTTCCTATTACCTCTCTCATTTTATAAAATTCTAATATTGTTTACAAGATGTGCATTGAGACTGTCTCAAGCTTCTCAAAAATGAGATTAGAAAGAGTATCCCTTGTTGAAAATGTTGCATATTAATTTTAAATTATTGATGTCATATTTTCCTAATCATATTGCTTTTGATGTTTGGACTTCAACCTTTGAGCTTTATATATATTTTTTAATGTGTAGATGAGTTTTCAGCCTTGGGCCATTTGAACTTACACGAGGTGATGTTGTATCCCCCAACCCCCTTTTTTGTGAAGATGTAACTTTTATATTTAATTAATAGAGAAGGGACTACTCTTCAAAAAAAAAGTTTGCAACATCAATTCAAAGTGACTCCTCCTTTGTGAGTGTCATCCTATAAAAATAATGAATGCATTTTAAGGGATGTAATGGATGGCATATTATGATTACAATTTATATGTCTAATAATAAACTATATGTGGTGTTTTTTTTTATAATAGTGCTATTTTTTTTCTTGATCTTGATATTACGGTAAATCTAGATATGATTTTTAGCATTATAAAATAAAAAGGAGAGGATACGTTATCCAGGGATAACATTACATGTTATCATGCATAAATTACATTGTTAGTCATACAAAATGAATTTGATTGTAAATAATGCACTTTGTTTAATTACAATAATAAATATATGCTTCTACTCTATGTTTATTTCTATTAATTTTAAAAAATTAATAGAGTAGACAATAATGGCCCCAATATTATAGATATTTATTTTATTTAGAGTGTGGGTTCATAAATTTGATATTAATTGTTAATGTTTTTCTCAATCCTTTTATGAAGAACATGGTGATATAAATTTCCTTTCTAATGGGATTTAGCTAAAAGGATAAGATATCTAAGCAATTTAAGAACTCAAAGACACTTTATTTTTCTACTCATGAAATTGTTAATAAACTATATGTGGTGTTTTTTTTTATAATAGTGCTATTTTTTTCCCAATCTTGATATTGTGCTAAACCTAGATATGATTTATAGCATTATAAAATGAAAAGGAGAGGATATGTTATTTGGGAACAACATTTTATGTAATTTTAATCTAAGGTAAGAGGACAACTAGCTTAAATCTAATGAAAAATGTTAATTATTAGTCCAAAACATTATTCATGTATATTGTATAATGGGTATGTGTAGGATCATGGTGTGCCAAAAAGTGGTGATCTAAAAAATATGTAGTTCTGAAATACTGCAAAGCATTTCACAATCTAATCCAACTTCTCCCACCCATCCTAATACCAAACCAAAATATTAGTACCTTTATAAGGTCTTGTATATCTTTTAATACCAACGCTACATGGTCAACTTTAAAATGTCCAAAAAATATTTTTTTGCCTGTTCTTTTGTGCGTTTTATTTCAAACATGTATCTGGTGACTCTCTTTTTCACTTAAGTTTGATGAAATGAAAAGGGTTCATTAGAATGTTCTTAGCTTTCCATAAAAGTAATGTCTGTCAACTTACAATTTCAGTAAGTAATTATTACTTATTTTCTAATGGAGCTACGTATAAAGTGTTTTTTGACACATTGATTGAAAAACAACTATAACTTTCAAATGGTACAACATTTTTGAAATCCAAAAGATGCATCACATTCTATGCTTCTTCTACTATAAGGAACAAAAAAAAAAAGAAAATTTAAATTTTGCGGAGTTTTGAATTAGTTAAGGTGGTCAGACATAAGAGTTTTTTATTCCAAAAATACTATAGTAAAAAATTTATAATTAATTATTTATTTAGAATAAAAATACCCAAAAATATGTGTCATATCTGGGCATGAGTCTACTTCTTATATTGAGAATCTTATTAAAAAATAAATTATCATTTGATGTTGATTAAGGCGGTTGGACATATGTCTATGTCTACTTCTTATTTTTGTCCTGAAATTTTTGTACTATTGCATTAAAATTAAAAATTTTGAACAATCAATTTTTATTATTTTTAAATAAGACCTAGTAGTTTAGAAAGTAAATTGAATTTCCTAGAGAGTCTTTTCTCTCAAGTTTTTGATAGAAAGTTCACAACAAGTTGAAAATTGCATGTCTAGTTGACATAACCCTAATTTGCTTATTTTTCATCGCCACTTAAGGGCATAGTTTGGTTGACCATGATCTTACACATACCCTATAATTTATAAGCTATCATGCATCAATCACATTGTTAGTCATACAAAATGAGTTTGATTGTAAATAATGCACTTTTGTTTAGTTGCAATAATAAATATGCTTCTACTCTATGTTAATTTCTAGTAATTTAAAAAAATTAATAGAGGAGAGGATAATGGGCCCAATATTTTATATATTTATTTTATTTAGAATGTGGGTTCATAAATTTGATATTAATTGCTAATGTTTTTGTCGATCCTTTTTTGATGAACATGGTGATACAAATTTCCTTTCTAATGGGATTTAGCTAATAGGATAAGAGATCTAAACAATTTAAGAACTTGAAGACACTTTTTTTTTTTCTACTCATGAAATTGTTAATAAACTATATGTGGTGTTTGTTTTTATAATAGTGCTATTTTTTTTCCTGATCCTGATAATGTGTTGAATCTAGATATGATTTGTAGCATTATAAAATGAAAGGGAGAGGATATGTTACTTGGGGACAACATTTTATGTAATTTTAATTTAAGGTAAGAGGACAACTAGCTTAAATATTATGAAAAATCTTAATTATTAGTCCAATACATTGTTCATTGATATTGTATTTAATATTTACAAGTTATCATGCATCAATCACATTGTTAGTCATACAAAATGAATTTGATTGTAAATAATGCACTTTTTTTTAATTACAATAATAAATATGCTTGTGCTCTATGTTTATTTCTGGTAATTTTTAAAAATTAATAGAGGAGACGATAATGGACCCAATATTTTATTTTTTTATTTTATTTAGAATGTGGGTTCATAATTGATATTAATTGCTAATATTTTTCTCAATCCCTTTCTGAAGAACATGGTGGTACAAATTTCCTTTGTAATGGGATTTAGCTAAAAGAATAAGAGATCTAAGCAATTTTGAGAACTCGAAAACACTTGTTTTTTCTATTCATGAAATTGTTTACAATTATGATTGTAGTTGTCAACTAAAAATTTTCATGACCAAATAATGACGAGGGATGGCCTAAAATTCTTAGAAAGTAGAAATTTTAAGAATTACATGTTGTACCTAAAATATATCCTATCATCCCCTACTATCACTATCCCCAAAACTATGTTGGATCTATAACATCAAGAATGTGTGAATTTCTATGGTACAAGAGAACCAAATTTTAAAGTTCTTTTGTTGAATAAATGTTTTGGAGATTGTTGGGCATAGTAAAGGTGTACAATTTAGATTGGTTTAGTAAAGAAGAAGGAAAAGAATGTTAAGTCATAGAAATTCCATGCTATGCATTCTCTCATAGAACTAGAACAAAGCATTATCGATCTTTCCCATTGATTAAATTGATGATGAAAATCATAAAGGAAAATAATTGTGCTCTATTTTGTTGTTGTAAATTTTTCTTAGAGATGTTTTTTTTCAATGACAAGTATACAATCTAGGTGTCTTGACTATTGATGCAACATAATTGCATATGAAGTTATTGTGGGATAAAATGCCTTTGGTTCCTTTCTTTGCACATGTCAAAAGTGAACAAGAATAACACATAAAGCTGTTCCACTAATGAATAAGAATGCAAGATATAGCTCTGTGGATTGATACATTGATATATATGATATAATTTCAAGGTAAGACTTGGTTTAGAATTTGAGCTCAAGGGTCTAGCAAACCTAAAAGAGAGCAAATTGGGCCCCAAAGACATGAAATTTTTGACTAATGGAAAGGACCCAAGAGTCCATTTTAGTATAAGAAAATGAGTAATTAATTTTGCAATAATGTCCTATAGACTCCATGCTATAGGATTTGTTCAACTCCCAATACCAAGAATCCTTGTCCATATGTTTGATGAGTTGGGAAATTTAAAGTCTTCAACTTTGGGCTTGGTAGCCTATGGTACCTTGGATAAGAAATCCCATGTTATTTTTTGTGGAATTGATGGACAAGAAAGAAATTATTTGAGGCTCATCATCTGAATGCATATTGCTAGATTTCTGGGATCATATGACCCTATTCTTTCTCAAAATTCCGCATTTTACAAATTTAATGGTGAAATATAGTCCTCACAAATAAAGATTGGTATAGATGGTATGATTCTTTTAAGATAAAATGTGTATAGATGGTTTAGTACCACCTTTTCAGTGCTTGTGTGCCTTACCTATAGTGCCTCTACATCTATCTCATAAATTGGAAATGTACAGAATTTCTTTTTTGACAAGCACACAAAGCCTGTGTGTGTGAAGTTACTTGTATGCACACTTATTAAGTACTAAGTATAAATTATTCCCTTCATTTCATGATTTTTTAAACTTGTTAATTGTAGTATTTGCGCACCTACTTCTTAAATATTACAATTTAATTTATTCCCTTCATTGCATAATTTTTTTTCCCCTTATGAACTATAGCATTTTCTCTTCTATAGATTCACATTAACTATAGTAAAAGGAAAGAAAGAAGAATTATATTTACAAATACAATATTTTTTTTAATGTCTTTCACTACATTTCAATGTCACATTTCTTAGATTTACACATAAAAACTAAAATAAGATGTTATTATATTTTAATTCAGCGAAAATATAGATGCTTTTATGTACGAAACTTCATTCTACAAATCTACATGTTTATAGACGGATACTTTTATAGGCTTCCTTTCGTTATCTAAATCTTCACTGTCTAATAAAAAACTTATCAGCATATCCTTACACCTTTTGAGGGAAGTAGTAAGTTTATTATACAGTTTAATTTGTTGCATAGCCACGTGTCTAACATCATTGCCTTTCCATCGTTGTTTAATATTGTACCAAGTACGAAATCACCCGTCTACTTGTCGATGGCTTTTCGTGTCATCCACTCTTCGCAAGCGCAGACGTCAGTAGAATGTTCATTCAACGACCAGTGGAAATTAGCAAATCCTCAACGTTGCCGACATTTTTCTTCCTATATAAATGTCCACTCCAACGCCGAAAGGAAAACATACAGCAAACTTCTTAAAATTGAAATAGTCAACGGAAGATTGTATCAAGGAAATGAACCACTAATCTCCTAGCGTAGAAAAAATGGGGGAAAATAACAACACAGATATTTTGACCTTGGACTTGGCCTCATCACTATCATTATGCATTCTTCAAGCTTTCTTTCTATAACACTGAAAATAGAACCAAACCTTGGATCCTACTGTAGAGTGAAAAACCTTTAGTGGCTGACTAGATCTTTTGGATACAGACCCCTCCTTTATAGTTTACAGGATCAAGATGAAGAAATGTTTAAATACATCATGTCAGCTCAATGTAAGTTTTATAAACTCTACTGCCTGGTCATGAAACACATGCATAACCATAGAAGATCGTAGCTAGGGCATCAAAAATAAAAACTCTGATACTCCTACATATAGCCAGATGAAGGTCTAGGATAATCCATCCTACCATTGAGGATAAATGCAACAATGAAGCAACCTTAGTTCTTGCCCTTAATTGGAAATATAGAACTATTTGTTCCAGACCACGAGTTCGTGCGACACCACCAATGTTAGTTGAATAGAATACAAGGAAAAGAGTCGAGAAGCAGAGCCATGTTCTAAACATTGAGTTGAATCAGAGATTTGACAAAGAAGCCAAGCTTTTTGAATTCTTATCTTGGGTAAGACCTTAACTCTTTGTCTGATACAATGGTATAGTCAGTTGGATCATTTTTTTCGGTCCTCATATGTTTGGTAACTAGAGATCTAGGGACGTGTTTCACATACGATCATGTAACCAGAGGCACCAACATTGAGTGCATTCCCAGATCTGCAGTGAGGATAATTTTTTTGGGTAAGATTTTTTGCTCCACCCCTGTAGTTCAGCCAACAAAGAGTTAGAGGCATCCGTTGCAATATGGGTTTAAAAATAAGGGTCTTAAAGATCATAGATTCACACAAACCAATATTTCTTACCTAATACAATGGCGTCTGATTCAGGTAGAAACTTAGAGATGAGCCACAGATGCGATTGCGTAAGCAAATATCTAAGGGCTCGAGCTATATTTGATCGTGTAACCTGAGTAACCAACATTGAGTGCATTTCCAAATATACAGGTAGGGAAGGTAAAGAGAATATTTCAATTTGTAATATTTTAAGCCCCAATTCTATAGTTCAGCCAGTAAAGAATTAGAGGCATCTGCTACAACAGGGGTTTCACAGTAAGGGTCCAACAAATCAGACATCTAGACAACCCATGATTTTTTGAGGCAGGGCTTTTGTTCAACCTAGTGTTCCTCATAGTCCTGTTCAATCCAGTATTTATCATATCTAGATAAAAAATTAAAAAAACCTCCAAAAAACTTACAGTTTAACCATATACCATTTGATATCTTCTTGGAGGATTGTCTGCTCCAGGATTATTTACCTAACAACGAAGATGTTACAAGATCAATAAAATTTGAGCTTATTATAGAGATCAATAATGCAGCTAAGAGCATTGTGTTTAATCTAGAATATCACCTGATTGATAGCAGTTTGTAATAGTGCATTGATTCTTTGAAAGCTCCCTTCAAGCCAAGTTCTCATAAACAAGCTTCCTCCAGTTCTCATCAGCGTTTCATTTGGGTCCCTGCAAAGAGCATCTCAAGTATGAAATCCCAGAATCTCATTTGTGATTTTTATAAAGGTCTTGTCCCTGTTGTTTTTTACAAGAAACCTTAAATCCCCAATTTCAAGATCTGCAAGCTAGGGCTTTATTTTGCGAACTATGGAATTTGATTGGATATTGAACCTCTCCATATGATTTTTTTTTCAATGAATGGTTTGATATCTTTAAAGTTTTTATGTTGTTAAATCTAGAGGGATTATTTTGTGTGTTATTTTGAGTCATCCAATAGAGGGATTTGGTTTGCCGCATCAAGCACTGGGTTTTTAATGCTTGCACAAATGATTGTGCAAGCATGGTCTCCTAATTTTCAATCTTTGAATTTCAACGATAAGTTTTTTCCTTTCTAGATTCAGCTTCCTAACCTAGCATATGAATACAGAGAGAATGAGGTGATTTAAATTATAACTAATCAATTTGACATAAGTTTAAATCAGACTCCTTGTCCTACTATTTGTGCTGTGTTGGATACAAGTGCCCCTGTTCTAGAGAAAATTAGATTATCATCTAACATTGGCTACAGGGATAAGATCATCTTTACTGAATCACCTATAAATTTCTTTCGTAATTGCCATTTTTGGGAACATACAAATGATATATGCACTTCTAGAGTATCTAGCCAACCTACAAATCAATAGTCCCAGTTCATGTTGTTATTCAGTAGATGGAGAAAAGTTCTATTAATCCTACAATTCCTCCATCTTTACTTGTGGATCGAAATATTTCTTTGCTTGTCAAGATGTATATAGTTTTTGTTTCTTCTTCTATGAAGATTGCTCCAAGAACCACTTGAAACTTTTTCTTGGAAATCATCCATCTTCTATTTATATCTCCAATCATAACATGCACTCACTACCTTCTCCAACATATGTTTCTCCCTTATTTTCTAATCTTCATGCATCTTTGTTTTTTAATCCCCTCCCTCTCTTGCTTTTCTCCCCTAAAGCTTATACATCTGTGATTTTTCAGCCTCCCTCCCTTTTCTTCGTGAAAAATAAGGCTCTTCCAACCATACATTCTTATTCTAGTGGTATCGAGGAGAAATAGAAGACCCAGAAAAGTATTCAGGAGGAAAGTTTAGTATGCTAACCTATTCTAGAGGTGGACATGGGATGCCTAAGTAATTTTGTAGAGGAGAATTTTTATATGCCTAAGGAGGAACATTTTGAGCAAGAAAATCCTCAATGTGAAAAGTTAAGAAATTACTCTCTCCTAGTGGAAGAGATGTTCTTGTAAGCCTTACTCTATATACATCCCAAGTGAGATTCCTTTATTATATAATGGATCTCCAATCATCTTTGGGAATCTTGGTCCCTATTTGGTTGTTAAGCGCTCATAGAAATAGTATAATATATTTTATATAGTTTAACACCCAATATAATAAATTGTAATACTTTTTAACTTTTGTATATTGAATAGAATCCCACAATGCTTTTCTTATTTCCTATTTTGAATTTACATTTGTTCTAGACTAAAATTATCATGTGTCTGCAACAGACACTATCTATCAAGCTGTTTCGCTAGATAATTATTTGTTCAAGACAAATGCCCATAAGTTTGCTCATGGCATTCCTGAATCTACTGTTAAACTGTTAGACACCAAGATCTCATTGCAACATCAATAAAAGTTCATAGTGGTCTGTTTAAGATATATTTGTACTTGATCGGCAATGAAAATTTCCTTTTGGTATTGAAAAGGTTAACTACATTCATTGAAATTCTTGAATGCATATGTTTGATTCTAAGTGGCTTTAGTAATGATAATAGATTTGGCATTCTTCATTTTGGACATTTAGTTTCCTTTATTCATGACTATTAAATGTTTTTCATAAATTCTACAATTAAATGATTCAAACCATGTATTTGCATGGAAGAAACCATCTATTTGGAGATTCAAGTTACCTCTTTATTAGATGTCTATGCCACCCGAAGGGAAAAAAGAAAATAATGTTGCTCTAGACAACATTACACTTCTATATGATTTTGGCAAATAATTCAGTTTTTTTTGGTTCAACACAAATAAAATGCATCAAATTAAAAGATATAATGTTTTCGAAATGCTAACGTACATTGCTGAGATTGAACACAAGGGGAAAAAAACCAAGGTTAACACTAAAAGCCAAAATATGTTTGTTAATTGGTCTAACTATTATTTTTTCAGTCGATAATCTTAGCTATGATTCAACCTTAAGTGAAAAACTTATACTCAGTTTTCTCCGTATTCATATTCTACATTTCTTTTTCTCATTTTTGAATATAATGCTAATTATATGTGTGATGAATCTTGGTATTTCAAAATATGAATAAGTTCAATGAAGAAGTGATTAATCTAGTTAGCATATATATTTGGTTAGGGGATGCAATTTCTAGTTATACACAAGTGTAGACTGTGTAGATTAAGTACCCTAACTAGGAAGGCCCTAAAGAGAAAATACTTCTAAACGCTCAATCATAATTGAGTTACTTATAGGTGGTCCTCTCTTCAACAATGATAAACACCAAGAATAAGAATACAAATGTTAAAAGTGTTGAAGTTGATGAAAGGTCAACCCCATAGCTCCCAAGAATCATCTGCATGCAAACACTTATTATAGAAGAGAGAAGTAAAAAACTATGTAGGTAGAAATGGTCAGATCCATAGACGAGACATTCTTGATGAGCAAAAAAGAGATTGCTAGTATAAAAAATGAATTGGTCTCCATTAAATTTTTCAATGAGAGATCATCCTTATAAAGGAGATCAAAACTCTAAAAAGGTCTAACATAGGTTGTATCAAAATAATTAGTAAAAGAATTAATTATTAGATGCCTAAAGTTTAGCTTAAGCAAAGTAGAGTTAGTTAGGAAACATCTAATTACTCTAACACCTCCCCTTAAGATAAACTTAGGGAGTAGCTAGAAACCTATAAACTATTACAGAAAGTAGATTTGGGTCCTAACAAACAAGGCCTGATGAGGTACCAAGCACAATCAAATCTTTGAAAAGAGGAGAAATAGAGAAAACCACATGGGAAAATCCCTATTTCAAAAGAGATGGAAAACATGCTAAAAATACTAGTGAAGGACTGAAGAAGCTTACAAACTACAAAATGTCCTCGAAGATAGGAACAAAAGATGATAATGAAGAACACCACTAAAGCATGTAGAAGCTGCAAAATTCTATCAAAAGTAACTATTTATTTGAAGAACCTCCACTAAAATAGAACCTGACTAGGTAGAGAAGACTCTAATCTTCATTGAATCTAGAGGCACACAAAGACAAACAACTAAACTCAAAGATATAGATGACATGAAACAGCAAAGCTTGAAGAGCTGATCAATCATATCAAGGAAGCATGAGGAATAATAGAAGTATCCCTTCTAATGTAGACAAGGATGAGGTGACAAACAACTGAAAAAGTCAGCCAAAAGAACTACATGTCAAGAAACCACAATCAAGATGCACAAAAGAGTACATATGTGTATACTAAAGTGATCAATGTTAGACAGTCATGAGGCTAATGTCATGGAAGGAAAACTCACTGGACAAAGGAAGATGGAAAACAAAGGTAAAACATCATCCCACTTATGACACTTTAATCATGAGTAGTGCATGTACAATAAGGCACAAGATATAATGAATCCCAAGAATATAATAATTTGTACTAGTGTCCTCAGATGACATTGCTTGAATCATAAGGTAAAACAAGGCAAACAACTAAAACAAAAATACAGATTTAATATGACACTTTATCTCAACATGTTTGCAAAAATTCATAGAAATGATGTCTACATAGACCAAATGAGATATAAGATTAATACAGTAGATAGTACAAGTCATGACGAATCATCAAAAGTAACGAAATTGATCTTTAGACCTTAAACATCCAAGATATCTATCAGAATGCAAAAGACTGAATAGAATGTGCTTCAAGCATAATTTGGGAAAACAACTAACATCACTAAAAAAATCTCGGAAAGACCTTTCCAATGATATAAAAAAAAATTCAAATTGGAGATTAAATGCTCAAGATATGTCTTTAGGAGTACAAAAAGTATCTCCTAACATTGATAGTAAGAAAAGGCCATAAAAATGCATTAAAACTGAAAATAACCTTTACCTCTATAATAGGCTCAGAACCAACTTTCCGAAAATATCTCATTTTTCAATAACAAAGTCAGTATGCCTGAGATATGAGCAAAAAACTGGAGGTAGGTCTAAATAGAGCCTGAGGACATGACAAGAATGCTGATGTAATGATGACATGGTGCTGACTTTAGTTAGTGATGAGCCCAAATTTGATGTTCAAATGGCCATTGAGGCAATAAAAGTCATAAAATGATCCTTGTTGGAAAAAAAAATCATCTATCGAAAATAAGACAATGTGTGAAAAACAATGTCGTTGGTAAAAGAGGCAGTGCTGGAGTAAAAATCTGGTGGCCAAAAGCAGCATGCCATGTGTTAGAAAGAAATACCACATCCACATGCAAAATTTTGAGAAGGAAACATGGTAATGTGTGGGGCCCGAGGCGAGGTGATAGAGTCACCAAAGAATCGCCTTCAAAATTGTCAATGAGTTTCAAACTGTGGGAAAAAGTAGGAAAGCACAATCCACAGATAAAACCACTATGTTATGGCAAAACCACCTTCTATGCAAAGATCATAGAGTCAAAGTTGACACTTGACCCATAAATTATTCCTAAATGAATAATTCTCCCTGGAAAAATGCGATGAACAAGGCATTGTTTTACTTTAGTACATTGACAGGGGGCCATGATTGGATGAGAGATTTAATAAATGTTGACAACTGATTTCACAAAATACTAAAACCTCTTAACTGGTAAAAGGATTAAACTATTGGACCAATCCACAAACTTCCTTGCAAATAAAATCAGGCCACAAAATCATCTTTAAAAAGATGAAATCACCATCAGGGGTGAAAAAACTGCCTAAAGACGTGGAGAGCAAAAGGTTGAAGTCCTCCAAAGAAAAGACAGCCAATGAATGCCTCAATCCACAAAAAAACCACTGATGAAGCTCCAAACAACACCCATGAAAAAGCCATGTAGCCGCATAAAAGTTGGATATCACAAGAAATCCAATGGAGTGGATCTTGAATTCAAAGCTTGAATCATACAACTACCCAAAAAATGACACATGAAAAACACTAAGAGCTTGATAAGGGCTTGTTATCTCCAATAATAAACAACCAATAACAATCCACACACACACAGTCTCCAATCTATGAAGAAGTGCTTAATCATTGTCAGCGTGTAAGGCAAAGAAGAAGCCAACAAAACATGCCAATGAAGGTGGGAGCAGATCTCAAGAGGGAGTTGCATCAAAAGGCAGCTAATATGGCATATAGAGAAAGGACAAACACCTACAATCATTAGCACACAGAAGTTGAGAGAGGAGAAGAATCGATGTCCTTTCTAGCTATGCTAAAGCATCCACGAGACCCAAAAAATCCACACAAACACTTCACTAAAGGAGTACGGGCTTTCAAGGGCAATGTAACCCACTATTCAAGAAACCATCCATGGAAAAGAGTAAATTGCCATGTGAATACGAGGCCAATGTATATGGTATAGGAGCTGACTATACCATGAAGAGCTGACATAGTATTCATGCACTGGTCAATATGCGCAAGGCCCAAAATAACCACAAATCCACCATGCTAATAACCAAAACAAAAAGGTATGACATGGTTCCCAATGTCTATCATGGGGTAGTAATGGTGCAAGAAATCAAAGTCATAGGCGCATTTGGAGAGTTAGACAGACTTGCGAGCCTCCAAAAGAAGTCTCCAAATCCTCACTCAAACAAATTGAAAAACCAAAAGTCTACCAAAACAATAGGAGGAATTGGCTACAAATAAGCTTCACATGGAATGTGATCTTTTCGAGTCCACCGTACTCGGTAAATCCCTCCATATAACACAAATTCTTCCCCATGTGCATGCGAAGACCAAAGATGTCGCAAACAAGGATCCACCGAATTGAAGGAAGGATCACCGAGGAAAGGTGTAGGTGGTCCCACGCAAACTATTCCTCACAGGATAGGCAAAGAGAAGATACATCGGCCTGGCGTTGTTGGATGGATGGCCATGCCATGCTTCCATGACCACGTGGGGCACCACGTGCACCGAAGAAAGGGATGTGAAGGTAAGTTTGATTTTTAAATTATTTATGTTTCTAATTTGTATGTTAGTTTATGTATATTATGTTTATAGATTTTTGTAAAGGTTAGTTTAAGTAAGTTAGTCTATGTATATTATGTTTATATTAAGTAAGTTAGCTTATGTTTTATGTAGTATAGATTTTTATTAATGTTTAAAAAAAAAATGTTAACTAAGTTATATATAATATTATATATTATTTTACAAATATATTTAATATGGTATTTTGTAATATTTAATATAATTGTAATTCAATATATAAAATAATTTAAATATAGATAATTTGATCTATATAAATGAAATTTTGTATTTCAAAAATATTATATTATTAGAATAAATAAATAAATACTCATACACACATACATACATACATACATACATACATACATACATACATACATACATACATACATACATACATACATACATACATACATATATATATATATATAATAATGTATGTCTTATTTTTAATAATCATTATTTTATTACCAATCAAAAAATAATTATCATTATTTAAAATATATGTGATTTAATTATTTTAACATATTTAAGCTAATACATGAATTTTATTTTATATATTTAGAATCAATTAAACATATAAAATACCTAAAAGGGTAACCAAAAGAGATAGCTTATTTTTATTATTCCTTATGAATGGATCTAATTATCATATTTCTCATTATCATATAGTGCACAATATGTTAAAAAAATCATTAATTAGATTTAATTGTATTTGTAAGAGGGCTAAAAAATAAAAATTATAAACCATAACGTTTAAATCGGTGTTATGGAAAACTTGACAAAATCATATAACTAAATATGTTTTGAGTTAACAATTATCTGTATGCAATATTGAAACTTAGATGATCAACTAAAAACTCTAAATAGACTTTGGATTTTTTGTTTGTAAAATTAGACTAAATGAAAAGAGAAATAGAGCAAAATATTTATAAAAAAAGTAAATATATTAATAAATTTGAAAGATTCATACAATTCTTGTTATCAAATTTTATATTGAATTTATAATAATAAATTAATTTAAAACATTACTTACTAAAAATTCTATTACAATTAATAGATACATATGATATTTAAATTTTGATATAATATGTTATTAAGTTCTTTTAAGATATATAATATTAGAATTATTATATTATTCAACTTTAAAAATATGTACTCAATGTAATAATAGAATTTTAAAAATGAAATAAAGGTTTTAAATGATCTATATTTAATATATATTAGAAAATATTGATTAACAAATAATTATATTTACAAAAAAATTAATTTAATAATACATATCAAATGTAAAACAAAAGAAAAATATTCACAACTCCATATTATAACCCTATCAAACAATTTAGTTAACATTAAAAAAACATTAATAAAAATCTATACTACATAAAACATAAACTAACATACTTAATATAAACATAATATACTTAAAATAACATACTTAAACTAACCTTTACAAAATTCTATAAACATAATATACATAAACTAACTTACAAATCAAAAACGTAAACATATTATTTAAAAACCAAACTTACATCTATGTTCTCTTTCTTCCATGCACTCAGTGCCCAACATAGTCATGGAAGCATGGCATGGCTATCCATCCATCCCAAATGGTGGGGTTGGATAGCCAACACTACATCAACGTTATGTGTTTGTAAATTTCACTAATCCGCCACTAGATTGTCATCCCCCTCCGCTAATGCCATGGCCACTACTGTTGTGATCATAAAAATTGTGAATAAGTCAAAAAAAGCTCCCAAGTAAGGAATGCATGTCTCTCCCAATAAGCTCACAGTTGTTTTTAGAAATAAACAGGCTCTCCAACCCCAAGTTGAGGCCAATGTGAATAGGCTTGGGCTGCCCAATTAAGGATGAAAGGAGGATATGAGTAGAAAGTATAAGGCCTCCAATAAAAATGCAGACCTTAAAAATTCTTTGATGCATACCAATCAAACCACACACAAAAAAATGTGTGTCATCTCCCAAAACATGCACACCATGAGGAGTGGGCCATGTCCACAAGTAATGTAAGATCAGTGTGGTCTATAGTGACATTTTTGGAAAATAAAAAAAATTTCCTTGAAATGCAAAAGTTTTTCAAGCTAAAAAATTTCTTGGTAAAATAAGCCAAAAAAATAATGCTGCCTCATTTTGTGCACCCAGGTTAAAACCACTTGGGTGCAAAATAAATTTGCCTCAGATTTTAATAGCATCCAAACTAGACATATTTTATATAGAAATGGGGGTTTCCAAGCACTCTGAGCTCAATGACGATGTTTGTTTGAGGTCATAGTGCTCCAAAATAGGTTGCCCCTATGCAAATCTAATAAAAAATCCTTTGAAAGCCACAAATCTGAAAGGTGATGCCAAATATCTCAAGAATAGAACATGGGCATGAAAATCTGGAGCTTTGATACCATGTTGAAGTTGGTGAAAGATCAACCCTATAGCTCCTAGAAATCATCTGCATGCAAACACCTGTTACAAAAGAGAGAAGTAAAAAGCTATGGAGGTAGAAGTAGCCAGATCCATAGATGAGACATTCTTGATAAGAAAAAAGAGGTTGGTATTATAAAAAATGAATTGGTCCCAATTAAAATTTATAATGAGAGATTGTCGTTATAAAGGACATCAAAACCCTAAAAAGGTCTAACCTAGGTTGTATCAAAATAATTAATAAAATAATTAATTATTAGATGCCTAAAGTTTTGCTTAAGCAAACTAGAGTTAACTAGGAAATATCTAATTACTCTAAGAAATAGAACACCTAGTCTCTTGCTAAGAAGAAACTCTGTACTTCAAAGATTATTTAAGGGGGAAAAGTGTCGAGCAATTAGATAAAGAAAATTCCCTCTCTTCTATATCAATAGAAAAAAACCCTTCTTAACACTACTACAAAAGAAAGAAAACAATCTATTAAAAAACTAGTCTCGTCATAATAAAAAAATAGTCTGGAGTTGAAAAAATCATTCTTGATGTTGAAAAAATCATTCTTGATGTTGAAAAAATTGTCATTGAAGAAGGAAATGATTCTCAAAATGGAAGAAAGTGGGAAGCCTTAGTGAATAAAATATATGAGATTAGATAAGGGGAGTGCACATTCCAAGACTAAGTAATAAGAAGGATAATAAAAAGAGAAAAGTGTAAGTGGAGATAGTCTTAGAGACTAATGTAGAGTATGATCCTTAGAAGAGTGAGGAAACTAAATAATATAAGGATGAAGATTATGAGAAGGATAAAGAATCTAGGCTAAGGATAATGAGGAAGAAAAATGCCCAAAGATAACTTTCAATATGAAAGACATTGAAAACATTATCTATACAACATGCACCTCCCATGTTTTTCTAGGTGAAGATTAAGTAAAATTAATTCATGTCTAAGGATAGAAAATAGGAAAATAATACAATGACCCAAATTTGGGACCTCCAAAATATAGTGTCTTCTCTCGAGGTTGAGAATGGTAATATTACTTCAATGGTGGAGTTTATTATTGCTACTTCTACTTTTTGTATGTTAATTTGTAGAAGTATGGAGAAGATGATCTTTGAAGATTCTCATCCATAGAACCTGATCCCCATTCTAGAATTTTTATTTATTAACATATCTCCTTAACAAGGGATATCATTAATTATTCAACCATTCTAAGGAGGGGAAGTGAAAACACTTCATCCTAATAACAAGACAAAATGATGTGTCAAATATCCTAATTTGGTAATGATTGATAGGAGTGATTCTCATCCATAGATGTTGATCCCCATTCATAGTTATTAATTATTAACATATCTCCTTATCAAGGATAACATTAATTATTAAACCATTTTGGAGAGGGGAAGCAAAAACACTTTAGGAATTAGACTAGGGGTGAGGAGAAATATGAACATGGGTGACATCAACACTCACATTAACCAGATAGTACATACTCCTTTATTGCCTTCCCTATAAATATGGGCAATTCTAAAATTTGTAAAGAAATATAGAAGTGTTAGTGCTCTATCTAATCTAGTGTTTAAGGGTAAGTGCAAGAAGTTGGGTCTCACTTTTGGGAAAAAAGTGTTAGGATAAACCACGGACAGAAATAAAAACTACATGCAAATATAACCAATAACAGAAAATAATAGAACACACAGAAATGAACACAAGGCACCAAGATTTAACGTGGTTCACCCAATCCCTGGGCTACGTCCACCAAACAGCAAGTCTGATCTTATTACAATCCAGTGATTACAACCTGATTACAATCCGTAATCCCTTACAACTCAATACCGCCGCAAGAACCAATTTCGTATCACCACATATGAAAAATACCCAACCCTAAGCCCTTTTTATACAAGTATTAAACCGCTTTAGGGTTATAACATGTCAGCCATATGTTGGCCATAATATGTCGGCTACCATGTCGACTACTTCCCAATTTTTTTTTTTTTTTTGGGGCGATGTTCGAATCCCACTATTTATGAAGTATGTACAGTACTTTCCTGATCAGTCACCACAATCTAACAATCTCCCACTTGGGGACTGATCAAGCTCCACACTAAACAATAATCTCCCACTTGGAGACTGATCCTGTAGCAATACAACTACCGCATGGGGCTCCCACTGGATCAAACCACCCTGGACTCTGCTATTCGTTTATTGACATTTAGTCTAAAAGACCAACTGAAGCTGAAGAGGAGTTCAGCTTCTCCCTTGTTACAACCTTTGTCAACATATCTGCTGGATTTTCATTGGTATGTATCTTCTCCAGCTTTAACTGTCCATCCTCCAAAACTGACTGAATGAAATGGTACCGCAACTGTATGTGTTTGGTCTTAGAATGAAGAGCTGAATTCTTAGCAAGATGAATGACACTCTGACTATCTGTGAACAAATAATTATCCTTCTGAGGATGTTCCAATTCTTCCAAGAAGAACTAAAGCCATATCATCTCTTTGGCTGCCTCTGTAGCAGCAACATACTCTGCCTCTGTAGTGGAGAGAGCATTAATCTTCTGTAGCCTAGAAACCCAGCTCACGGCTGCCCCACCAACAGTAAAGACATAACCTGTAGTACTCCACCTAGTATCAATATCCCCAGCCAAATCTGAGTCAACATAGCCCTGTAAATCAGTAGTAGAGCCCCCAAAGTGTAAACACTTATTGGATGTTCCTCTCAAATATCTGAGAATCCACTTGACAGCATTCCAATGCTCAAATCCTGGATGACTCATATACCTACTAACGACTCCCACTGCATGTGCAATATCTGGCCTAGTGCATACCATAGCATACATCAAACTTCCTACAGCTGAAGCATAGGGTACCTTGGACATCTTATCCTCCTCTTCCTGTGTCTTGGGACACATCTCCTTAGTCAATTTCAAATGACCAGGTAAAGGTGTGCTGATAGCTTTAGCATTCTCCATAGAGAAACGTTGCAACACCTTCTCAACATAATCAGCTTGAGATAGCATCAATGTTTTGTTCTTCCTATCTCTGCAAATCTTCATACCAAGGATTTGTTTTGCTGCCCCCAAATCCTTCATAGCAAATGCATGTGCTAATTGGCATTTCAGCCCCTTAATATGATCCATGTTAGACCCAGCTATAAGCATATCATCAGCATATAAACATAAAATAATGTAGCTATCATCATCCAACCTCTTAAAATAAACACAGTAATCTGAATGACACCTATTATATCCATGCTCATGCATAAAACTGTCAAATTTCAGATACCATTGCCGAGGTGCTTGCTTCAAGCCATATAAACTTTTCTTCAATTTGCACACTAAGTTCTCCTTACCTTTGACCTCAAAACCCTGTGGCTGAGCCATATATATTTCTTCATCCAAATCACCATGAAGAAAGGCTATTTTAACATCCATCTGCTCTAAATGCAAATTTTCAGTAGCCACAAGACTTAAAACAGTACGAATAGAAGTCATTTTAACAACAGGAGAAAATATCTCATCAAAATCAATTCCCTTTTTCTGTGCAAATCCTTTTACAACTAACCTGGCCTTAAATCTTTTCTTAACTCCTTCCTCTTCTTTCAACCTGTAAACCCATTTATTCTGTAAAGCCTTTTTACCTGCAGGCAACTTGCACAAATCCCATGTCTTATTTTTCAGCAAAGAGTCCATTTCATCTTTCATTGCAGACTCCCACTGAATCTTAGTATCCACCTGCACAGCTTCATCATAACTTTCAGGTTCACCAGCATCAGTAAGTAAAATAGAATACAAAGAGGGAGAAAACCTTTGTGGAGGTCTAATTGGCCCTGTTGACCGTCTAACATTCACTGGTGTGTGTGGTATTTTTTGTTGCAGTTGTTGCACATCATGAGGAATAGATGGAACATCAGCTTTTGGAGTATCATCCAGCACTACATAATCATCTTCTTTCTTCTCATGTTGCTGCAACAGATCTTTGTACAACACTTTTTCATTGAATATGACATCCTGGCTTCTTATAATTTTATGATTTTCAAAATCCCAAAGCCTATAGCCAAATTCATTAATTCCATATCCAACAAAGACACATTTCTTTGATTTAGCTTCTAGCTTGGTTCTATTTTCAGAGTCTATATGAGCAAAAGCTTCACAACCGAAGGTCTTGAGAAAAGAATAACTCACCGTCTTACCAGTCCATGCTTCCTCTGGAATACCACAGCCCAAAGGAGTAGAGGGACCTCTATTAATCAAATATACTACAGTATTGACAGCCTCCACCCACATGTGTAAGGGCAACCCAGCATGCAACCTCATGCTCCTTGCGCGCTCCATTATAGTCCTGTTCATGCGTTCAGCCACTCCATTTTCCTGTGGAGTCCTTGGAACAATTTTTTGTCTATGAATACCATTAGTGGAGCAATAATCTTCAAATTCATGACTGCAATACTCACCACCATTATCAGATCTGAGACATTTTAATTTCTTACCAGTCTCATTTTCAACCAAGCATTTCCATTTCTTAAAAGTTTGAAATACATCAGATTTCTGTCTAAGGAAATAAACCCATACTTTTCTAGTTGCGTCATCAATAAATGTAACATAATAATGAGATCCACCAAGGGAAGATACCTGAGCCAGTCCCCATACATCTGTATGCACAAGCTCTAATTTCTCCTTTTTGTTTTCCTTCCCTGTCTTTACAAAACTCACTCTCTTTTGTTTTCCATACACACAACTTTCACAGAAATCCATATTCACACATTTTAGACCTGGTAAAAATTTCCTTGAATGAAGTACTTTTATACCTTTCTCACTCATGTGCCCAAGTCTGTTGTGCCACAACACTGTATCAGAATCTACAACAGCTATTTGTTCTCCCTACTCAACTGCAGTAATTGTTCTTGAATATTCATTTTTCTCTGAAACAATCAAAGTAGAAGGAACAATATGACCTGTACAAAGATATAAGGTGCCTACTTTCACACCTTTTGCTACTACAAGGGAACCTTTTGAAACCTTCCAATTTTTATCATTAAAAGTAACTACACAACCCTTATCACCGAGTTGCCCTGCTGAAATTAAATTTCTACTTAGTTTTGGAACATGTCTTACCTCATGTAGTAGCCAATGATTCCCATTCTGCAACTTAATCTTAATTTTTCTCTTTCCAACAATCTGATAGGGTTCATTATCCCCCAAATAAACAAGCCCAAAATATCCTTGGACATAATCAATGAAATAACCTCTATGAGGTGTAGCATGAAAAGAAGCACCAGAATCTAAAACCCATGAATCATCAACACTCTCTAAAGACAGAAGCAAAGCATCCTCTTCAGATTTGTTACTTACCACATTTGCCTCTTTGTCTCCATCTGATTTATCTCCTTCATTTTTCTTTCGAGTCCATCAATCTTTCTTTTTGTGCCCTGGTTTCCCACAGTACCAGCAATCATTTGGTCCTCTCGATTGAGACCTCCTCCCCTTTGACTTTCCTCTTGATTTTCCATGATTTCCAGAGTTACTTCCTCTTTTAGTCGTTCTGCCCCTGCTTTGTGCATTTAAAGCACTTCCTGATGTAGATCCACCTGAGGATTTTCTACGAGTTTCCTCACTTAAAATAACACCGATCACATCATCATATTTTAGGGTACTAGATCCAGGAACAGAGTTACTCACCGCCATTACCAAGCCATTCCAGCTTACAGGCAAAGAACACAAAATCAAGAGAGCCCTAATTTCGTCATCAAAATTGATACCCACAGAAGATAATTGACTAGTAATAGTATTAAACTCATTTAAATGATCTGCAACAGATCCACCTTCTGCCATTTTCATATTAAATAAACACTTCATGAGAAATACCTTATTTGAAGTGGAGGGCTTTTCATACAGTGTCGCTAGGGTTTTCATCAAATCTTCTGTCGTCTTTGCTTTTGTAATATTAAATGCCACCGATGGTGCCAAGCATAACCGAATGCTTCCAAGTGCCTTTCTGTCCAAAAGATCCCATTCAGCCTCTGACATAGTTCCCTGATTCTTGGCTTTTCCTTCCAATGGCTTCCATAAATCCTTCTGATATAAATAGTCTTCCATTTGCATCTTCCATAACTGGAAGTTCTACCCATTAAACCTGTCAACCCTCAACTTACCCTCATCTGTCGTCGCTCCCACTCAACTGTGAGACTCCCACATAACCGTGAGACTTTCCTGCAGAGGATAACTGAAAGACAACCTTGCTCTAATACCACTTGTTAGGATAAACCACGGACAAAAATAAAAACTACATGCAAATATAACCAATAACAGAAAATAATAGAACACACAGAAATGAACACAAGGCACCAAGATTTAACGTGGTTCACCCAATCCCTGGGCTACGTCCACCAAACAGCAAGTCTGATCTTATTATAATCCAGTGATTACAACCTGATTACAATCCATAATCCCTTACAGCTCAATACCGCCGCAAGAACCAATTTCGTATCACCACATATGAAAAATACCCAACCCTAAGCCCCTTTTATACAAGTATTAAACCGCTTTAGGGTTATAACATGTCGGCCATATGTCGGCCATAATATGTCAGCTACCATGTCGGCTACTTCCCCAAAAGTATGTACAGTACTTTCCTGATCAGTCACCACAATCTAACAAAAAGTGGATGTGTTTTTCCTATTTTTGATATTTCTTGTCAATTGATGCCAAAATTTGACACATTTAGATATTGAATATAAAAAAAAAATCTGAAATAAAAATTGTAGTGTTCAGAATCTACTTTTTGAATATGTAATTTATTTGTGTACCCATATGATAGATTTTTTTTTGGTATGGATCTTTAAAAACTACTTTTTCAAAATGCCTATTTTGGGACCATAGCACAATCATGTATGGAGACCATAATTTGACACAAATAAATAAATTTTTGTAAATCTTTTTAGAAAAACTTACCTGAAACACCAAAGATTGATGATAATATATTCCTTAATTTTTTATTATTAATTTTTAATTGTATACAAAGGTAAATTTTATAGTCTCTTGTGTTCAAACACCATAATTTGATCAAAATTTCACCTTTTTACAGTTTTATTTTTAACTTCAAAATGAATGAATGTAGATTGATGGCATATAAATTAATTTAATCTAAAAATTATAAAATAAAAAAGTTATTAAAATTTTAGTGAATGTCCCTATTTTATATTTAGGTACTACCTTTGATTTTAAAATAATACAAAAATAGGAAATAAAATCATAACACTATAAAAATTATATTTCTAAAATCAAGACAGTGAGAGCTTTAATGAGTTTTTATTTCATAAAAAAATTTGAATGGGAAGACCCTCTAAAAATTATGACAAGGCATAAATTTGTCAGTTCAATGCCTTAGCCAAATCTTGAGAGGCCAAGGCATAGGCTTGGTCTCACCAAGCCTATCTCGAACAAAAATTCGAGGTAGGAAAAAAAATCTCGTCTCATGTTGTAAGAAACAAGCACCAATAGGTAAGAGCCTGCAACACAATGGTAACTTGTGAGCTTCTTGTGTGGGAGGTCTTGGGTTCGAAATCAGTTAACACATAAAATAAATAATTAAAACAAATAACAATAATGAATATAGGCTTTAGTTGTTTATTGATAAAAAAGAAAGAAAAAGAAACAAACACGCATTATTTGAAATTCAAAAAATGGATAACCATTTTGAAAAATTAAAAGTGGCATTTAAAATCCCCCCAAAAATAAAAAATTTGAATTTTTTAGAAATGGGTACCCATTTTACACTTTTAAAAAATGGGTACCCATTTTTACTTTTAAAAAATAGGTACCTGTTTCTAAAAATTCAAAATTTTGATTTTTTCAAAAATGGGTACCCAATTTTTTAAGAAATGGGTGCCTAGTTTTTAAATTTAGGGTCGAGTGTACCTGAGCTGAAAATGGGTGCCCATTTTTAAAAATTGGGTACTCGTTTCTAAGAGATCTCATTCCATAGATTTGACTTCCATGGAATTGCAACCCAACTTTGTTTATTCACCCTTAAGGTACCAATTCAAAGTGTATACTTTCCTTAAATAGAATTGAATATAATATGGGAGTCCCCTTCAATCATAAGACTAATGATATTAAGTTGTTTATAGGTGATCAAACCTTCCACCAAAGCCTCAAATTCTACAATATTATTGGAGAAAATACCAATGGATTTAGCTAGCTTACTACACACCTTTCCTTTCCAATCATGGATAATGAACCCAATACCAACTTGCTCTAGGAGTTTTTTTGGATTAAGGTAAAAAAAAAATTTAAAAGGGGAACCAAAACCTTGAACAGAATATTACATAAATATAATAAAAAGAGAACTAAAGTTTTGAAACATTGTTAGAACACGAACAAAACTAGAAAACTTCACAATAAATGGAAGAAAACCAAAAGACCTAAATCCAAAATCCAAAGAACAAAAAAAAAAGGAGACCCACCAAGAACCTAAGTAAGCCCCTCAAGAGATTTGATAACTTGAATCCCCATCACATTAACCTTATCCATGTCCTAGTTTACAACTTATCCATAACCTTTGAGGAGGCATCCACATTCCTATTGAGGCTCACCCTTGTTCTTTTGATAGCTCTATCCTTGATAGCCAACTCTTTCTCCTTGCTACCTAGCTCCATATTCAGCTTGATGTCATCCAAATCAATCTTACATGTGATGTCGATAAGCTTCTAGAGAGAGGAGTTAATCTAGTCATCATTTTCCTTCAATATTTTCCTGAGCTTGTCCTTGTACATCTTAAGAAGCTCTGAGATTTTATTGTAATTTCTTGTAGAATATTTCTATCTTTAGTCTCTTCCTCAAGCTTCTTCTAAAGACAATGAACCTTGCTTTTGAGAGAATGAATTTCATTATAAACCCAATTGTCCATTTAGCAAGGGGGATGCCACCTTTATCCCTAGCCTTATGAAGAAACACTATGGAGGAAGAGATAACACTAGGCTATGGTTTCTTCTTCAATAACACAATGAACTAAATATCAGGATCAAAATGATCCCCATAAGAATCCATCATACGGTAGTATGCTAAATTAATAATAGGGGAGTTATTGTTACCCTTTACAACTAGCTTCTTCTTTCTCCCATTCTTAAATTTAGCATGGATCTTATTATTTATAGGGGATAGGGAGAGAATCCCACTATTATCATTTAATAAAGGTTTACTTTTCTTCTCTAAATCAACATCAATCTCCATACCCTTAGTGTTGTCTTTCCAAAATTTTCCCTAATCCACTATATCCATCAAACTGTCTAACATATCTTTAGATTCCTTTCAAATATCCATCTCATTTCTATCATCATTGAACTCATTTTTTTGTTTCTTAATCTTGGAACCACAAGGTTATTTTATTTTCACTTTGGTAGACATATCACTCTCTCCTTTTGTCATATCTTTATGGCTAGTTTTGGGGTATGAGCTTTACACTATTATGAGAAACATAGAATAAGCCCTTTATGAAAAATAGTCTTAGCAGCCTTTTTCCTATGCTCAATAATGATATTATTGAGGGCCTATTTGGTTGCCAAAAGTGGATAGGAATTGGCATCACTAACTCTAGAAGATCTATAATCTATAGTTTAGATGTGCCAAAATCAAAATTAGAATTCAAATTAATTCAAGGATTTGGTATCTCCATTCATCCCCCAAAATTGAAATTTGATCTTCTAGCTAAATAGGTGGAATATGACAAATTATCATTGTAATTCCATTTCCACAAAAAATGAGCATTGGAGAATTTAATGTATTGAAACTTTATTTGATTTCATCTAATCTATTTTGTTTACAATTTTTTGTCAAAATCAAGATTTCCTACTTTTTTCTCATTTCTCCACTTTGATAATTTATGCTCTTATTGCTGCCAAGTAAAGGGAATCCTACAGGTATTGTTGGTTTGATTCCAGGATTGTTAGACACATAACTCATGATAATTTTGAGCAATTGTACCATCCTATCTTCATTGTACTAAGACTCATTTTGCACCATGTTCTTATCAAACACTTCAATAGTCCAGACTTCTCTCACAATAGAGTGCACCCAACTAGGTAAATCCAACACTTAACTATCCACTGGCTTTCTAGTAAGGATCTCTAGCAACATTATGCCAAAGTTGTAGACTTCATTTTTTTGTTTGAATCTTTTCAAGTACAGATGTATTCTAGTTCCTTGTAGCCACTGCATTAGCCTTACGAGATTCCTACTAGTTCATCTAGGAGAAAGGATAGACCATTTTTGAAAATGTAGGGCTCATAATAGTCATTGAGGAGGATGCTAGAATATTATGCATTGATATACGTAATAATTACTCCTCTGCAATTCACATGGATGGATGAATAAAAATTCACCCCAACCCCCAATCTTTTAGTCATAGCACATGCACCACTATTCCTATCTTGTATGGCTATAACATAAAAACTAGACATGCCTTATTTTATTCTTCAAAGTGTTGTTCAATAAGTGTCAACAATGTAAACATACTTAACAATGCTATCTTTTGTTCTTCCCTACATATGTTTGAAATTGCTACTGATTTGAATATAAATTTGTTGCCATTTGACTATTCATATCCTTGCCCAACTAAACTTCTAATTTTGAATTCTTGGTCAACCAGATGTAGGAAATATCTCTTCTCATTATGAATTCTTAGTGAACCAAATGGCCTCAAATAATATTCCAAAAAATAAAAATTTGGATTTTAAATTCTAGAATTGCTCAAAATCTGAAATTGGATAATTCTTGGATCACCAATTCTGGCAACTAAATGGACTTTGAGGGATTTCAAAATGTAGAAAAAAAATGAGACCCTATTCCCATACCAAAAATAATTATGAAAATTAATATAATAACTATAGACTTTGGTGTACCTACCGTCTAGGGTGAAATATACCCTCACAGAAGTTAGCACCTTCCTTATTATTTGTTTCATCTGGATGCTTGAGAAGTAAGCTCCCTCTTTAATTGGGGTAGTCCTCTCCTTGTCATTTTTTAGGGAATTTAGTAAAAACTTCATCCACAACCTTCCTTTCCTTGAAGAAATTTATGCCCTCACAAGGGAGGCAAAAGATCGCTGAAATAAACTCAGGAGTGAGAGGAAACAAAATACCATATATGATGACAGTCTCACCTTTCCAACCCTTAAAGAATTTTGCTGTCACATCTGGCTTGAAACCACGTAAACATTTCAAATAAATGGGAACCTCACCTTTCTCAAGTTGTTCTAAAATAGGTGAGACCTCCTTCCATTTTTTACATGAGCTCGATTCCTGGTTTTTTAGAGCACCACCCATCTCTCTATTATCCTCGTAAAGACCCTTCTCTCTATTAGCAAAAGCCAAATTTGAAATTCCATTGAAATCATAAATAGTAGTAGTTAAGGTCAAAATCACCCATAAATGAGTGAGTAATAATTACTCAGCAAGGCATACCACCTACATCTCGGGTTGATGATATTACAAAAATCAAAGCCTTTACCTATCCTCTGTATCTTACTTTTGCATGCTTCCCATGATGTTATATGTCAAATCTATCTTTATTGTTTCCTTAATTTCACAATATAACTTACGATTATCTTGCAAAATAAAACTTTCTTAGCAAAGATTATTGGGTTGACTATTGGTTCTGCTACCAAGTTTGCTTCTCGGTAGGTATGAGTAATTGTAACACAATCATTTAGGTATCAATAATGGATTTGGCTTCTTTCATTATATCATTGCTCATAACACATAGGTCAATAATTTTGAATTAAAAAAGAACCACATAATTGAATCTTAATAACAATATGACAATCCACATATTTATTTATTATTTTAACAAAAATTTAAACATTTGATTTACATATCACTTGATTTTTTTACAATATTTATTATTATTTTTTTTAAAAATCAATAATGTAAAAACAATTGAAGGATCCATAACAACAAACTTCTATCCCTTTTAGAAAAACATTTGTAGGAAACTCACCACCATGATTGTGATTGCTCTGTCATTGAATACCGTACCAAGTTTGACGTAGCCTTGTCTGAAATACTTCCTATTGCTTTACATGGCGCAGAGGCTTCGCAATAATTTATTTTCCCTCTATTGATTATATGGCCAATAGATGCCATACTTCCTTGTCATATTGACTTCATTAAGCAAGGGTAGACGTTAGAAAAAACCTAAGCAGTGAGCGCTCGTTTCATCTTACGCAGCTGCCTACGCCAGCGTAACGACCAGTGGAGAGCACGGTTGATTCTTACTCAACGTTGCCGACGTTATTCCAATTGAAATCAAATCCCGTGCACAAGAAAGTACCTATCCTCATCCACAATGGATACCCAATGTGCGAGTCTCTTATTATTCTTCAATATATCGGAGAAGTTTAGGGTTCCAAACAAATTTTATCGGCTAATCCATATGACGACGCCATTGCCCTTTTCTGGGCCGAGTTCGCTGATAAGAAGGTAACTATTCACCCGTCCTAATTGGCACTAGCATTTTACTACATCAGCACATTTTCAACTAGGCGAAGATTAGAAAGTTATGATACGTGCCTTCTATGTTTTTTCACAATTTTTCAACTCGGGGTTTCGTAGAGTGAAATCGAAAGATGAGGATCAGAAACAGGCCAAGCGTGACATGCTGGAGAACCTCCGATTATTAGAAGGTGCGTTGAAAGAATTGTCAGCCCTGCTTCGGAGGAAAGGATATCGCCTTAGTCCCCTTCGTGTCGTGGTTCCACATTTTTGAAACTATTGGAAATTTCAAGATACCCTTCGAAACTTAATATCCTCTGCTGGAGGCGTGGGGAAAGACATGTATGGAGAGGGAGAGCGTCAAGAAAATTATTCCCTCCTCTGACCGGCTTCCGGAGAGAGTCTTCCAAATCAGGAAGAAATTTATGGCAGATTAAAATGCAAGTAGTTGACGCACAATAAACTTGACGCAGATTAAAATGCCCGGATGTTATCATGAATTATTGAACTGCTCTATTGTAGGACCTATAACATCAATAAAAGATCAAATTGTTTTCATTAAGATATCTTTATGCGTAATCACCAATGGGAAATGTAATGCCCCTCATATTTGATGGTACCTAGGTCGTGTGCCTAGGATGTTTGTTTGATTTTTGAGCATATTATAGAAATGGTTTACATGTAGACTTATGGAATATGTTTTACTATGTAAAATACTTGTTAATATTAAAACTTTAATTGTGACTTGATAACACTACGATTTAATGTTAATTATCATTAAAATCAAATTCTAATATCTAATTTAATATGTTATTCAATTATACATTCAATCAATCTAGTACTAATATAATTTATGCTTTTATTTGAGTTATGCCTAAAGATAAAGATATGGAGGATGTCTATATGAAGTCAATTTGTATGGTTGTTCATGCCTATAAATATATAGTCAATTTATATTGTATAAGGTAATTAATTATTGGGCAACTACAAATACTATCATAGGTATCAGTATTCACTCTTACTTATACATAAATATATAATTTGTATGATGTAGGTACTTGTATTATTAATTTAGTACTATTAATATGATAATTATTAAATTTTGGTTATGAGATAGAAGTATGCTTATTATTAAAAGTTTAATTATAATCATTATTTTTATATAAAGATAATTGTTAGTGAATAATTAATAATGTTAAATTGAAGATATTTACTATTAATTCAATTATGATAAATGCATCTAAATAGGTTCGGTTATAACTCCCTTGTTCTTATAATAATTGACATTTCTTATTTAATAGGAATGCCACTTTTGAAGAGGGTAAAATTTGAATGGACACTCTAAAAAAACTATGTTTTCTATTTCAAAGATATTTTGGTGGAAGCATTCTTATGATCGAGCGAAGAAATAGATCACACAATAGATAATGGAGGGAATAATGTGAGAGGAAGATATATTCCTTTTATTCTTATAAGATCTGCAATAACAAGAGGAGACAATTAGTTTTTTTGTTATTAATAGTCTATTTTCTATTATGTATAATATTAAAGTTACATATTCACAAAAAGGGTTCGTGATACAATGATCACCCCACGAAAGTTCACATGACAAAGCTAGTCATAACAATCATCAAAAATCCATACATCAATGGGGTTGGTGGGTGGCTTAGGAGAAGCCCACCTGTCATTAGCAAATCATTTTCTTTCTCTTTCTCTCCCTCCACCTTGGCAGGCAAGATCTCCAAATCTAGGTAGGCAAATGGCCAATTCTAATATTTGGAATGCCTTTACTGAGTCAATTAGATGTGAACAAGAGAAGATTTAAGAAGAAGGGTTTGTTCTCTAATCACAATGACGATATAATGTATTTCTTTGAGGCACATTTTCATATTCTCCAAGTGCATTATCTATGATACCAATTTGGTGTGCTTCCTATTGTCAAGAATATTTAAGGAACTCCAAATTATTCTTAACTAATTCATTTCTTGCATACCTAGTAATTATTACATTCTATGAGATTACATCTATGAGAGACATTATATCAAGTAGATCAATATCATGCATGTGCTTCCAATGCAAGTTCTTAGCAAAACCTTTCATTGTGGTTTGAGGGATGCACACACCTTATTTTAGAGAATCAATTGTATCACAATATGGAGGAAGTTTTTTAGGGTCGTTGATTCAAATGCCACTCTTGCTAATTACCTTTGATCAAAATTTTATTATCTTCATGATTCTTTTTCCTTTTACACTTCTTAAACCTCACTCTTGTGTGCCATTATTGTGAATTTTTTGTATGTTGTTCCTTTAAACCACTTAATCTAAAATGCTATAACCTATATATATTCTATTTTTAATACCAAAATCCTTGTTCTTGGTAATTAGCCTCTATGATTCAAGTATATTTTATTTTAACCATTCTTTCAAAAGTATAAGTATACTAGTTGAGGATATTAGTCGGTATTTTGTATTACTTTCCATTTCCTCTAGCATGTATAATTCCTAACTTATTCTTAACCCATTCAATTTTATTTTTAAAGGTATTATTTTTAAACTTAGTGACTCATCATCAACTAATCCTAATGATGTTGCCTCTATCAAAAACAAAATCAGACTTCCACTTTAGTCCCTAATTCTTATTGGGATGTTAAAATTGAATCCCACCTTCCAATACTTATCCTCTTTTTTGCAATAATTTTTTTTAACTTACTGAGTTTTATAAATCACCAAACCTAAGACTAAAGAGGTTTAAATAAAACTTATTAAATCTAGATTATTTCTCTATGTAAATTTTATCTAACTATATACTAAACTATCAATGGTTCATACAATAATCTGGTATAAAATGTTAAATTATATTGTGGAATAAACCCATATAGATATAATGTTAAGCCTTCTATAAATTTCCCATATTTTTGTTTAACATTCCAATTATAATAATTTCTTACATCTTGCTTGAGAAGATTTCAAATTCATTTTAGGATGGTGGGATTTAAATAAAGAAGTGGATATCATCTTACATCTACAACTTGTTGTTTTCTTTTTGAACAAAAAAAAATGCAAGAAGGAGCTTATTTTATAAGAGTTAGACATTTTATGTAGTGAATTAGGGTTGGGGAAATTTCTTCATATGAAAAGATAATCTATTATGTAATTCCATATAATATTCAATAGTTTTAACCTTTTAGACCCATGTATAAGTTCAAACTTAATAAATTTTACTTCTGTTATTTCATCTTCATATTTTACCTTATGAAATGCAATATATCTTTGGTGGGAAGAAAAATTAAAAATTCTTTCTATTAGAATTTAAAATTAGATTTGAGAGAATATTAGATAGGCTCCTTTTTGTATTGCAAATTTGTTCGAATAGGCTAAACTCTATGTTTTAGTTTAGCTTATATGTTTTCTTTCTCATACACAGGTTTTAGTAATGGCTTGTATTTTGTTTAGTTTTGACTAAGGGTTTTTTTGTTTTTTTATAGGGGACCCTAAACCTCAAAAGTCTTTAAGAAATAAGAGTTGTTGAACAAAAAAATAGTACTTGATCAAACAACTAGTAGCCCCAAACAACCAACAATAACAAAAGACTAGAAAACAGACAGGGAGATGAACCAAGACCAAAAACTAAATAACTAAACTATGTGCTTAAATACAAAAATCCTAAAAACCAAGGGACAAACAAACCCAACCAACATTATGCTAGCTCAAGTCGCATCTTCTCCTTCATTTTGTTAATCTTCTTAGAATCCACTTCAACATCATCTTTAAACTATTTAGCACTCTTTGCCTTTAGCTTCCTAGTAGAAGATTTCGTTCTCTTTTTACTAGTGTCTCTTCAGTGCCCTTAGCATTGTCCAAGTCAAAAACCATAATGTTGTCTACCTGCATATCCACATTTACAACAATTTTTTTTCATTTTTTCCACTAAGGCTTCCAATAACTTCTAATAAATTTTTAATAGAGCAGAGTTGTTTCTTTCCAAATTCAAAATTCTATCAACCAATCCTTGTATCTTTTCCTTGACATTATTAATAGCATTAGTAGTCTATACCTCCTCGTTAAAATTATTCCTGATTTCCTCTATTTTGTGTCCAAGGCTCTCTAATTGATGTTCAATTTTTTTATGTAGTTAAAAGTCCATTACTCTATTCTTAAAGTGTACATGTAGAGATTTCTTTAGTTTTTTGGAGAACTCCTACCAAAGCCTTGATATCAATACCTTTTAGGTCTTCATCTAATAATCTAACATGAACCTCTTTGACACTCACATCATTGGTGACAAGGAATAGCCTCTCCTTTTTTCCTTCGATCTTCTCCTTGGAGTATTTAGGGGTTGCATTGAGAGGGGAATTCTCAATCTCAATGTACACATCATGAGTCACATTATCCTCAAAATATTTATAGCATGGGGACTCTTTATCATAATCATCCTCTTCTTTCTTTGTCTCCACATTTTTTATTTCCTCTTCTTCATTGATTTTCGTATTTTTGTCTCCCCTCCCCTCCTTTTTCTAGAAGCTAGCATTCACTTCCTCTAAATGAATAATAAGGTAAGGATAGGTGTGTGGTGACCTAAGAATTTTTTCAATTGACCCACCATAGAAATCACACTATTCTTCCTCCATTTTTTAGGCTTTTAGCATTATCATACACTGTCTTCTTAAGAATTTGAATCCATTTCTTTATAGTTCACATTCTTCTTAATTCTATTAGTGGAATCTCCTTTCGCATCTCCCAACTTAGACCTAAATCTCTTTCCTCTATCTTTACTACTAATTGGGTTTTTAGGGCACTTTTCCTTTTCAATAGGAATAGGAAAATGAAGACTTTCCTTTACATGATCCATCATAAAATGAAAAATTAACTACATCAACCCTTCATGAAGTATGGGTTTTTTTGGTCTCTCCTTATATTCTTTGATACTATGACTAGTTGAATAGAGTAGGTAGAATGGGAAAAAAGCCCTAATTTTATGATGAAAGTGATGAAGTAGGAAAAAGTGATATTTACGAGCCTAATCAAGCCTCCCATGATACACCACATATTGAATAACAACTCTAAGAATGAGTTTCAACATTTTTAATGGAAGAAGCTACCACAACTTCCTCATCCCCCCCCCACCCTTCTCTAATCAAAGCCCCATCCTTGGCCTTAAGAAATTTACTAATCGCTTCCTCTGTCATTTATTTGTTTTGGTAGAAATTCATACCTTCCCTATTGAGACCCATTATCATCACCATAAGATCGATATCCAATTTGAGACACCACCCATCAAGTGTCACCATGCCCATGTCCCAACCATTGATAAATACTTCAGTAATTATTGTTAGAAATATTTTGGAATAACTAAGAGGGGGGGGGGTGAATCAATTATTCAAGGTCCAAATGTCCTAATAAATTTTTTTTTATCAAGTATAGTGCACCCATTAAATTGTTCATTCATCCAAGCTTAAAATTTCTTACTTTAGCAAGTTACTATGAAATCAACATGCAAAAATTACACATGAAAGATCAACACATAATACAGTGATTTATGTGGAAACCCAATTTGGGAAACACCACCAATAACATGCTACTCAATTCTCACTCTTCTAAAGTGATGCCCTGTGAAAGGCATGCCCTGTTAAAGTCTACAACATACTGTTAAATTGGACCTAGTTAAAGGATTTAACCACCTTGTTAGAAGTGGGCCTGGCTAGAGGGCTTTAGGACATTCACTTGGAATGCCACCCTGTTAAAGGATTTACAAATGGCTGTTAAACCAACCTAAGTCCATAGGATTTTACTCTAGCTGATGTAATTGTTAGAGAACAACAACAATGGCTTTTGACTTAATACAACTCACAACTTAACTTGCAGATTTCAAATCTCTATTCAACTCTTCACAATTTGCCTAGCTTTCAGTCATTGTAGCTTTGATAGCTTGTTCTCCTTGCAAGCTTCTTCTCCTTGAGTCTTCATGCTCGATTTACCAGTGTAATCTCCTATATGGCCACATAATGAAGTTGAGTCTCTATGCTTTTTTCTTCCTTCTCAATACCTTTTCCTTGACATCCTTCAACAATTTCACATTTTGGCACCTGAGCAACTCTAACTTCTTGGCTTGTGACTCCTTAAATAGAAGTCTAGAAAAAATTTTCTCGCTCGATTCTTACAACTTCTAATTTTAATTTGAATGGATTAGTTATGATTCAATGGATCTAAACCATATCTTGTTCCTTCTAGAAACATTATGAAAAATCCTCTTGAATTCACTCAGAAATGGTTTACCAAAATTTTTGTGCCACTAGCTCATCATCCTTATCCTCCATTTGGTTCACAAAACTCAAGGTAACAAACTTGTCAGCTTAGATTTGGTGAATATTTGACTTTTTAAATAATGCAACAGCTTAGCACTATTGCTCGACACATGCTGTGTTACTCGGCACCAACTACATTTTACCGATGCTCGACACCTACTATGGATTCACTCAGCATCCACTAAGTTCTCTGATGCTTGGCACCTGAACTTTGCTCAACTCCTTCTTTATCACTCGGCACACACTAGATTTTGCATTTTCTTGACACTAACTAGAAATATGCTTGGCATGAACTAGCTTGCTCGACACTCACTAATGAACTTAGTCAAGCTTTGCAGACAACCTTATTACAACTTGTTCTTCTAAAGTCTCTAAGTGTGGCCAACCTCTGTATCTTTAAGTATATTATCAATACATCATTTTACCATTGTCTTAATTGATCCTTGCACTTCACTACAAAACCATAGCTCAACCTTTCCCTTAGGTGCTTTTGTTCCATCTTGTTGATTAAATCCTCTTCATCAATCAACTAAGTGATAGTACTTGGATCTTATAAGCAATTGTCATTCCAACAAATAGTAGGTTTGACATTAGTGAAAAACAATGATTGAAAACATTATTTATTAACAATCTCCCTCTTTGCAAACAATCTTCTTCATTCCTCAACAATGATCTTTTCAATCAAATTTCCAACAATCTCCCTTTTTGGCATTGATGGAAAACCAAACTGATCAACCAAGTTATCAAAATGCTAACTAGGTTAAAACAATAAATCAAATGTCAAAAAGAAGTTTTGTTACCATTTCTATTTTCATCAACTTTCTCATCTCTCTCTCTGATCTATTATCCTAATTTCTTTGCTTCTGCTTCTCCCTCTTAGCTACTATTTCCTTTCTCTTTCCTTTTTGAAAACAATCTTTTGCATGTATGTTCTTGTATGACTCCCTCTTTTCTAGAGCTTTCTACTTTGATCAGTTTTGCTCTTCTTAACTACTATTTCTCTTACATTTTTGTTTCTTTATTTCTCCCTATGTATGAATTGATCAATTTATGCTATTTCTTAGTTTCTACTATTTCTCCCTCTGTTCATTTGATTCTATAAATTTGATCAGTTGTCTGTTACTTGTCCCTCTTTGACAACAATTCAAAAGATACATTATCTTAGCATCTTAATATGCAAGTGTAGCATTTGCAAGTACTCCAATTTCTCCCTCTATCACCTTGTTTGTGATTGATTTGCAAATTCAATATTTTAATTACTTTAGGAAAAATTCTAAAGTAAATATCCTTTACATCAATTTGTAACATTTTAATAGTTAACTCATTTGATGTAGGGTAATCTTGTTATTGCTCAAACAACCTTGGATAGGGGTATCACCCCTAACTTACCTCTAAGATACTCAAATGCATCTTTAGGTAGTGCTTTTGTGAAGATGTCAGCAATTTGTTCCTTTGAATTGACATATTCCATCCTTAATTTCTTATCTTCCACCAATTCTCTTACATAGTGATACTTAATTGCAATATACTTTGTTTTGGCATGCATCACAGGATTCTTTGATATGTTGATGGCACTTGTGTTATCACAATAGAGTACCACAAGTTCAATTACCTCTTCCTTCATACCTTGCAATGGATGTTTGATCCATACAATATTAGTGCAGTTAATAGTAGCAGAAACATACTCAACTTATGCTATAGACTATGAGGTACAACTTTGCTTTTTGCTGGTCCAAGTGACTAACCTTTTTCCCAAGAAAAGTGCTCCTCCACTGGTGCTCTTTCTGTCATCAATATTACCTCCCTAGTCTGTATCAGTGTAGGCTTTCAACTCAAACTTTTCACTCCTCTTGTAGTACAATCCAAAATCATCAGTTCCTTTTAGGTACCTCAATATTATTTTTACTGCCATCAAATGATTTTCTCTTGGGTTTGTTGGAAATTTTGCCACTATTCCAATAGCTAATGCAATGTTTGGCCTACTATGCCCAACATATTGTAACTTTCCAATCATTGATCTGTAAATTGTTTGATTTACTTTAGCTGACTCATCATTCTTGGATAACTTATGTCCTGTTACAATTGGTGTACTAATTGGTTTTGAATCTTCTAATCTAAAAGTCTTGAGTATCTCCTTGATATATTTTGATTGGGTCACAAATATGCCATGCTTTAGTTGATGCACTTGCAATCCAACAAAGAATTTGATTTCTCCAAACATTGACATCTCAAACTCATGTTTGATTTGATTAGAAATTTTTTTGCATAGGACATCTTTTCCTCCAAATATTATATCATCAACAAAGATTTCAGATATCAAAATGTCTTTACTTTTTTTTGTTTTGATTAATAGGTTGTTGTTGTCATCTATTCTCTCAAATCCCATCTTGACAAGATATTTGTGCAGTCTCTCATACTATGCTCTAGGTGCTTGCTTCAAATCATAGAGTGCCTTATGCAGTTTACAAACCATATCCTTGTTGTTGTCATCAACAAATCCCTTTGCTTGTTCTATATACTTCATCTTCTAGTATACCATTCAGAAAAGCAAACTTTACATCGATTTGATAGACTTTGAAACCTTTATAAGTAGCATATGCAAGTAGTGTTCTCAATCCTTCCATTCTTGCAACAAGGGCAAATGTTTCCCTATAATCCAATCCTTCTTCTTGTGCATAGCCTTTGCAGACTAGTCTGGCCTTATTTCTTGTGATCTCACCATTCCCATCTAGCTTGTTTTTAAATACCCATTTGGTAGCAATCACATTCTTATTAGCTGGTCTTGGGACTAAGGTCCAATTTTTGTTCTTCTCTATTTGATCTGTTTCTTCTTCCATACCTTTATGCCAATTATCATCTTGCAGTGCATCTTTTATTGTTTTGGGCTCAATCTTGCTCAGTAGACATGATTCATTCCTTAGTTTGTTTCTTGTCATTGGTCTAGCTTTCTTGTCTCCAATGATTTTTTTTGTAGGGTAATGTCTTCTCACATATTTGGATAGTCTTGGTCCTGTCCTTCTTTCCATGTTTGATCCTTCAGCTTCATAGTCATTGTGCACATCTCTTTTAGATTTTTCATCATCTCTCTCATGTGTACTGATTTTAGAATCAGAATATGCATTTTCTTCATTTTGTGACTTGGCTTCTGAATGTAGCTCGACATTCATTGGATGTGACTCGGTTGATACTGAAATTAGTTGCTAATTCTCAACTTGATTGTCATCTTCTTCTTCAGTGGGCATTCCTTCATAGAAGTACACAAAAAATCTATAATCTTTTGGTTTCTTAGATCAACTTAGACTTCTGCATGTTCATCAAAATTTACATTTGCACTCTTCACATTCTTGTTAGTGTTAGTATTCAAACACTTATACGCTTTACTTCTAGCGGAGTATCCAAGGAATATGCCTTCATCACTCTTTGAATCAAACTTTCCATTTCTAAAATCTTTAAGAATATAACGTTTACAACCAAACACTTTGAATTTTTTTACATTGGGTGAGTGACCATACCATAATTTGAAAGGTGTTGCATTTGTACCTTTCTTGACTTGTACTCGATTCAGGGTGTAGATGGCTGTACTTACAGCTTCTCTCTAGTACTTCACCAATTATAATGAAGGAACAAAGAATGTTAAAGCATAGGAGAAATAAAACCCCTAAAAGATCTAGCTATTTTGATTTCTCCAATCGAAGGAATGAATAAGATAAAAGAAAATTATACATGGAGGGAGCAAAAAATAGGGGGGAGTGAATACATGCAATAAAAGGGAATGAACATAACAAATAGAACAAGAAAAAAAGGAAAATAACCCATCAAATGATCTCTTGAGGATAGCACAAAGTATATAATAAATAAATTAGACATTTTTAGGATCTGGATTTCTCATCCAATTTATAGCCATCATCATTAGTAATAGACCATATAGAAAAGACAAGGACAAAAAGACAAAAGAAAAAATATGGATTTGGTTTAGTAACCATAGCTACCACTAGTTAGTCAATATTACCTTTGAACAAACCAGATGAACCTTGCAAAGCCACCATCGGGGTAGGAGGGAGGATGAAGATTGTAGAGGACTTAGTAGTCAAAGGGGTTAAGATTGGAGTTGGGGTTGTCGTTCTCATTGTCGTCCCACCCAAGACTATTGTTGTTTGGCACTCGATCTAATAAACTGGGTGAAAGCCTATGCCTACTCTATTGATAGATGATGTGCAGCATATGTCTCTTGTCACAGAATGGTTGGACTATGTCATTTGATATCATTTTTAGAAATTCTTTCTATGGTTAGTGCCTTTTTTAAAACCTTAATTGTACTTTGGCTTTCAAGTATGTGGATAATGTAAGGTGTAAAACCATTCTAAATAGCTTCCAAGGCGTACACTATCCTTTAAACCCAAAGATCCAAGCCATTGGCAGCCATAGCAAGTGGGAAAAAAAATCCCTTTTAGTTATTTCTTTAGAAAAACAAAAATCAATCTATAGAAAAATTGGAACACTCAGTGTAAGATTGTATCAAGGAAATGAACCACTAATCTCCTAGCTTAGAAAAAATAGGGGAAAATAAAAGCACAAATATTTTGACCTTGGACTCAGCCTCAACACTGTCATTATGCATTTTTCATGCTTTCTTTCGATATCAGTGAAAATAGAACCAGACCTTGGATCCTATTGCAGAGTGACAAAACCTTTAGTGGCTGATTAGATATTTTGGATATAGACCCCTCCTTTATAGATTCCAAGATCAAGATGAAGAAATTTTTAAATACATCATGTCAGATCGATGCAAATTTTATAGACTTTGCTGCCTCATCGTGAAAAACATGCATAACGGTAGAAGAAAGTAACTAGGGCATCAAAAGTAAAAGCTCTGATACTCGTGCATATAGCCAGATCAAGGTCTAGGATAATCCATCATGCCATTGAGGATAAATGCAGCAATGAAGCAACCTCAATTCTTGCCCTTAATTGCTAATACATTACTATTTGATCCAGACCATGTTCGGGATGACCAAAGTTAAGGGTGGTGATTGTAATTGTGAGCTACAAATTAAAATAATATAAATTATATTAATGTAAAAATAATTAGATAAACATTAAAGCAATGAATAATTTATTATAATCAGAAATACTTTTTCTATTGTACTTATTTAAGACAAGTAAAAAATAATAATAACAGTCTAAATTTAAGTTGCGTTAAAGACTAAAATGCCATTTATCTTAAAATAATGTCTTCGAAAGGCCTAGTGTGTAACAGTGACTGTCGATGGCTTTTCGTGGCACGCACTCTTCGCAATGAGAAATACACCTCAATTGACTGGGAGGTCAATACTTATCCTTGATAAGTGCGTTATTACGCAAGGGCAGACGTCAATAGAATGTTCATCTGGCGTAGGTGCCTAGGCCAGCACAACGACCAGTGGAAAACATCCAGCGAATGTGCAAATCCTCAACGTTGCCGACATTTTTCTTCTATATAAATGTATACTCCAACGCCGAAAGAAAAACATCCAGCAAACTTTTTGCTTCTGAACATTGCGTTCTGCGTGATTTGACATGGAACAAGTGAAGGTGCTTGGAAAATGGCTCAGTCCATACAGCAATCGTGTCTTAATTGCCTTAGAAGAGAAAGGCGTCAAATATGATTACCAGGATCTACCCTCCAATAAGAGCGAACTCCTCCTGAAAATGAACCCCGTGTACAAGAAAATCCCCGTTCTGATCCACAATGGAAGCCCATATGCGAGTCTCTCATTATTCTTCAATACATCGACGAGACTTGGGACTCCAAGCAGGTTTCGCCATATAACCGTGCCCTTGCCCTTTTCTGGGCTGATTTCGCTGATAAGAAGGTAACTATTTCCCCGTTACAATTGGTACAAGTATTTTACAATATCTTCACATTTTCTACCGGGTGAAGATTGAAGAGTTATAATACGTGCTTTGTATTATTTTGCGTTCTATTGTTTTGCAGCTTTTTGACTCGGGGACTCGTATAGTGAAATCGAAAGATGGAGCTCTGGAGGATGCCAAACGTGACATGCTGGAGAACCTCCGATTTTTAGAAGGTGCATTGAAAGAATTGTCAGCAGGAGGATCACTTCCCTACTTTGGAGGAAAGGATTTCGGCTTCCTGGATATTACCTTAGCCCCTTTCGTGTCGTGGTTCCACATTTTTGAAACTATTGGAAATTTCAAGAAACCCTTCGAAACTGAATATCCCCTGCTGGAGGTGTGGGGTAAGAGATGTATGCAGAGGGAGAGCGTCTGCAAAATCCTTCCTTCCTCTGAGAGGATGCTCGAGAGGAACTTCCAGGTCAGGAAGAGATTTGTTGTAGACTAAAGTTATCATGTGCAACAGACACTATCTGTCAAGCTGTTTAGCTAGATAATTATTTGTTCAAGACAAACGCCCATAAATTTGTCCATGGCATTCGTGAATCTACTGGTAAAGTCTTAGACTGCAAGATCTCATCGCAACATCAATAAATGTTCATAGTGTTTCGTTTAAGATATATTTGTACTTGATTGGCAATCAAAATTTCTTTTCGGGATTGAAAAGGTTATTTAAGTAGATCCATTGAAATTCTTGAATGCATATGTTTGATTCTAAGTGGCTTCAGCAATGATAATAAATTCGGCATTCATCGTTTTGGACATTTAGTTTTCTTTATTCGTCACTATTAAATGTTTTTTTGTAAATTCTACAATTAAATGATTCAAACCATGTATTTGCAAGCAAGTGGTACTAGGGTTTCAATGGAAAGCGATGGAAGCCAAGGGGAAGATAGTGAAGATGATTATGATGGGGAGTGCTTGCATCTCTCTTTTGGGGCCTTGGGATTTCTCGGTAGATTGGTTTTGGGCAGATTTGCATTGGGAGGTTGGATTGTGGTTGGATTAGGAAGATCTGGGCTATGCAGATCTATGATGGAGTTTTGGAGTTGGGTTGTGTCAAGCAAAGTCGTGTTGGGGTTTGGAGCGACTATGGTGTTTTGCAAGTAGATTCTAATGAAGATGAAGACCCAGATGGATCTTGCTAGTGTATTCACTGTTTGGTGGGTGGTATATAGAGAAATAGATTGGGAGTTGTTTTCCATGTTGTCTCTGCTTGCTCTAGATGCATTGTTGATCTCTTTTGTAAGAGATTGGGGGTTGTTCTCCCAACTTCCTTTGCTTTCCTAAGATGCATTGGTGATATTTGGTGTAGCAGATTAGGTTTTTTTTGCGTTGCTATTTTTCCTTTCCCAGGATCTGTTGGTGGTCTCTGGTGCTGTAGATTGGTGCTTGTTGGCCTTGTTGTCTCTTCTTTCTCTAGAGCTTTCTGTGTGGGGGTTATCCCTACCCAAAACTCTACTATGTGGGGGTTGTGGTGGTTTATGAAGGCCTTTAGGGGCCTTCCTTGTTTGGATTTGCGTTTCAGGATGGATGGGCTCTCTACCTTCAATAGATGGGTCGAATCTCTCCTCCCCTGTAAAACCCTTAGTCTTTGGTGCAGATGTGCTCTAGTCTTCTCATTCACTTTCTTGCATCTTATTGAGGTGGGGCCAAAGCTTATGGAGGCAGTTGTCTGTTGGGGGAAGTGGTGGTGAATGGGTTTAGCTAGTACTCTCCTTCTGTTGTTGGCAAGTATCCCTTTCATTTTGCAAGAGATCGAGATGGTTAGATCGTGTTTGAACAATATACTTCACATAGTGAAGAAGGTATGACTTCGTAGATAAATTCTTTAATGCAGAGATGAGTGTTACTTCTTTCAAGGCTAGCCAGGGTCTTCCTCTTTACTTCTACATTTATAGCTCCTATGGAGGTAGATCAATCTCTTATTAAGCTGGTGATTGTATTTGGGCAATGGGAAGCAGAGAAAACTTTCATTGAGATGTTTTCTACTTGCACTACTTTTAGTAGCTCAGTAGCAGAAGAAGGGAGAGAAACTCTTACCTTTAGGGTTTGGTCTTCCTCCTCTCTGCTCCTCTTAGTTGTATTATGGTGATGTGGGAGTTTTTGGGGGGCTGGAAGACTTTTGATTGTAGTTTCCAAAGTTGGATGTTGAGCTTTTCCTAGATCCATGGTTGGAAGATATGTTTTGTGTTTGCCACTTGGCTTGAGGTATAGTCTTGTTTGGTCTTACATTTTTTTTGGGATTCTAATAGGTGCGAATGGCCCTAGATTATCTTTTTGTTGGTATGATGATGTTTAGTTTTTCTTCTCCCTATGATCAAGTGATTGTTGGTTGTTTTAAAGAGCACACCCTGGTCCTTTGTTGTTGTTTTTGGTTTAAGTCTAAAGCTATTGTGGGGGCTTGTCCCAAGATTTTGAATGACAACATTGACCATGGCTAGTGGGTGAGTCGCTTGTGGACCTTTGTCTTTGACAGAGGAAGATATGATCTTATGGCATCCTTCATTACTAGGCACTTGTAATATTTTGTTACTAGTGTCTAGAGGTCTGATTGTACTTTGGGTCAAGACCCACTAATTGCTTCTTTTCTTAATAAAAAACCATGTATTTGCATAGAAGAAACCATCCATTTGGAGATTCAAGTTGCCTCTTTATTACTCTATTCCACCCAAAGGGGAAAAAGAAAATTATTTTTCTCTAGACAACATTACACTTGTATATGATTTTGACAAAAAAGTGGCTTTGCTAGTTCAATGCAAATAAAATGTGTTAAACTAGTAAAAACATAATGTTTCTCAAATGCTAACATATTGTGTTGACATTGAATAGAAGGGGGAAAAATCCTAGGGTCAATGCCAAAAGTCAAAATATGTTTTCTAATTGGTCCAACTATTATGCTTTTCATCAATAATCTTAGCTATGATTCAACCTTGAGTTAAAAACTTATACTCATTTTTCTCAACATTCATTTTATACACTTTTTTTTCTCATTTTTGAATATAATGTTAATTTTTTCAAATTTATATTTGAGATTACTCTTGGTATTCAAAATATAAAATAAGCCCAATGAATGAAATGATTAATCTAGTTAGCAAATAAGTTTTGGTAAGGAATGTAATTTTTGGTTACAACCAAGTGTAGATATTTTAGATTAAGTACCCTAATTAGGAAGGCCCTAAAGATGAGATACTACTAAAAGCTCTCTCAAACTTGAGTTACTTTCTAAGAATAAGACTACAAATGTTAAAAGAACACCTAGTCTCTTGGAAAGGAAAAACCCTCTTCTTTAAAGATGCTTTAACAGGGAAAAGTGTCAAGAAATTATATAAGAAAACTCCCCTCTCTTCTATATCAATAGAAAAAACACTTCTTGAAACTCGTACAAAAATAAAAAAATACTTTGTTAAAAAACATAGTCTAGTCAATAAAAAAAAAAAGTGTTGAGTTAAAATCATTCTTCATATTGAAAAAGTTGTCATTGAAGAAGGAAATGATTCTCAAAAAGGAAGAAAGTGGGAAGGCTTAGTGAATAAAAGATATGAGATTAGATGAGGGGAGTGTACATCCCAAGATTAAGGAATAAGAAGGATAATAAAAAGAAAAAAGTGTAAGTGAAGGTAGTCTTAGAGACTGATGTAGAGTATGATCCTTAGGAGACCAAGGAAACTAAATAATATAAGGATGAATATTATGAGAAGGATAAAGAATCTAGGATGAGAATAATGAAGAAGAAAAATCCCCAAAGATAATTGTCAATATGAAAAGCATTAATAAAAATATCAATATAACATGTATATCTCATGTTTTTCTAGGTGAAGATTACATAAAAATAATTCACCTCTAAGGATAGAAAGGAGGAAGATAACACAGTGACCCAAATTTCAAACCTCCAACTTCTAGTGTCTTCTCTTGAGGTTGTGAATGGTAATATTACTTCAAAGGTGGAGTTTATTTTTGGTTCTTATACTTTTTGTAGGTTAGTTTGTAGAAGTATGGAGAAAATGATCTTTGAAGCTTCTAATTTTTTCATTTTAATTTGTAGAATTATGGAGAAGATGATCTTTGAAGCTACTATGATGAACAAAAATCTAAGGACAAGTTCCAAGTAAAGTAAGAAATAAGAAAATGTTGGTGATTAAGTTGAGGATGTGAAAGTTGAATACTAGAAGAAGCATTTGAATTCCCTCTTGAAGATTTGGGAGGCTATATCTAGTGTTAGATGAGCTCTTATTTTCTTTTAATCTATTTTATCTCATGTCTAGAAACTTATTGACAATTTATATATTTGTGGTTACATTATTAGTTTTCTAAACTAGAATAATATGGTTTATACTATGAAGGTCAAGAGGCTTCAGTAGTTAAGCTCAGATAGTACTAATAATAGTTTAGTGATTAGCTGGCCAAGCTTGTTATATGTTTTCTTTTATAATTTTTTTCTTCTAATGAATCTTAGTATCTTCTTGTATTAATAGCCCAAATCTTCTTTTCTAGATATTTTAGTAATATGATTTCTACTATTATCTTGGTTTCAAACCCTCTCCCTTACATCTCAACAAAATACAATATGCACTCTTTCTTTTTGATAATTTGTTAATATTTTAGATGTTGAAGTTTTCTATAGCTATTCACTTAAAGAATTCAAACAATGTATGTAAATACATTAAGGAAAGAACACAATGTTTATATTCAATTTAATCATGTATTAATGTAAGATATCATAGAGTGACATAACCACAATTTATTTTCTTTAAATACAATAAAATAGGTTTGTAAGGAATGTTGAATCACTTTACAATTAAAAAAAGAAACCAAAAGGGTCTTGTTGGTTCCTAAAGAACTTTTGTACTCTCCAAGCTACAAGTAAACTAGGAGCTTCGACATATTTTATAGAGAAGCCATCTTCAATTATTAAATTTTATAAGAGGACTAAACCAATGAATAATGATACTAAATTTCCTCTATATTTTGGGTTCTACGAAACCAAGGTAGGTACACCTAGATTTAGTAAAAATAGACTTCAACTTAATACATCCTTGAACACAAATAACAAATCATCTCATATAGGGCTTGAACAACATTGAGAGAGTATCAAATAATGACAAATAGTCTATTTAATATGCAATTGATATGGATCATGAAATAAAACTAGTAAAATAACTTAGACATAAGGTAATGTTATTCATAAATTAATCAATTTCATAGAAATAAAAGAAAAGATTTTAACAAAACTAACTACATAACTAACCATAGATAAGACTAGTGCCTTAAATTCCATTGGACATTTGAGATCAAGAGAAAAATAACCATGTATTAGAGACTTTGACTGATAACATAAGATGTAAGAAATATTTCTTTACAACATTTCCCAAAATTAACTATAACCCAAAATACTTATTGAAATCCCTACACACGTTCAGCTAAGTTATAACATTATCTATGCATAATTTATCTTTGATAGAAGCATAAGAAATAGATTACATATTTTATAATAAAATACTAAATGAAATGACCCATTGACTTATTCATTTAAAACTATATAGGAATGCACATTGGAGAGACTTGAACTTGAATCATATTTTTTATCAAAAATCATAGAAGTAACTTAATATGGTGATTACTGTAATTAAATATTACTAATTACACTTTACCTAGATTTACTTTGGATAATGCATTTTCATATTATTTTTCATGTAGACACATGAAAGTTTGTACTTTATTTGAGCACATATTGTCTCAAACCTCATTTTATGTGATACACCTTTGTGTTCTTATCCTCCCATTGTTGTACATACTTTCATGCACAATGGAGTATAATCTACACTTTGTGGAGATGTGCTTAGTTTTTATGCTTCTCACTTCCATGATTCTTGATTATCATGCACTGCCTAGGGCATATCAACATTGTATCTCATTATCTCATTATCTATTATTGATCATCAATGAATTAATCATTCGATGATCATATAATTTGTCTCTCTTGTCCTATCAAATGAGCTTCTAGATCTTTCATCTTCATTCTTCTCCTTAGGAAATCTTTTACATGGTATTATAGCCCAGGAGCATTCATTGGTTAGCCATTGGAGAACATCATTTGCCTCATATTTTAGAGGTCCATGATTTAGATTCAAGTTATGAATGGTTATTAGAAGCATCTTGAGCAAGATATAGCCCCAGCCATTGCTTCTAGGTGGCTTCTATCATGAATTTTGACAATAAATTTTCCTATATTAGGTAAAATTCAAAATTGAGACAATTTTTTTTTTACAAACCAGGCTTGGCATCTTGATCTGAAATTTGGGCAATAATTTCAAAATTTTGTGATTCATTTTTCCGATTTGGATTTCAGTTTATTTTTATCAGCATATATTTTTGATGCAAAATATGGAGTTCCAAATATCCTAAAATGGGGGAATAATCAAGTAATTATTAATAGGATTAATTCTCATAGATAGGCCTAGATTTCCATTCTAGAAGTTTTAATTATTGACATATCTCCTTATCAAGGGATATCATTAATTATTCAACCATTCTAAGGAGGGGAAGCAAAAACACTTCATCCTAATAACAAGAAAAAATGGTGTGTCAATTATCCTAATATGAGGGAATAATCTAGTAATTATTAAAGGAAGAGATTCTTATCCATAGATGTTGATTCCCATTATATAATTATTAATTATTAACATATCTCCTTAACAAGGGATACCATTAAAATTAAACCATTCTAGGGAGGGGAAGCAAAAGTACTTTAGGAATTAGATTAGGGGCGAGGGGAAATATGAACATGGGTGACATTTATACTCACTTTAACCTGATAGTACATACTTATTTTTTGCCTTCCCTATAAATATGGGTGATTCTAAAATTTGCCAAGAAATATAGAAGTGCTAGTGCTCTATCTAATCTAGTTTTCAGGTACCAATTCAAAGTGTATCCTTTCCTAATAAAATTGACTGTAATATGGAAGTCCCCCTGAATCATAACACTAATGATATTAAGTTGTTTATAGGTGATCAAACCTTCCACCAAAGCCTCAATTTCTAGAATATTATTGGTGAAAATAAAAATTGGTTTAGCAAACTTACCACACACCTTCCCTTTCTAGTCATGCATAATGAATCCAATACCCGCTTACCCTACTTATTTTGGATTAAGGTAAAAAAAATAATTTAAAAGGGAAACCAAAACCTTGAACAAAATATCACATAAAGATAATAATAAACAAATAAAGTTTTGAAACATTGTTAGAACACATACAAAACTAGCAAACTATACAACAAATGGAAGGCAACCAAAAGACTTAAAACAACAAGCCAAAGAGAAAGAAATAAAGACCCACCAAGATCCTAAGCAATGTCCTCAAGAGGTTTGATTACTTGAATCTCAACCACCTTAGCCTCCTCCATGACCTAGTGTACAACTTATTCATAACTTTTGAGGAGGCATACACATTCTTATTAAGGCTCACACTTGTTCTTTTGATAGCTCGATCCTTGATAGCCAACTCTTTCTCCTTTCTACCTAGATCCACATTTAGCTTGATGTCATCTGAATCAATCATACTTGTGATGCCCATAAGATGCTAGAGAGAAGAATTAATATAGTCATCATTGTACTTCAAGATTTTCCTAAGCTTGTCCCCATACATATTAAGAAGATTTGAGATTTTAATGTAACTGTCTTGTAGAATCTTTCTATCTTTAGTCTCTTCCTCAAAATTCATCTAAATATAAAAAACCTTGCTTTTGAGAGAATAAATTTTATTATAAACCCAGTTGTCCATAGAAAGGGAGACATCAACTTTATCCTTGGCCTTATGAAGAAACATCGTGGAGGAAAAGATGACACCAGGATATGGTTTCTTCTTCTAACAGAATGGCATAAATATAAAGATCAAAATGATCCCCATAAAAAATTTCCATAGGTTAGTCCATTAAATTAATAAAAGGGGATCTATTGTTACCCTTTACAACTAGCTTCTTCTTTCTGCCATCCTTAAAATTAGCGTGGATCTTCTTGTTTATAGGGAATAGGGAGAGAATCAGACTAATATCATTTAATTAAGGTTTAATTTTCTCCTATAAATCAACATTAGTCTCCATACCCTTAGTGTTGTCCTTCCAAATGTTTACCTAATCCACAGTATCCATCAAACTCTCTAACATATCTTTTGATTCCTTTTGCATCTCCATCTCATTTTTATCGTCACCAAACTCAAAATTTTGTTTCTTGATCTTGGAACCCTAAGGTTATTTTATTTTCACTTTGGTAGAAATATTACTCTCTCCTTTCTTCATATTTTTATTGCTAGTTTTGGGGTACAAGCTTTACACTATTATGAGAAATATAGAATAAGACCTTTATGCAAAATAGTCTTAGAAGCCTTGCTCCTATGCTTTATAATGCTATTATTGAGGGCCTATTTGGTTGCTAGAAATAGATATGAATGGACATAACTAACTCTATAAGATCTATAATCCATAGTTTGGATGTGCCAAATTAGAATCAGAATTCAAATTAATTTGGATTTGTTATCTCTGTTCATCCTCAAAATTTGAAATTTAATCTTCCAACTAAATAGGTGGAATTGGACAAATTCTCATTGTAATTCCATTTCCACAAAACATGAGCATTGGAGAAATTAATTTAATGAAAGTTTATTCAATTGCATCTTTAAATTTTTTGGGGAAAATCAAGATTGTCATCTTTGTTCTCAGCTCTTCTGCTCTGATAATTTATGCTCCTATTGTTGCCAAACAAAGCTAATCCTACACGTATAGTTTGTTTCATTTTAGGATTGTTAGACATGTAATTCATGATAATTCTGAGCAGTTGCACGATCCTATCTTTACTAGAGTGAGACTCATTTTGCACCATGTTCTTATCAAATAGTTCAATAGTCCACTCTTCTCTCATGATAGAGTGCACCCACCTGGGTAAACCCAACACTTAACTATCCACTGGTTTTCTAGTAAGGATCTCTAGCAACATTATGCCAAATTTGTCGACATAATATTTTTGGTTGACTCTTTTTAAGTCTAGTTATATTCTAGTGCCTTGTAACCACTACATTGGCTGTAGGGGATTCTTGCTAGTTCATCCACGAGAAAGGATAGACCATTTTCTGTGTTACACCCTTAATATGATTGTATATAGGGTTATGAATAGTCAACTTGTGGCTATCTTAATCCTTAATTAAGTCATATTATCATTATTATATTATAATTTAGGTAGGTAGGTTGGCCTAGGTGTTATGAAGGGTTGTGTCTATTCAAACTAAGCATAATTAGGTATATATAGGAGGTTGTGAGTCTTATTTCATCATCATATGGTGAAGTGTGTTCTAATTGGAGATATTTGGAGGTTACCCCCTCAAAGTGGCCATTTACTCTAAGCTATTATCAAGTATTCATATAATATTTCATATTATTTCTTCTATTGTGCAAGTTATTTCATTACAAGTGGTATTAGAGCATGATCTTGGCACCATAGAGGCAAGCTTTTTTCTCAACATTGGAGCAGTTTTGGTAAGAGCATAACTCTCAGATTTTAGCAAAATTTTAAAATATTTTTAGAGGGCTTTTGAAGAGAATATTAAAGAAGATATAGTCCAAAATTTATAGGAACTAGAGAAAATTTTAGGAAATTATTGTAGAATTACTATTTCTACACAATTTTTTGAGATCTTCATATCTCTCACATCCTGCTGAATTGGAGTATAACTTGTATTGGGTTTTTCAATACATAATAGAGGATCCTAAATTCAAAGCTTGGAGAAATTGAAAAACAAAAATAAACAAGATATCATAAAATTAGGAAAGTTCTCTCTCAAGGCAGCAATTTTGCTAATTTTTTTGGGGATTTTTTTTCTGAGTAAGGATTTCTTGGTCCAAGTAAGTTATAGTAAAAAATAAATAAATAAAATAATTTGCATTTCATTTGTGTGATTTATTTCAAAAAAATTGGGTTCCATCATGATGGGGCCTCCAAAAAGAGGCAAAAAGAATTCTACCACACCGGGGAAATCCTTTGATCAAGATTTGGAAGCAACGAAGGATAGTAATCCCAATGAGGAACTTAGTAAGTTCAATGAAGAGGTTAAGAAGGATATGTGTGACCTGGAAGGAGATATATCAGATATACAAAGCATGTTAAGCACCTATATGAATGAAACAAGGAAGGAGCTCTCAAGCAATGAAGGTGAAACCGTCAAGTCAAGGATGACTAATAATGACACAAATTTTATTAATCCTACAGGATCTAGGGATTTCTTTCCAAAGGTGGATATGTGCAAATTTGATATCAAGGATCCTCTAACATGGATAAATCAAATGGAGAATTTTTTTGAAATACATCAAATTCCATATGGACAAAAGGTTACAATGGCTTCCTTTTATCTAGAACTAGGGGCATATGCACCGAGTTGTGGTGCCAAAAAGGTGACAACGAATTTTTTTTTCCTATTTTAAATAGTGCATACGCGCTATAGCGCGCACGCACTATGGTTTAGGCAACCCAAGCCATAGCGCATGCGCGCTATAGTGCCTACGCGCTTTCTAAAAAATAAAAAGTATGTATGATGGGCTGCAAACCCGCAGCCCATCATTTTCATTACCATTTTCTTTTACTCCTATAGTGACCAGCGCGTACACGAGTTGAAGACTCAACATTTGCACCACCATTTGCCAAAATGCCTCCTCATCGATGAAATCCAAGACCACAAGCGCACCCACAACGATGCCGTAAGTGATATAAACCTAACTTTGCATTGTTTGATATATTTTTCATATTGTTTTGTAAGTTTTTTATATTCTTTTGTAGGGTTTTTACAAATTTCATTTAGATTTGTTTATTTATTTGAATCTCAATTGATTTTTTATCAGGAAATGTTCATAATCAACCAGAAAATCCACAAGAACATAAAAACCCTCAAGAACCCCAAAACCAAAACCCTCCTCAAGAAGAAGAACAAATTCCACAACCCGAACCAATTGCAAGACCTCCACCAGGCACACAAGAAAATCTAAGAAATGAAATAGAGACAGGCAAAACTGAATTAGAAGGAATCATTGCTCGGTTGAAAGAATCCGGACAAACCAATCCAATGAGGGCTCAATTGGCATCATCCCTCGAATCCATTAACACTCAGATGGCCTCAGTTAGTGGTCAGTTAGATATTTGGCGGGCTAAGAGGGATGAACAAAAAAGATTTTATGCAAATAAATTGTCATATGAAGATGTTAAAAAAAAGGAAATACCAAAAGGTAGTATATGTGCATTATTTAGAAAACCTGGTGAGCAAAATACTATTAGAGAGGGTACTAAATGATTCCCCATCCATTGGTGCATACATGATGCTATTAGAAATAATTTTTGGGATAGATGGTGGATGGTTTTTGATGCCCCTCCTTGCAACAATCACTAGGTCCCCACCTATTTTTTGAAGAAATTATATTGTGAGTTTTTCCTTGGGGAGATCCCCAATTATTTTGATATGTTAGACTCCCAGGGTAGAGGTGGGGGGTCATCATTTGAGAGGCCCAGAGCATGTCGTGACCCTAATGTAGTTAGGGCACTCGTGGTCCATCCACAGCGTGAGCATGTGATTATTCCTTCAGTTGTGAAGGAACATGTAGAGGCCAGAACTCTAGGGACCATTAATGCTTTGACACAGACCCTCATCCATTCCATGAGCCCATTAGTTGAGGGGGATCCTTCTATACATCGTGGTCACATGTGCACTTCATGTGGATCCCTATGCACATTTGGCACTCATGTCAGAGATGGTGCAGATGATGGGCTTTTCACCGATCAGTTCCTGAATGAGACATTTGGCATTGACACACAGGTAAATTACTAATTTGATCACATTTCATACGTATAGTGAATGATTAATTAATTAGGATTTATTGACATTGTTCAAAATTTAGGGTCAAAGTGTTCCTGGGCCTAGCAGTGATCCTCCAGGCCCATTTTTTGTCCCTTCGATGAGTCCTGAGGTATGCATCAATTTAATCATTTTAATTAATACATATATTTATTATGTAATCATTTTAAGGATTGACCAAAAAAAATATGCATGTGCATCAGTTCTCCACAAGACCCTCAACCTTTACCACAGACGCAGAGCAGAGACATCATACGAGCTTCACATAGGTACAGTTGTTTCATGTTAATTTAATTCATTTGGTTATATTTATTCCATGTTTCATATTAGATATAACGTGTATTGTATGATGTGCATCTCATGATGTCGGACACACCTCCTCATCTGCGATAGTCTGTTGATAGTGGAGTGGTCGCAACTGTGGCTAGCTCACAGCCACTGACAAAGGTATGAAAGAATTTTCTTCATTTTAGTTGTTGTTTATAATAGTTAATCTCAAAATTTCTAATGTTATTTATAAGCGATTATATTTATTGAATTGTTGTAGGGTCTTGTCACGCCTAATCGTCCACGAGCATTTGAGGTGGACTTACAGAGTGACTATTTGTTGGCGGTAAGAAAATAATTGATTTTGTGAGTACATATATTTTATTTCAACGTATAATAAATATTTATTCATATCTACTTTCTTTGTATTAGTTGGACCTGGAGAAGAGCTTCAACAAGAGGTCAAGTGAGCATGTCAGGAAGGCACCATCATCTCCACTGTCTCCCTCCACATGACAGCAGAGGACGTTGAGAGACTTTTTTCCTTCCCCTCGTGGGAAGGAAAAGATTTAGTTGAGATATTTGATACATATATATAGAGACTTGTTTCCTTCCCCATGTATATATATAGGCATCTGAGAGACATATTCGATACACATTTGATGTCCATATGACATTCTATATTTGATGTATGACATTATTGGTTAATATATGATATGTTTGTTCATATATGACATTATTGGTTATCATAATATATTATGTGTTTGTTAATGTATATGACATTATTGGTTATCATTTTATATTATATGTTTGTTCATGTATGACGTTAAATTAGATATGTTCGTGTATGACATTAAATTAGATATGTGCATGGATGAAATTAAATTCAATTGCTAGAGAGTTGCCATTATGTCTACCAACTAGTAGATATTCTTTTTTGCTTTATTAGTATTTCTCAAAAACTGCAAAGAAGTTGTTTCTGGTAGTATCTACTATAGTCCTACTCAAATATGTTTTCAAAAATACTTAGTATGGCAAAGAAATGTCTATGGAAAGCTTGTCAAATAGGATATTAAAGAACTAAATGTGGATAGTCATTAGTACCCATCAATAAGAACACAAACATCTTTCTCAAGCAAGCCATATGACATTAGCAAGTAATTTATAAATTTCCTTTGCCAATAACTAGAAGATGCTATGAATCTTAATACAAAGTTAATCATGAACTCATTATTCCATCCAAGAAGCATATATCACCCTAAGCCAATTAACTGAAACGATAAAAATTAATTCAATTTCAACAAAATTTTGAGTATAACAAGCATCTTAGGGATTCTTACAAGAATTAACATGATGTTCACAAGAGCATTACAAGTTCTTGTAATGCTATTTCACATATTGTAATCATATTCAGTTTTGAATGGCCATTTGTGTTACAAGCATAAATGTTCTTTAAGGTCTTTTAATTCTAGACATGAATTTTATTATGAAGCTTTTTTATGAAAACCCACTCAATGCATATATTGTTGTTCCACATTATGCTAATTTGACTTTCATTGGTTGATTTGGGTCTAGACATGACGTTATTCACTACCTTTTTAATATATTATTTTTTTGTAGTGAGGTTCTGGCCTGAATGAATGTATTAGTCATCGAAGTTGTGAACCTTGGTCGAGATCTTTACAAATATATTTTCAAATTGGACCTCAAATAGTTTTCTTAGTCACCCCCTGTACACAAATATTGAAATTGTAGTTAATTACAAAATTAATATTGAATTAACACAAGTTTAATTGAGAAGTATTATGTACCTCAATAGGCTAGATTATTATTGACCGAGAAGCTTTATCTTAGAGTAGTTGGTTTCCTAAATCTTTAGCGCAATGACAGTCTTATGGAATGTGGAATTAGGTCTGCTAGCTAAGGAACGTTCTTTACAAGGTAAAGGAAACTCAAGACTCACATGTTTCCAATCAATATAAATGTTTAAATCACTTCTCTAATTTTTTCTATTTATGATCTTCTTCAAACTTAACTTTCTAAATGCATTGATGGGGAAATAAATATTTTCTAGGAACTAAAGGCTAATCATGTTTAATACTTACAATTCTCTGTTTTTATCTAATAATTTAACAAAGATTGTACAAGTGTTTTCAAAGAGCAACACTTGTCACTAACATCATAAGAAGGAATATCCAAGGAGTCTTACCACTGATCTCCCACCACCAAATTCAAGAGAAAACAAAATTCCACTACTAAAGAGATAGTAACAATGATCATCCCTAGTCTCTCCCTTATCACAAAATGATTACCATCAAAATTTGCATTTCTGATTGTGTCATGTGCGTTGAAGTGATAGTAACATTTTCACTCTCTTACCTAATGTCTCCCATTTCTAAAACTCCTGGGGAAGGGCAAGGCCATCTTCTGAGTACTTCAAAATACAACGAGTTCCATTTTTTCACATATTGATAATCGTTGACTTAAAGTATAGTCGAAGTATTGATAGCCCATAGATATGCCCCGTCAAAGATTGCAGCCCTGTGGCATTTAGTGACCCTTAGGGACATTCTGGTTCAACATGCCTGAGAACGTTCAAGCACTAAAGGGGATAGGAAGAGGTTGGGGATAGGGTTTACCCGGCCACCTAGAGCTAATGGAGTAGACAGTTTGATCCCATGACGAAAGATGAGACAGATTTGGCAGTTGGCAACTTTGTACTGGCCAACACTACAAGTTTCAGCATCACCCGAGATGGCATTATAGAATGAAAACAGAATGTGATCTCCAAAAAGTGAGAGAGGTTATTGTAGGCCTCTGCAACACAGTCTTGTAGGAATTGGAATATCATCCATATCTTGCACGAGCTCCAAGATATGCCCCGTCAAAGATTGCAGCCCTGTGGCATTTAGTGACCCTTAGGGACATTCTGGTTCGGCATGCCTGAGAACATTCAAGCATTGAAGGGGACAAGACAAGGTTGGGGATAGGGTTTACCCGGCCACTCGGAGCTAATGGAGCAGACAGTTTGATCCCACGATGAAAGATGAGAGAGATTTGGCAGTTGGTAACTTTGTACTGGCCAACACTACAAGTTTCAGCATCACCCGAGATGGTGTTGTAAAATGAAAATAGAATGTGATCTCCAAAAAGTGAGAGAGGTTATTGTAGGTCTCCGCAACACGATCCTGTAGGAACTAGAATCGCATCCATACCTTGCACAAGCTCCGAGATATGCCCCGTCAAAGATCACAGCCCTATGGCATTTAGTGACCCTTGGGGACATTCCGGATTGGCATGCCTGAGAATGTTTGAGCACTAAAGGGGATAGGATGAGGTTGGGGATAGGGTTTACCCAACACTCGAAGCTAACGGAGCAGACAGTTCGATCCCATGACGAAAGGTGAGAGAGATTTGGCAGTTGGTAACTTTGTACTAGCCCACACTGCAAGTTTCAGCATCACCCGAGATGGCATTGTAAAACAAAAATGAAGTGTGATCTCCAAAAAGTGAGAGAGGTTATTGTAGGTCTCCGCAACACGGTCCTGTAGGAACTAGAATCGCATCCATACCTTGCACGAGCTCCGAGATATGCCCTGTCAAAGATCGCAGCCCTGTGGCATTTAGTGACCCTTAGGGACATTCTGGTTCAGCGTGCCTGAGAATGTTCGAGAACTGAAGGGGATAGGAAGAGGTTGGGGATAAGGTTTACTCGGCCACTCGGAGCTAATTTAGTAGACAGTTTGATCCCACGATGAAAGATGAGAGAGATTTGGCAGTTGGCAACTTTGTACTGGCCAACGCTACAAGTTTCAGCATCACCCGAGATGGCATTGTAGAATGAAAATGGAATGTGATCTCCAAAAAGAGAGAGAGGTTATTGTAGGTCTTTGCAACATAGTCCTATAAGAATTGGAATCTCATCCATATCTTGCACGAGCTCCGAGATATGCCCCGTCAAAGATCGCAGCCCTGTGGCATTTAGTGACCCTTGGGGACATTCTGGATTGGCGTTCCTGAGAACGTTCGAGCATTGAAGGGGATAGGATGAGGTTGGGGATAGGGTTTACCTGACCACACGGAGCTAACGGAGTAGATAGTTTGATCCCACGAGGAAAGGTGAGAGAGATTTGGCAGTTGGCAACTTTGTACTAGCCAACATTGCAAGTTTCAACATCACCCGAGATGGGATCGTAAAATGAAAATGGAGTGTGATCTCCAAAAAGTGAGAGAGGTTATTGTAGGTCTCTACAACACAATCCTATAGGAATTGGAATCTCATCCATATCTTGCACGAGCTTTGAGATATGCCCCGTCAAAGATCGCAGCCCTATGGCATTTAGTGACCCTTAGGGACATTCTGGTTCGGCGTGCCTGAGAACACTCAAGCATTGAAGGGGACAAGACAAGGTTGGGGATAGGTTTTACCTGGCCACCCGGAGCTAATGGAGTAGACAGTTTGATCCCATGACGAAAGATGAGAGAGATTTGGCAGTTGGCAACTTTGTACTGGCCAACACTACAAGTTTCAGCATCACCTGAGATGGTGTTGTAAAATGAAAACAGAATGTGACCTCCAAAAAGCGAGAGAGGTTATTGTAGGTCTCCGCAACATGGTCCTGTAGGAACTGGAATTGCATCCATACCTCACATGAGCTCTGAGATATGCCCCGTCAAAGATTGCAGCCCTATGGCATTTAGTGACCCTTGGGGACATTCCGGATTATCGTGCCTAAGAACGTTCGAGCACTAAATGGGATAGGACGAGGTTGGGGATAGGGTTTACCCGACCACTCGGAGCTAACAGATTAGATAGTTTGATCCCATGATGAAAGGTGAGAGAGATTTGGCAGTTGGCAACTTTGTACTGGCCCACACTACAAGTTTCAGCATCACCCGAGATGGCGTTGTAAAACAAAAATGGAGTGTGATCTCCAAAAAGTGAGAGAGGTTATTGTAGGTCTCTGCAACAAGGTTTTGTAGGAACTAGAATTGCATCCATACCTCACACGAGCTTCAAGATAAGCCCCGTCAAAAATTGCAGCCCTCTGGCATTTAGTGACCCTTAGGGACATTCTGGTTCAGCGTGCCTGAGAACGTTTGAGCACTGAAGGGGATAGGAAGAGGTTGGGGATAAGGTTTACCCGACCACTCGGAGCTAATGGAGGAGACAGTTTGATCCCACGACGAAAGATGAGAGAGATTTGGCAGTTGGCAACTTTGTACTGGCCAACACTACAAGTTTCAGCATCACCCGAGATGGCGTTGTAAAATGAAAATAGAATGTGATCTCCAAAAAGCGAGAGAGTTTATTGTAAGTCTCCACAACACGGTCCTATAGGAACTAGAATCCCATCCATACCTCACACGAGCTCCGAGATATGCCCCGTCAAAGATCGCAGCCCTATTGCATTTAGTGACCCTTGGGGATATTTCGGATTGGCATGCTTGAGAACGTTCGAGCACTGAAGGGGATAGGACGAGTTTGGGGATAGGGTTTACCTGGCCACCCAGAGCTAACGGAGCAGACAGTTTGATCCCACGACAAAAGGTGAGAGAGATTTGGCAGTTGGCAACTTTGAACTGGCCCACACTGCAAGTTTCAGCATCACCCGAGATGGCATTGTAAAACAAAAATGGAGTGTGATCTCCAAAAAGTGAGAGAGTTTATTTTAGGTCTTTGCAACATGGTCCTTTAGGAACTAGAATCGCATCCATACCTCGCACGAGCTTTGAGATATGCCCCGTCAAAGATCGCAGCCCTATGGCATTTAGTGACCCTTGGGGACATTCTGGATTGGCGTGCCTGAGAACGTTTGAGCACTAAAGGGGATAGGATGAGGTTGGGGATAGGGTTTACCCAACCACACGGAGCTAACAGAGTAGACAGTTCGATCCCACAAGGAAAGGTGAGAGAGATTTGGCAGTTGGCAACTTTGTACTAGCCGACATTGCAAGTTTCAGCATCACCTGAGATGGCGTTGTAAAATGGAAACAGAGTGTGATCTCCAAAAAGTGAGAGAGGTTATTGTAGGTCTCCAAAAAGAGTGTTTAAAAATGCAAAAACAGCGGGGGGTCCTTTGTATGGTTTGGGATTTTGACCATTAAAACGAGAAATTGTCCTAGTAGTAAGTGCTGGTAATAGTTTTGAAATTTGATTGTTGAGTGTTAAGAAACCTCAAGTTTGGGATTTTTCTTGTTTTTTTGAGTCTATAATAACCATTTCCATCTAAAAAGTCAAGTGTTGAAACCATTTAAGAAGTATTTGCATAGTTTTCCCTAAAATTTGAGTGCATAAAAAGGGGTATGTGATTGCTCCCAAGGTGGATTTAGTGTTTTCTCCAAACAAGAGTTTCATTTTATGTTTGAAGTCATCTAATATAGCCAAAGTGAAGGTGGTTGAACCATTTTGGGGTTCTAGAGACGTTGCAAAGTATGAGTTCTAGAAAGCCCTAGGGTAAAGGGGCTAGAAAGGAGGGTTTTGTAAAAACCATTGTAAAGTTGATCATGAGACCAAAAAAATAAAAGAATCCTTGCATTTGAGTCATTTATTAAGACTTTTGGGGGTCATGGGAGTTCCAAAAGTCAAGGGATTGTGAGTTGCTTTGTAAATGGCCTCAAACTAGGCCTAGTTGGCAGACTGAAATAGCCAGTTTTGAGTGATATTTTACAAAACAAGTGTAGTTGGTTTTGGAGTATATTTTAGAGTGAGGAAAAGGGTATTTTAATCAACCAATAGTTTAGGACTGGCAAGGGCTAGTTGGAACAAGCCTAGAAGAGGCAAAATTGAGAAAGTGTAAGAGATGAGTTGCAAGAAACAACTACTATAGATGATGCAAATATTGATGAGTTGTAAAGCAAGGGGGAGGAAATCACTATTGAATCCTTCCTAAAAATCAATGGCTTATTAGATGAACCAATTAACACTTTTTTGAGGAGTTATGGACAAAATATGAAGGGACTAGGTACAATTGCACCTAAAAATACCCAACCAAAAAACCTGAACCAGCTAGTGGACTATTATAGGAGATAAAACCTTGAGCATACAACAAGCATTGATATTAGATTAAGCTTGCTAATGCAAGATTCACAACCAGATTGGTTGTAGGAGGTTGTCACAAACCTTGGGTAACCAAATACTTGTGGGGATGAAAATGTTTCCCTTTTAATTCCATCCCCACCACATGTTGACCCCAAGGACGTCATCTAATGCTTTGAAAATGGTGGCAACCATGATGAAATAAATAGTTAACAATTTTTTGATACCCAAGCCCAAAATGACTATGATGGAGATGATGATTTTATACGTTACATACCACTAGACAAAAAACAACATAGTGGTTTACCCAGTAGATTCCTATAGCTACCAAAGAAAAGGATACAAAATTCTAAGGAACAAGAGAGACTAAGAAGTTATTTGAGGCTAATGCACTTTACATGAAGGAGAAGATCAGGGATAGGAAAGATGGGAGAGAGGAAAAGATTGCAAGAAATGAGATCTTATATGCTATAGAGAGGGGAAAATGAGTTGCAGAGAAGGTTGCACTAAAGGAATAGAAGAGGAAAGAAAGAGAGGATAATCTAAATGTTTGAAAGAGATATAGACCAAATATTGGAGGTGCACCTTCAACAACTATAGAAATTATATTTACAACACTAGTGGAAGGAGATGTAATTGTACTAGCCCTAGAATCAATTAGTATGCCCAACATACCTCTTCTCCCATAGCATAAATCACTTTCTGATATGTTCAATGCTCTAATCCCTAGATTAGGAAATATTCTTACTTAATAAGTGTAACCCCAAGCATTGTCACCATAGTTGGCAACAAATGGTTAGAGTCCCAATCAACTAGTGAAAAAAATGACTAAGTTGATGGAGCTGAATCCTACATTACACACATCTCCTAGTAGTGGACAGGAGGATGTTGGGATTGGGAGCATAGCACCTATTTCCTTTCCCAGTTTTATGGACAATTGATGGGAACTCAAGTAGATGGGAGAAATTTGAATTTTTTTGAAGTGATAAATTTTTGTGATGTATTTAGAATATCTAAGATAGAATTATTTTTTATGTGAACTAAACCATTCATACATTACTATTTAAATGTATTTGTATTGTTATAATAGTTTGATTGTTGGTCATGGCGTAAAATATGTAAAGTTTAGAAATATAAATAGTTCATCATAGAGATATTATAGAATTAATTTATTTTAAATAATAGAAATAATCATAACAAATAGATAGAAATAAAAAATAATAATTTTATACAAAAAGTTTTAATTTATTTTAAATAATTAAATAATAGAAACATCGTAGAATTAATAATTCAATATAATCATAACAAATAGACACTAAAAAATCCCAAATTCAAACATACGGAGGTCCAACTAAAATAATGACTTTAAATAACCAAATACCAAAGCCAAACAAAGGAAATGGGACTTTTACCTTAAATGAATAAATTACATGAAGAAGGGTGGCTGGCTTTTTGGAAATCTACTTATTTTTCTTCTCTCCCTCCTGTCATCCAAGAGAACATGCAATGAAAGAAAAATATCGTCATAATAAGAAAATATGAAAAATATTGTTCTAGCTTTAAAAAAATTGGAGACATCAAAACATAAAATCTAGATTCTAAACAAATCAAAACATAAAATCTATAATTTAAACTAAATCTCATCACTTACGCATCATAACAATACAATCCACCTTATTCATGTGGACAGTCTTGGGGAAGAGGTTGCAACAATGTATTTGGATCTAGTTGATCACTCTTTCTCTCTCTCCCTCTCTCTGTATTCAATCTAATGAGCCAACTAGATTTGCTCGACATTTTAGTGTCTCAAGTATTGCCTCGTGGTCTGACTCGCGAACTCTCCAAAGATTCTTATTATGTGGTTTTCCACCATATTTTATCAAGTGGACATTTGATGCGACAACGAGATTTGAATAATGAAGAATCTTCCTCTCTTTTTGCCAATCCTCGAATAACCACAAGTTAGGGTTCTTCATAGAATATCGTCTAAGCCATGTGCCGGTTACAACCACCGCACTGACATGGTACTCTAAACCTTCACCATCTATAACCGAGTGATCCAATTTTTGTTTGGCTTGAACACAATGACACAAATAATAATCTGTCCCTTCTTCATTGTCTTCAGGTGCAATAACAGCAAAAACATGGCCTGCAGTGACAAATGTACAAAATGCGGTCATTTATTCAGAAAATACTTGCATAAAAGTTATAAAGTTACATATTGAAATTACAAAGATATATAAATATATATATTACCAGGTTGCACTAGATCAGACAAGCGGTCAAATTCAATAGACGATTCCATCTGTACCATTTCTAGTGCTTGTGGGGGACGATAGGTGTCAATTGGGTCCAAAACCCGTATATCCCATTTGTCCACCCATTCAGTCGACTCACAGTCATCCCAATTTTCCTCTGCACATGATGGACAATAGCATGCCATTTTTCGTGTGTGGATACTCCATGAACCTGCATCAGAGCTTCTAAAAGAGTGCAACTCACTGGATCCTGTTAGTGTACAACAATCCTGATATGGTGCAATGTTAGTATTATCTATCAACCAAAAAAATCTACGAACCGTAGACTCACCTTCCTTACCTAGACCCATTGTAGCGTTACACCACTGGACAATGGATTTTGCATCTGTCAATATTGCTCCATCTTTGTACTTTAGTTCTTCACGAGCTAAGGCTCTTTTGGTGCATGCGCCTGCACCATCGTGCTCTCCCTTTCCATGACCAGCCTCTGTGAAATTCCACATGTATTGAATTCTACACAACTTGTGCATCCTGCTCAACCAATAGAACATCCGTGCATTGTTGAATTGAGATGCACAATTGTCTAAGAAAATAATGTGTTGACGATATGTGATAACCCTGTTAGCCAAATCTCCATAAAATAGTTGAAAACAATCATGTACAAACTTCGTAGAATGTGATCGATCGTTTCTGATGTAAAAATGGTACTCCCTCAAAATCTTCCTGTCATCCTCTGTACTTGTAGGTGAATGCACGAATGTTATGTGAAAAAATATGGAAACCTGTTGAGAAGGATAATACTTTGCTTGCACCTCATTTTGTGGTTGTAGTGTGTAGTTCTCTGCGAAATCTACAATCGAAACAATGGTATCCAGTGGAAACATATCCTTGCACAACTTGAATTGCAAATCCAGCCATCGAGCTCTATGGGTATGCCTTGCATACTCATAAATAATGTTTTCACGAAAAATCTTCATGAACTCATACACTGGAATCTTTTCAAAGACTAAATCACATCTTTTACCATGTTTCCCATCTTTTAGAGCATATGTCACTGTCTTAAATTTTCCATAATCTACTATTTCTTTTCCAATTGCATGTGTACTATCCATATGTTGACAAGTTGATAAAAGTTGCAAAGAACCACAAAATAAGCACGTACCATCCAAGCATGATGTCTTGTAAAGTTGTTGGCTGTCCCTTATTTCACATAAAATGTTGGATATGAATTCCCTTGAAGATCTTGGTGGCTCATTTATGTCACAATCCAGCAAAACAAACTGAGAATGCAAAATTATGCATATATGCCTAAAAACATCAAAATGGTTAGAAAATTCAATATGTATCCTACAACAACAAGTTGTGCGTGTGTGATTTATCTTCACATAAAAAGGTTTACCCATCTCAAAAAATCTTTGACTTATTCGAATTTGAGGATACATACCAATAAATTTTGCAAAAAGTTGTGTCTGAGTTGTGTCCAAAAAATGTTTTGCATGTGGCTCGTGATTTTGGCTACCAATCCTCCTTCTTACAACATCTCTTTGATTAGGGGAAACACGTGTGTTATTTTTCCAAAAATCTTCGATCAATGATTTCAAGGCTTCACTAATTTCTTTATCCTTTCGCGATAGTCTACTGCTAAATGTCCATAACTCATTTTTTGTTGGATCTTCCAATCTCTCACGCCTTAGCATGGCTCTCCTTAGAGTACCTCTACCAATTTTTAATGTTTTGCTTATCTTTCTCATGAGTCGAGCTTTCTTCATTTTCCTACTTACTATTGTCGATGTAAGTACTCATCTTGAGATATTACTATCTTTGGTGTGTGATTTAGAACCCACTTTGTCATAAGCATTCATTAGATTCTTTACAATATTTTTTTCATTTGAATCATCCATTGTTCTTAGCCCAAGAATCTTCATGATAGGCCTAAATTTTAAATTCCTCATTATTTCAACAAATAATTGGCATTGACCTGTAATATTTAATTCATCAAAAAATAATCTCCACATACGATTAACTTTTCTTTGACAAGTACGCTTGCTCATCTTGTCAGGCATTGATTTCAAAATGTTACTATCAATATCAATCAAATATTTTGGTCTTCTAAAACGAATTCTAGAAGGTGTTATAATCTCTTCAATTCTCTCAACATTTTGAACATCAACATAAGGTTGAGTGTATTGCGTACCTTGAACCGAAGATGATGTGCCTTGGCAATAAGATGCAAAAGATGGAATATCACCTACTTGATGTGTTGATGTTGTGCCTTCAACATGACATGATGGAGTGTGTATATCGTCGGATCTACAAATCGGTGTCTCTTCAACATGAGAGGACAATATGACTTCAACATTGGAAGATGGTGTAGCGGACGATATGATTCCAACATTAGAAGATGGTGTAGCTTCACAATTCAATTGTCTTCTTGAGCGTAACAGTCTCATTCGTTCTCTTTGTCTTTCCAATTCTTCCTCTTTGTTTCTTGGTACCGGTGGTTCTTGATCCTCTTCAAAAGTCAATTCTTCATTATTGCTTTGCAATTTTCTTTGCTCACGTAGTAATTTCATTTTATCTCTTTTAATTGCCAAATCTCTCTCCCTATCTTCATTTGTTTGATTTTTTTGTTTCTTCCTTGGCATGATGATGATTTCTACATGTCAAATTATTCAAACATTTGAATTACTTAAAATGTGTAAATTACAAATTATTTAAATACATATAAAAATTATAATTATTTGAATGAATACACAATATATATATAAAAGGACTTGTCAAATTTCTAACCATTTCGAAATAACATTTCATTGAAACATACAAATTTCAATGAATTCACTATATATTAAACATGTCAAATTATAATCAAATTTCTATCTATATATCAACAAAAAATATTTAAAATAGATTGCACTAACCTTTTCTATAGAAGGAATATTAAAAAAGTCTTCAAATCATGTATCCAATGATTGAATTTGGTGTTTGTTAGCTTCCAAAAGTGTTTGCCACCTTGAAATAGTGTTTGTTAGCTTGAAATAGTGTTTGCCACTTTGAAAGAATGTTTGTTGTGTTGAAACCCGCAATTTCTGTCGGGATAATAGAGTGCAGAATAGAACAAAAGTAGAGAATGAATGAAACGGGCCCCAAAGTTGCTTTTTGACCATTTTTAGGTGATTTCACATAGTGTGTACGCGCTATAGCGCGTACGCTCTATATTAGAACACATCACTCTCCACCCTCCCTACTCTCTCTCTCTTCCTACTCTCTCTCCCCTCTCCCATCCCCTACACACTCTCTCTCTCCCCTCTCCCATCCTTTACTCTTTAGATCTCTCACACACACTCCCATCCTCCCTCTCCCACTTCTTACTCTCTCTCTGTGCCACCTCCTACTCTCTCTCACACTCTCTCCCATCCCCTACTCTCTCTTACACACACTCCCATCTGCTACTCTCTCTCTCCCCTCTCCCATCCCTTACTCTCTAGATCGCTCACATGCACTCCCATCCCTCTCTCTCCTCCTCTCCCACTCCCTCTCCCACCACCTACTATCTCTCTCTCTCTCAAGTTCTCTTTCTCCCTCTCTACTCTCTCTCTCTCTCTCTCTCTCCCATCCCCTACTCTTACTCTCTCTCTCTCTCTCAAATCCCCAACTCTCTCTCATCCTTTCACTCTGTCTCTCTCATCTCGTACTCTCTCTCTCTATCACCTCCTACTCTCTCTCACACTCTTTCCCATCCTTTCACTTTGTCTTTCCCATCTCGTACTCTCTCTTTTCCACCACCTACTCTCTCTCACACTCTCACACTCTCTCCTATCCCCTACTCTCTCTCTTTCATAGACACAGACACACACTCACACTCTCATCCCCCCTCTCTCTTCTCTCCCATCCCCTACTCTCTAGATTTGTCACACGCACTCCCATCCCTCTCTCTCCTCCTCTCCCACTCCCTCTCCCAGGTCACCTACTATTTCTCTCTCTCAAGTTCTCTCTCTCCCTCTCTACTCTCTCTCTCCCATCCCCTACTCTTACTCTCTCTCTCTCTCCCATTCCTGACTCTCTCTCACACTCTCTCCCATCCCCTACTCTCTCTCACACTCTCTCCCATCCTTTCACTCTGTCTCTCCCATCCCATACTCTCTCTCTCTCTCTGCCGCCCCCTACTCTCTCTCTCACTCTCTCCCATCCTTTCACTCTATCTCTCCCATCCTTTCACTCTGTCTCTCCCATCTCGTACTCTCTCTTTGCCACCCCCTGCTCTCTCTCACACTCTCACACTCTCTCCCATCCCCTACTCTCTCTCTTTCATAGATACACACACTCTTATCCCCTCACTCTCTTCTCTCCCATCCCCTACTCTCTACATCTGTCACGCACGCTCCCATCCCCCCTATCTCTCTCCCTCTCCCTCTCCTACCGCCTACTAGATCTCTCTCTCTCAAGTTCTCTCTCTCCCTCTCTACTCTCTCTCTCTCTCTCCCATCCCATCCCTTACTCTCACTCTCTCTCTCCCATCCTCTACTCTCTCTCACACTCCCATCCCCTAATCTCACTCTCTCTCTCTCCCATCCCATACGAGCTCTCTCTGCCACCACCTACTCTCTCTCACACTCTCACACTCTCTCCCATCCCCTACTCTCTCTCTCTTACACACATTCCCATTCCCTCTCTCTCTCTCTCCTTCTCCCACTCCCTCTCCCCCATCCCCTACTCTCTCTCTCCCCTCTCCCATCCCCTACTCTCTCTCTTTCATAGACACACACTCCCATCCCCCCCTCTCTTTCTCCTCTCCCATCCCCTACTCTCTAGATTTGTCACACACACTCCCATCCCCCCTCTCTCTCCCTCTCCCACTCCCTCTTGCACCACCTGCTATCTCTCTCTCTCTCAAGTACTCTCTTTCCCTCTTTACTTTCTCTCTCCCATCCCCTACTCTCACTCTCTCTCTTCCATCCCCTACTCTCTCTCATACTCTCTCTCTCTCTCTCTCTCACCCCCATCCTGTACAAGCTCTCTCTACCACCCCCTACTCTCTCTCAAACTCTCACACTCTCTCCCATCCCCTACTCTATCTCTCTTATACACATTCCCATTCCCCCCCCCTCTCTCTCACTCCCTCTCCCATTGCCTACTCTCTCCGATCCCCGACTCTATCTCTCTTACACACTTCCATTCCCCCTCTCCCTCTCCCTCCCACTCCCTCTCCCATCGCCTACTATCTCTCTCTCTCTCTCTCTCTCTCCCTCTCTCTCCCATCCCCTACTCTCACTCTCTCTCTTTGCCACCCCTACTCTCTCTCACACTCTCTCCCATCCCCTACTTTCTCTCTTACACACACTTCCATCCCCCCTCTCTCTCCCTCTCCCACTCCCTCTACCATTGCCTAATCTCTTTCTCCTCCATCCACCCTCTCTCTCCCTCTCCCACTCCCTCTGCCATTGCCTACTCTCTTTCTATCCCATCCCCTACTCTCTCTATCTCTCTCTCCCCTCTCTCATTCCCTACTCTCTCTCTTTCACACACACCCATCCCCCCTCTCTCCTCTCCCATCCTCTACTTTTTCTCTCACTCGCTCTCCCTCTCCCACTGCCTACTCTCACTCTCTCTCACTCTCTCTCTCTCTCTCTCTTTCACTCTCTCCCTCTCTACTCTCTCTCTGCTACCCCCTACCCTCTCTCACATTTTCACACTCTCTCTCTTTCTCTCTTACACACATTTCCATCCCCCCTCTCTCTCTCCCTCTCCCACTTCCTCTCCCATCGCCTACTCTCTCTTCCATCCCCTACTCTCTCTCAAGCTACTCTATCTTCCCCCTCTCCCATTCCCTACTCTCTCTCTTTCACACACATGCACTCCCATCCTCCTCTCTCTTGCTCTTCCTCTCCCACTCCGTCTCCCACCACCTACTCTCTCTCTCCCGCATCCCCTACTCTCAATCTCTCTCTCCCAACTTGTACTCTCCCTCACACTTCCTCTCTCTCCCATCCCCTACTTTCAATCTCTCTCCCCCATCCCATACTCTCTCTTTGCCACCTCTACTCTCTTTCTCACACTTCCTCTCTCTTGCATCTTGTACTCTCTTTGCCACCCCTACTCTCTCACATTTCCTCTATCTCCTATCCTATACTCTCTCTGCCACCCCTACTCTTTCTCACTTCCTCTCTCCCCTCTCCCATCCCCTACTTTCTCTATATCTCTCTCACACACACAAATAGCCATTCCCTCGCCCCACCCCCCAACTCTCTCTTGGTTTTGGTTTGCAATTTAGGTCTTAATAGTGCGTGTGCACTATAGCGTGTGTGCACTATAGCGTGTGCACACTACCTCGAATTCAATAGCATTTTAATAGGGCGTGTGTGCTATAGGGCACACACGCTATAGGGCACACGAGCTATTCAAAGCTTTGCATTAAAACCAAGCCTAAGGCTTGGTTTTGCCTTGGATATCCAACCCAAAGGTTTGGAGTTTATAAACAGGTCTGAGATGTGTTTTCCAGCAAACATACAAAAAATGATTGATTTTTCTTGTGTGCTCCCCTTCAAGATTCTTCGTGGTTGGCTATCGATAAGATCAGGTTACATAACATTATAGGTCTCTGTGTTAGCTATCTAACCATATAATTTATTTTTAATTTGAACTATTTTAAGTCTTTCATCTATAATTTCTTTTGAATGTATGTTCATTTTTTGTCAAAAGCCACCATGTACTAATTGGGCTGTAGATTTTAGCTCATTCATCGAATTTTGTAACAACTTAGTTTTTTAGAAACTAGACTCCATTCTACACTCTTTGAAAAAAAGAAGTTTTGATTTTAGATTAGTTTTCAATCATTTCTAGGAGGAGCACACAGATATTTCACATTTTTGGGATGGGTCTAATTTAAAAATTCATTAAAAAAAAAACACATTATAAAATTACCCAAAAAATCTAGGATAAACTACATAGTGTTAGGTAACTTTTGACGAGAGCGATTAAAGAATTTCAAAAAAAAAGTTAAAATTTTAGGGGGGTCACACTTTGTACTATGTTATGTTTTTTTGGAATAAACAGTACCACTTTCTGTGGCCCCCTTTTTTGAGGACCTAAAACTAAACCATTTTGAAAAAAAATTAGTAGTTTAGAAACTAGATTCAAAGGACTATGACTTTTTCTTTTGTCATATCTTAAAATTTTTGGGGTAACTATCTTCAAATTCTTGTTGAAGTCCAGAATTTGCTGATTTCAGGAAAAAGGTGTCCACTTATACCCCCCTTTTGGCACCACAACTTTGTGCACTTACCCCTAGATCAGTTCATTTGGTATCATTGGCTTTGTACTCATAGGAGGAAAACAGGGTCTCACTGTATCATGGTCTATTTTTACAGAAGAACTCCAAGCACAATATAGCAATAGTGTGATGGAAAAATTCTTTATCCAACTTGTTGAGGTTCAACAAATAAGATCAGTTAAGGATTATATTAAACAATTCCAAAATCTATCCTTAAGAGTGGATACAATTATAGAGGAGAACTTGAATGATTTATTCTTGGGTGGTCTCAAGGATCACATTCAACATGAGGTATGTATGTTTTGTACTAGTTTAGTAAATGAGTCTTTTATATTGGCACATAGGGTAGAGGAGAAGTTGTTGATTTCTAGAAAGCAAGGGGCTAATGTGACAAGAGACAAAGGATATTAAACACCTTATCTTCCTCAACCTACTAGGTTGACTCCACAACAAATTGAGGAGAAAAGAGAGAAAGGGTTGTGTTTCAATTGTGATAACAAATATAGTTGAGGACATAAATTTAGTGAAAAGAAATTGCTCTGTATTAAAGGTCTAAGGGAGGAAGAAGAGGATGAGCCCATATCAAAGGAGGATAGGGAGTCAGGTGAGAAATCACATGATTCTCAACCAATCATTTATTGTCATGCACTTTTAGATTTTAGTGCACCACAAACTCTCAAGGTAATGGGTTTCTTAAAGAAAGAAAAAGTAACAGTGTTGATCAACTTAGGTAGTACTCATAATTTCATCAAAAAAAATTTGGCAACTCTTCTAATTTTTTTTATATATCTAGCCCCAGAATTTGAGGTTTTGATTATAGATGGAGGAAAAGTTAGTTGTTCAGGGAAGTGTCATAGCATCAAATTATCCATAGGAGATTATCAACTTGATACCCCAATGTATGCGATATCCACGGGTACAATAGATATTATTTTCGGAGTAAAATGGCTTACTACATTGGGAACAATTGAGATCAACTTCCAAGAACTATTCATGCAATTTCAATCACAAGGAAAAGTAGTGGAGCTAAGGGGAATGAAGGAAAAATCCCCATAGATGGTAAGCTCTCATAAAATGTAAAAACTTCTTAAGAAAGGCATGGATGGATTTGTAGCCCAACTATGTTCATTAGAAGTCTCTCAATCTAATGCTCTTACTCATCTAGATTTACAAGCAATAATTGATCATCACTTAGTGATTCTTGGAGATATGCCTAAAGGACTTCCTCCTAAGAGGGATCATGACCATGCCATACAACTAGTTCCAGAGAGTCAACCACCAAAAATTAGGCCTTATAGGTACCCACACATACAAAAAAGTGAGATAGAAAAAATTATGGAAGAAATGCTAGAGGTAGGAATTATCAGGAATAGCCAAAGTGCTTACACCTCACCTGTTGTGTTGGTACATAAGAAGGATGAAACTTGGTGCATGTGTCTAGATTATAGAGTGCTCAACAAGTACAACATTAAAGATAATTTTTATATTCTAGTCATTGATGATCTTCTAGATGAATTAAATAGAGCTATGTATTTTACCAAGTTAGATCTTAGATCAGATTATCACCAAATTTAGAGCAAGGAGGAAAATATTTGTAAGACAGGATTTCAAACTCATGAAGGTCATTATGAATTTTTGGTGATGCCATTTGGTCTTACCAATGCACCATCTACATTCCAAAGTTTGATGAATTCCATTTTTAAGAAGTTCTTGAGAAAGTTTGTGTTAGTGTTTTTTGATGATATATTAGTTTATAACAAGACTTGGGAAGTTTGTAGCATGTAGATCAAGCATTACAATTACTCAAAGATCATCAACTCTATCCTAAGCCATCCAAGTGTGCTTTTGGTCTTAAGGAGGTGGAGTATATGGGACACAGTTTAACATGAAGGAGTAAAGATGGACCCTAACAAAATTAAGGCTATCATGGAATGACCTATTCCAAAAACTATTACAAAGTTGTGGGGTTTCTTGGGATTGATAGGATACTATAGAATATTTGTGAAGAATTATGGTCGTATAGAAACACCCCTTACAAATCTATCAAAGAAGGATTGTTTTCATTGGAATGAATATGTTAATGTATCATTTGAGCAATTGAAGAAGGCTATGTGTACAACTCCAGTGCTTTCCACTCAAGACTTCACCAAGGAATTCATTATGGAATGTGATGCTTATCAAAATGGAATAGGAGCATTTCTCATACAATAAGGTTGACCAATTTCTTTTGAGAGTTGTCAATTAAAAGGTAAAAATTAACTAAAACCTATTTACGAGAAGGAAATGCTAGCAATCCTTTATGCAGTTAAAAAAATGGAGGCCTTATTTAATGGGTTGACACTTCAAGGTTAAGATAGATCATGATTGCCTAAAATATTTTTTGGAAAAAAGACTATCATCAAAAGAGCAACAAAAATGGGTCACTAAGATGTTGGGATATGACTTTGAAATTGTATACAAGAAAGGGAAGGAAAATTTTGTGGCCGATGCACTTTCTAGGAAGGATGAAAAAGATGAAGCCTTATTGTGTTCCCTTTCCATATTACAAAAAAATTGGGTGGTAGAAGCCAAAGAAGAGTGGAAAAATGATGTTGCAATAAGTAATCTCATCCAACAAATAAAAAGTGACCATAGTAGTTTAGATAAGTTTTGTTTAAAGGGGGATATTCTTTGGTATAAAGAGTGCTTGTATCTTTGCAATAATTCCACTCTTAAACACAAGATTCTCAAAGAACTACATGAGTCCCCAATTGGTTGTTATTCAGAATTTTTTAAGACATATCATAGGGTCAAGCAAGATTTTTTTGGTAAGGGCTAAAAGGTGATGTTCAAAAGTTTGTGGCTGGATGTTTGGTTTGTCAAAGAAATAAGGGAGAAACAATTAAGACACTAGGTCTTTTGTAGCCTTTATCTATTCCTAACTAATGTTGGGAAAAAGTATCAATGGACTTCATCATAGGGCTCCCCAAATCTAAAGGTCATAATGTCATCATGGTAGTAGTTGATCACCTCACTAAATATGCACTTTTTATTGCATTATCACATCCTTTTATAGCCAGTGACAAAAGTTTTCTTGGAGAATATCCAAAAGCTACATGGTACACCTAAGGTTATTGTTAGTGATCATGATCCTATCTTTACTAGTCACTTTTGGAAAGATTTATTCTCATATTTGGGTACTCAATTGGCTCATAGTTCTTCATACCATCTGAATTCAGATGGGCAAACTAAGGTGGTTAATAAATGTTTGGAAGGATATCTACGCTATTTCACTTTAGAAAATCAATATCAATGGGTAGATTGGCTACCTATTGCAAAATGGTGGTACAATACTTCTTTTCATAGCTCATCAAAAATATCTCCATTTTTGGAACTTTATGGATATCATCCTGCTTCCATCACATCATCATTAAAGGTGTTACCAAGAGTTCAAACAATAGAGGATCATTTGCTTCATCAACAATAGGTACTTTTAAGACTCAAGGAGAATTTAGCTATGACACAAAATCGAATGAAAGAACAAGCAGACCAACATCGTAGTGAAAGAAATTTTGAAGTTGGGGATTGGGTCTTCTTGAGATTGCAGCCTTATAAACAAATCTCAATGAAGCAACAAAATAATAATAATAAGTTGTCTCCGAGATATTATGGACCATAATAAATCATGCAAAAGATTGGTAGTTTTTCCTACAAGCATGAGTTGCTACCAACAACAAACATACATCTAGTTTTTCATGTTTCTTGTTTGAAGAAGGTAATTCGGTAGAATATTCCTACTCAAACAGTACTACTAGAACTTGATGAAGAAGGAAGAATAATTTTGGAACTAGCGTGCATTCTCCAAACATGGATGAAGAAGCTGAGGAACAAAAGCCTGACTCAATATCTCATCCAATGGAAGAATTTACTAGTTGAAGAGGCCACATGGGAGGATGATGAGTTCATTCAAAAGAATCCACACTTGGTTAGCATTGAGGACAATGCTTCTTTTAAGAGAGGGGGCATGCTACACCCTTAATATTATTGTATATAGGGTTATGAATAGTCAACTTGTGGCTATCTTGATCCTTAATTAAGTTATATTATCATTATTATATTATAATTTTAGTAGGTAGGTTGGCCTAGGTGTTATGAAGGGTTGTGTCTATTCAAACTACGGATAATTAGGTGTATATAGGAGGTTGTGAGTCTTATTTCATCATCATATTGTGAAGTGTGTTCTCATTGGAGGTATTTGGAGGTTGCCCCCTTGAAGTGGCCATTTACTCTAAGCTATTATCAAGTATTTATATAATATTTCATATTATTTCTTCTATTGTGCAAGTTATTTCTTTACATTCTGAAATGCATGACTCATAATAGTCATTGAGGAGGATTCTCAAATATTATGTGTTCATATTCATAATAATTACTCCTCTACAATTCAAATGGAAGGGCGAATAAAAACACCCTAACACCAATCTTTCATTCATAGCACATGCTATTCCTCTCTTGTATGGCTATAATATTAAAACCAGACATGCCTTATTTTGTTCTTGAAAGTGTTTTTCTATAAGTGTGAACAATGTAAACATACTTAACAATGCTATCTTCTATTCTTTCCTACATATGTTTAAAATTGCTATCGATTTGAATATAAATTTGTTGCCATTTGAGTATTCATATATTTGTAAATAGTGATGCATCAACTAGAGAATGTTGAAGATCAACCAGTTGATGTAGTATTGACAATGACATATTGAAAATGAATTAGTACATGAGGTACATTAATATTTACTGAATATTGTCTTTAGCATGAGATGTCAAAGAGGTAGAAGTTTGCAGTCATATCTCGCAGAAATTTTATCACTTCAAGAGATGACAAAGAGGGAAATATCAAAGGTAGAGGTTTGCTGATAGAAGGAGAAACTAAAGGAAGAGGAAGTTCACACTAATAGAGAGAGTTCTCATGGATGAGAATTAGAATGAAACTAAGGATATGTTCCTTACTTCATTCTTGCTCTAAAATTTCATTGCATTATGACATGTTGTGCTACCATCAATGCCAAAGAGGGAGATTGTTGAAAAAAATTGATTAATTATGTATCATCTTTGTTGTTACAAAAAATGTCATATCATTGCCAGTCAATGTATGCCGAGATAACTCGGGCATTGAAGATAGTTTCCTATATCTTTCGAACATTCCAGAGGTTGCCTAGTTCAGAACTGTTGGTTCTAGCTGACTGAGAAAATGAATATTATTTATTATAAGTTGTATTCAAGATGACATAACAATGTCTAAGATATAAGTATAAGATCAAGTTGAGGATTGAATGTGTGGATAGTAATTGAAGATTTGATGATGCTTAGAAAAAGCGAATTTGAAGGATAAGCAAAATATTCTTATTCAAATGCAATAATACATTTGATCAAGGAGGATCAAGTATACAAGCCAGAATTGAGATCTATAATCATCAATTTAGTTGCATTAGGAATCAGGTCATCTAATTTTTACTTTCTAACCATTGTAGTAGTGATCTAAATCTCTTAACAGTGTTGGCTTAACCACTATTTGTAAATCCTCTAACAAGGTGGCATTTCTATTGAATTGTCTAAAGACCTTTAACAAGGCCACTCTTAATAGGGTGATTAAATCCTCTAATAGGATCACACCTAATAGTGTGTTTTGTAACCTTTAACAACATTGGCTCCTAATAGGGCTCACTTCAGAAGAGTGAAAATTAGTAACTAGTTGCAATTGGTGGTTTTTCCCAAATTGGGTTTCCACGTTAAAATCTTGTGTTCATGTTATTTATTTATGTGTTTGCAACTAAGTTAAATTAATATCAATCATAGATAATATCTTGATATTTTCATGTTAAGCATTTGCCGAGCTATTTCAGTGTTTACCGAGTTACAACATTTCTCTTGTATGTTTACCAAGTTACAATAGAGTTCAGTTTTGATTTATATTGACATCTAAGGGACTTGGGATTTTTTTTTTTGGTAACTGATTCACCCGTCCCCTCTCAATTACTCCTTTTATATTTCCAATAGTTATGTGTCAAATTAGTCTTTACTATTTCCTTAAGTTTATAACATAACTTATGATTATCTTGCAAAATAAAACTTTCTTAGTAGAGACTGTTGGGTTGGCTATCGGATCCGCTATCAAGTTTGCTTCTTGATAGGTACAAGTAATGATAACAGAATCACTTGGGTATCAATAATGGATTTGACTTCTTTCATTAAGTCACCAGTCATTACACATAGGTCAATAAATTTGAGTTAAAAAAGAACCACATAATTGAATCTTAATAACAATATGGCAATCCACATATTTATTTATTATTTTAATAGAAATTTAAACATTTGATTTACATATGCCTTAATTTTTTACAATATATATTATTATTATATAAAAAGAATAATAATGTAAGAACAATTAAAGGATCCATAACAATCAACTTCTATTCCTTTTTAAAAAGGAATGCTAATCTAGAGACAAAATGTACTAAAGACAAAACAAAGTCAAATTTTATTTTATTATTATTTTCGAGTACAAACTATGCCTAAAATTTTCAAAAAAAATTCCAGCAAACAATACTTCGCGTTTAACATTGTCGTTGTGAGTGATTTGAGGTGGAAGTTCAAGTGAAGGTGCTCAGCACATGGTTCAGTCCTTTCGGCAATCGCGTCAAAATATGAATATCAGGAAGTGGATCTTAATTGCCAAGTGTGACATGCTGGAGAAAAGGATTTCGGCTTCCTGGATATCGCCTTATTCCCCTTCGTGTCGTGGTTCCACATTTTTGAGAGTATTGGAAATTTCAAGTTACCCTTCGAAACTTAATATCCTCTGCTGGAGGCGTGGGGCAAGAGATGTATGCAGAGGGAGAACGTCAAGAAAATTAGTCCCTCCTCTGACCGGTTTCTGGAGAAAGTCTTCCAATTCAGGAAGAAATTTGTGGCAGATTAAAATGCAAACAGTTGACGCACAATAAACTGGATTGATCAAGGACTATACGTTGCTAGCTTGTGTAAGAAATGCCCGGATGTTATCATGAATTATTGAACTGTTATATTGTAGTACCTATAACCAACATCAATAAAAGATCAAATTGTTTTCATAAAGATATCTTTATGCCTAATCACCAATGGGAAATGTAATGCCCCTCCTATTTGATGGTACCTAGGTTGTGTGTCTTAGATGTTTGTTTGAATTTTGAGCATATTATAGAAATGATTATGGTTTATATGTAGACTTATGCAATATGTTTGCTATGTTAAATACTGATTAATATTAAAAATTTAATTGTAACTTGATAACACTATGATTTAATGTTGATTACCATTAAAATCAAATTCTAATATCTAATTTGATATGTTATTCGATTATACATTCAATCAATCTATTACTAATATAATTTACATTCTTATTTCAGTTATGCCTAAAGATAAAGATATGGAGGATGTGTATATCGAGTCATACATATAAATATATAGTCAATTTATGTTCTATAAAGTAATTAATTATTGGGCAACTAAAAATACTATCATAGGTATCAATATCACTTTTACTCATACATAAATATATAATTTATATGATATAGGTACTTGTATTATTAATTTAGCACCATTAATATGATAAATGTTAAATTTTGGTTATGAGATAGAAGTATGCCTATAATTAAAAGTTTAATCATAATCGTTATTTTTATATAAAGATAATTTTTAGTAAATAATTAATAATGTAAAATTGAAGATATTTACTATCAATTCAATTATGATAAATGCATCTAAATAGGTTTGGTTATAACTCCCTCATTCTTATAATAATTGGCATTTCCTATTTAATAGGAATGCCACTTTTGAAGAGGGTAGAACCTGAATGGACATTCTAAAAAAACTATGTTTTCTATTACAAAGATATTTTGTTGGAAGCATTCTTATGGGCCAAGGAAGAAATAGATCACACAATAGATAATTCAGGGAATGATGTGAGAGGAAGATATATTCCTTTTATTCTTATAAGATTTGCAATAACAAGAAGAGACAATTAATTTTATTATTATTAATAGTCCATTTTCTATTATGTCTAATATTAAAGTTACATATTCACAAAAAGGGTTTGTGATACAATGATCACCCCATGAAAGTTCACATGACAAAGCCAGTCATAACGATCATCAAAACTCCATAGATCGATGTGGTTGGTGGGTGGCTTAGGAGCAGCAAACCTGTCATTAGCGAAATCCTTTTCTTTCTCTTTTTCTCCCTCCATGCTAGGAGGTGAGATCTCCAAATCTAGGTAGGGGAATGACCAATTCAAATATTTGGAATGCCTTCACTAAGTCAATTAGATGTGAACAAGAGAAGATTTAAGAAAGAAAGGTTTGTTCCCTAATCACAATGACAATGTAATGCATTTCTTTGAGGCACGTTGTCATATTCTCTAGGTGCATTATCTATAATACAACATTTGGTGTGCATATTATTGTCAAAAATATTTAAAGAACTCCAAATTATTTTTAACTAATCAATATTTTTCATACCTACTAATTATTACATTCTATGAGATTACATCTATGATAGACATTATATCAAGTAGATCAATATCACACATGTGCTTCCGATGAAAGTTCTTAGCAAGACCTTTCATTGTGATTTGAGTTATTCAAACACCTTATTTCAGAGTATCATTTTATCACAATGAGGAAGTTTTTTAAGGTCATTGAGTCAGACATCACTCTTGCTAATGACCTTTGATTGAAATTTTATTATCTTCATGATTCTATTTCTTTTTGCACTTCTTAAACCTCACTCTTGCGTGCCATTATTGTGAATTTGTTGCATGTTGTTCCTTTGAACTACTTATTCTAAAATGCTATAACCTATATATATTCTATTTTTAATACTAGAATCCTTGTTCTTGGTAATTAGCATCTATGATTCAAGACTATTTATTTTAACCATTCTTTCAAAAGTATAATTTCAATAGTTGAGGAGATTAGTCGGTATTTTGTATTACTTTCCATTTCCTCTAGCATGTATAATCCCTAACTTATTCTTAAACCATTCAATTCTATTTTTAAAGGTATTATTTTCAAACTTAGTGACTCATCATGAACTAATCCTAACAATTTTCCCGCTATAAAAAAAAAATTCAAACTTCCAGTTTAGTTCCTAATTCTTGTTGAGATATTAAAATTGAATCCCACCTTCCAATACTTATCCTCTTTTGCAATAAGTATTTTAACTTATTGAGTTTTATAAATCACCAAACTTGAGTTTTATAAATCACCAAACTTGATACTAAAGAGGTTTAAATAAAACTTATTAAATCTAGATTATTTCTCTATGCTAATTTTATTTAACTGTATACTAAACTATCAATGGTTCATGCAATAATATGGTATAAAATGTTAAACTATATTATGGAATAAACCCATATAGATATATTGATAAACCTTGTATAAATTTCCCATCTTTTTGTTTAACATTCCAATTGTACTCATTTCTTACATCTTTCTTGAGAAACTTTGGAATTCATTTTAGGATAATGGGATTTGAATAAAGAAGTGCATACCATCTTACATCTACAACTTGTTGTTTTCTTTTTGAACAAACAAAAAATGCAAGAAAGAGCTTATTTTATAAGACTTAGACATTTTTGTGTGGTAAATAGGGGTTGGGAAAATTGCTTCATATGAAAAGAGAATTTATTATGTAATTCCTTATATTATTCAATACTCTTTCCCTTTTAGACTAATGTATAAGTTCAAACTTACTAAATTTTACTTTTGTTATTTCATCCTCATATTTTACCTTATGAAATGTAATATATCTTTGGTTGGAAGACAAATACAATATTTTTTTTTTCCTGTTAGAATTGAAAATTAGACTTGAGAGAATATTAGATAGGCTCCTTTTTTTATTGCAATTTTTTTTTGAATAAGCTAAACTCTATATTTTAGTTTAGCTTATATGTTTTCTTTCTCGTACATAGGTTTTAGTAATGGCTTGTATTTTGTTTAGTTTTGACTAAGGGTTAAAAAATGTTTTTTACAGGGTACACTAAACTCCATAAGTCTTTAAGAAATAAGAGTTAAAGTTTAACCAAAAAATATTACTTGATCAAACAAATAGTAGCCCCAGAAAACCAACAACCACAAAAGACTAGAAAATAGAGAGGGAGATGAATCAACACCAAAAACTAACTGACAAAACTATGTTCTTAAATACAAAAATCCTAAAAACCTAGGGGCAAACAAACCAAACCAACATTATACTAGCTCTAATGCCATCTCCTCCTTCATTTCCTTAACCTTCTCAGAAGCCTCTTCAACATCATCTTTAATCTATTCACTAGTCTTGCCCTTTAGCTTCCTGGTAGAAGATATGGTTCTCTTCTTATCCGTGTCTCTTTAGTGCCCTTAGCATCATCCAAGTCCAAAACCATAATGTCGTCCACCTACATATCCACATTTACAACAATTTTTTTCATTTTTTCTACTAAGGCTTCCAATAAATTTTAATAAATTTTTAATAGAGTAGAGGTGTTTCTTTCCAAATTCTCTATTCTATCAGCTAGTCCTTATGTCTTTTCCTTGACATTATTACTAGAATTACCAATGTGTAACTCCTCATTAAGATTATTCTCAATTTCATCTATTTTTGCATTTGGGGCTGTCTAATTGATGTTCAATTTTTTGATGTAGTTGAAAGTCCATTACATTACTCTTAAAGTGTACATAGAGATTTCTTTAGTTGTTTGGAACACTCCTACCAAAGGCTTGATATAAATACCTTTTAGGGCTTCCTCTAATCTAACATGGACCTCTTCAACACTCACATCATTGGTGATAGGGAATAGCCTCTCTTTTTTTCATTCAATCTTCTCCTTGGAGTCTTTAGGGTCCACATTGAGAGGGGAATTCTCAATCTCAATGTACACATCATGAGTCACATTATCCTCAAAATATTTATAACATGGGGTCTCTTTATTGTAATCATCCTCTTCTTCCCTTGTCTCCACATTTTTTATTTCCTCCTCTTCTTCACTAACTTCCATATCTTTGCCTCCCCTCTCCTCCTTTTTTTGGAAGTCAGCCTTCACTTTCTCTAAATGAATAGAAGGGGAAGGATAGATGCATGCTAATCTAAGAATTTTTCCCATTGACCCAACATATAAATCACACTCTTCTTCCTCTATTTTTTAGGCTTTTAGCATTATCATCACCTTCTTCTTAAGAATTTGAATCCATTTCTTTATAGTTTACATTGTTCGTATTTTTGTTAGTAGAATCTCCTTTCACACCTCCCAACTTAGACCTAAATCTCTTTCCTCTATCTTTACTACTACTTGGGGGTTTAGGGCACTTATTCTTTTCAAAAGGAATAGGAAAAGGAAGAGTATCCTTAACGTGATCCATCATAAAATGAAAAATTAATTGCATCAATTCTAAATTTGGGTACTTGCTACTTTAAGTAATGAGGTTCCCAATTCTTACAATAACTAAATTAGAATTGGGCACCTGATTTTTGAATTAAGAATCAATTGATCGATTCTAAAGTCATAGGCAAAAAATTCCCTTTGGCATTGGGTTTGCCTTGGGGAAAGAAATGGTACAAGCTTTGTGGGACCAAGTCTATGTCTTTATCTATCAAATTTTGACTAAGGCAATTATCTAGAAATTTCAAGCATTTTCATAATTTTATAGGGTCTTCCTGATCAAATTTTTTGACAAAGAAAAACACATTATAGATTTTATTATTCTGATTTCAAAAATACAAATTTTATAATGTTATGAGTTCATTTTCTATTTTTTCATTATTTATTAATTAAAAGTGTCACTTAAATTTTAAATAATGAGATTTACTATAACATTAATAACTTTTTAATTTTTCATATTTCTTAAATTAATTTACATGTCATCAATCTATATAAAATTCTTTTGAAGTTACCAAAAATTAAATGAAAAAGTTAAATTTTGATTAAATTATGGTATCTATACACAAGAGGTTTTAGAAATTAGCTCAATCATCAATTAAAAATTACTTTAAAAACATTAATTACAAAATTAAGGAAAATTATTCTCATCAATTTTTGGTATCTCAAGTAACATCTTTTAAAATGATATAGAAAAAAATATTTAGTTGTGTCAAATTATGGTATCTATCCATAGTTGTAGTATGGTCTTGCAGTAGGCATTTAAAAAAAGTGAGTTTTAAAGGTTCATACCAAAAAATCTATGAAATGGCTATAAAAATAAATTACATATTCAAAACGTAGATTCTAAGCATTGCAATATTTATTTTTGAAGTTTTTTTAATATTTAATCTCTAAATGCTTCAAATGTTGACATCAATTGACAAGAAATTTCAAAAATAGGGAAAATACTTCCACTTTTTGCCCACAAGTGAGACCCAACTTCTTGCGCTGACCCATTTACAAAAAAGGTTAAAGCTTTGTGGTCAATACATGATATAATGTTGAATGTTTCTTTATTGTTAATACTCTTGATAAAGTAGTCTTAAGCTATATATATAGGGATAGAAACAATGTGGTAGACATTCTTGCCAACATTGTAGTTGGAAGCTCGAAGTCCATAATGTGGAATGAGTAATTATTAGAGTATGGAAATTTGAAAGAAATTATTGATCATGGCAATGTGTTTTGTAAAGTTAGAGATTTTAAAAATCTTGTTATTAATAGAAAGAATGTAATGGGACATGAAGTATAATAAAGATTGTACTTATATCAAGGCTATGCATCAAAACCAAAAAAATTCTCACATTTTGTATGTGGTTTTCCTTCTAATATTTTATTTTGTCATTTCTCTCTTAATAGAAACTTTTATTATGAGTTTGTCTAGTATTGAATAAAATTGTCAAGGTTTCACCATGGGGGAGCTTTGAAAAGGAGGGATTCAGTGATACATTGGAAAAAAAAGAGGCAAAATTGTGGGAGAAGTTGGATAAAGGTGGTTTGGTGCCTTAAATGACTAGAATAAAGGATAAAAAGATGATAATTACTGAAGCATTTATCAATGGTTGGGACATGGGCATGATGACACTTGATGGGTGGTGCCTCAAATTGAATATCGATATTATGGTCATGATAATGGGTCTCAATAGGAAAGGTATTAATTTCTACCAAAACAAATAAATTGCAGAGGAAGTGATTAGTAAATTTCCTAAGGCCAAGGATGGGGTTTTAGTTAGAGAAGGGTGGGTGGATGAGGAAGTTGTGGTAGCTTCTTCCATTACAAAATTGTGGAAACTCATTCTTAGAGTTGTTATTCAATATGTGACTTATGATAGAAGGCATGATTGGGCTCATAATTATCACTTTTTACTACTTCATCACTGTCATCATAAAATTAGTGTTTGTTTCCCATTCTACCTACTCTATTCAGTTGGTCATAGTATCAAAGAATAGAAGGAGGAATCCAACAAACCCATACTTCATGAAGGGCTTTTGTATCCAATTATTTAAAATCTAGTGTCTTGTTTAAGAATAGGGCACCCGATTCTTATATGCCCATTGGCTGCCAAAAGCTGACTCACAAAGTATTAAATAATTAGTGGAATCATTGTTTGACAATCCTAAGTTGCAACAACGAATTTCTATCATATTATTCTAATTTCCCGTCATCTACATTTTGCAAGCTCTGATTGATTTGAACTCGAAGTTGGTGCAAACATGGGATCAAAAAAAAGAAAAAAAAAGAAAAAGAAAATTCTAACAAATGAGAAGATTGCAAAAAACAAAGAGAAGTAAGCACAACATCAATGAGAGAGAAGACAAAGAATTAGAGAGTTGAGCAATGTTACATCTTCAATTTCAAATATTATTTTACAAGGGAAGGGCATTGAGGATACCATGATGGATGAAGAGGTTGATGAAGATAACCCAATACAAGGAGATTTGGGTGCACATTCTAATCAAACAGTCAATATAGGCATGTCTCCAAACCCTCAAGTTTATTCTCATGATGAAATTGGCAATTTTGTAGAAGCAAGTTTCGATTTAAATGATTTAGATTTTCTTCGTGAGAATAGATTGTTAAATGATCATGCACAAAAAACTCCAATGGAAATGCAAGCCACAAAATAAATACTAGGAAAAAATGAAAATGAGATTCAAATTCCAAATAACATTAAAAATAAATTGCCAATTGAAAACAACAATTATATGCATGTAGACATGGAAACACCAAATACTAAAGAAACATGTTTGGATGATACTGAACTACATGACTATAATTTTCACTTTTCTAATGATGTGCTAGATAATATTCATGGATTGGTTTCATGGAGATAGATTAGGACACATACCAATATATTATGAGCAAGTACAAGAAGTTGGGTCTCACTTTTGGGCAAAATGTGGAAGTGTTTTTCCTATTTTTGAAATTTCTTATAAATTGATGTCAAAATTTGATTTGATGCATTTAGAGATTGAATATAAAAAAAATTTGAAATTAAAATTGTAGTGTTTAGAATCTACTTTTTGAATATGTAATTTATTTGTGTACCCATATGATGGATTTTTTTTTTCTCTTATAGATCTTTAAAAACCTTTTTTTCAAAATGTTTGCTTCAAGACCATACCACACTTGTGTACAAACACCATAATTTGGCACAAATAAATATTTTTTTGTAAATCCTTTTAAATAAAGTTACCTAACACACCAAAGATTGATGATAATATTTTTTCATAATTTTTTCATTGTGTGATTTTTTATTATAAATTTTTAATTGGCTATAAAGGACCTCTCATGTACAAACACCATAATTTGATCAAAAAAAAAAATTCTCAATTTTTTTTTGAAAACTTCAAAAGAATTGTATGTAGATTGATGACATATAAATTAATTTAACAAAAATTATAAAATAAAAAAGTTATTAAACTTTTAATTAACCTCAATATTTTACATTTAGGTACCACCTTTGATTAAAAAATAATGCAATAACAGTAAATAAAATCATAACATTATAAATTTTATTTTTTCGAAATCAGAATAGTGAGAGCTCTAATGGGTTTTTGTTTTGTAAAAATATTTGGTTGGGAAGACCCTCTAAAAATTATGGCAAGGCATGAATTTGTTAGTTGAATGCCTTAGCAAAATCTTGAGAAGTCAAGGCATAGGCTCAGTCTCACCAAGCCTATCCCAAACCAAAATCTGAGGCAAGAAAAAAAATTCCTACCCCATGTTGTAAGAAACGTGCACCCATTAGTTCAAATTCAAAAAATGGGTGCCTGTTTTGAAAATTTAAAGAAAGATTTGAAATACATTTAAAATCACAAAAAAATAAAAATTTGAATTTTTTAGAAACGGGTATCCATTTTTTTAAAGTAAAAAATGGATACTTGATTTAAAAAAAAAAAGTATCAATTTTTTACTTTTAAAAAATGAGTACCCATTTCTTAAAAAATCATTTTAAAGTTTTTTTTTCAAAAATTGGTAACCATTTTTTGAAAATTAAAAATGAGAACCCAATTTTGAAACAAGTGGGTACCCATTTTTTAAATTTAGGGTTGGGCACCTAAGCCTAATATGGGTGCCCATTTTTTGAAATAGGTACATGTTTCTAAAAGAACATGATCTCAATTTGCAAACTTCTGTGGAATTGAGACCCAACTTCTTACTTCTACGACAAATTTTTTATAATAATAAATTTGGGTTTCAATATGAGTTAATGTTTCAACTAATTAAACTATCTGAAATAAGGGACTCACAATTTATTTTGTCAATAGTGCAAACAAAGAGGGAGACAACAAAGAACAATGTCATCAAGCTTAGAATAGAAGAAGTGGAACAAATAATGTTGGAATCAACACAAAAGGACACGGGGTGAATAAGATCTTTATCAAGGTAGAGGGTGACAAATACATCGATTAAATTTGTGCAAGGAAGGAAGAGGTCGATCAAACATTTGCAGGGGAAGTAAAGGCTAATGAGATCAATAGAGAGGATAAAGCCACAAATAAGCGTTTTGGAAATGTTTGTAAAATGGACACAATTTTTTTATCAAACATTGAAAAGTAAAATTGCAATAGGAATTGTGATTCCAATTCCACCTATTTAGGAGGTGAAATATCAAAATTTCTTTTTTGGGTGAAAATAAGAAATCAAAAATTCCTATTATCAATTCTGATTTGGCACACACAAACAGAGGATTTGAAATTTTACAAATTCACAGATTCTTATCCTACTTCAAATTTTATAGCTAAATGGAAACAAAGATGCATTTTCAATTTATTTTAATTTAGGTTTTTCACGCTATAAAATTTGTTTTCTCTTATTAAAAAATTAATCATAAATTTCTACTATGTATTTTTAATGTTGGTAATTGATATTCTTGTAAAGAGTTAATTTTTTTTTTTTGAAGTAGTTGATAGCAGCCAAAAAGATGGGGTGCTAGCCTTGGAGTACAAAAAGGCTGAGAATTCAGCCAAAAGTTACCTCCTAGTTATCTAACCTATACCAACTTTAATCATCAAAACCCATAATATGTTAAGAACCAAATTGTCATTAGCCACATACCTTAAACTACTATGCATATGAAATTGAATAATAAACCGACAACATTTAAATACATTGCTACTACTAGTTCAATTAATCAACAAAATCTAGAAAAACCCGTGGGGTGTAAAGTTTACAGACATGATCATAAAAATAGAAATAAAATACAAAAGTTGCCAAGCTAGATGCCCTCTTCCTTCTCCTGGTTACCATTCTTCTGCTCTTGAGGAGCTTCCCTACTGCATCCTCCTCCACTTTCACTGGTCTTTCTAGGATGGTTTTTAGCCAGTCCTCCACCAAGAACCCATATATGGATTGGGGTTTCTCAGTTGTCTTTCCTAGGTCCTTTTCCTCTTTGTTAGCATATAAGAAGTAGAGGGTTGTGGCTTTGGAGTGTATAACCTTGGTGGAGAACTCAACCAGGGTTTTGAACCTATGGTAGATAGTAATATGATTATCCACCAAGTCCCTCATGGCCTTCTCAAGACTCTCCATCCTCATCTTGGTCCGGCTATGCTTATCTTTCTTCCCAATAACCTTGGGGTTTTCCTTCCTAGGAGAAGTGATGTCTTCCACCCCACTGCAAGTCGAGGTAGCTTTCATGGTATCAAAGACATGGGATGGGTTGATAGAGCTAGGGGTAGGTTTAATGTCCTGGTGGAGTCTTTTCTTTTTAGTAGGTTCCTCCTCACTATCAAAGGAGTCAGAGCTAGAGTCATACTTCAGTGGGGTCTTAAATTTCTCCATTTGGAGATTCTTGCTAGTTCTCGTAGTTCTCCTAGTAAAATGAAAACTTCAACAATTTTAAACTCTGCACCTATGCCATGATGAATTTATGATGCAAACACATGACACACTACAAGCACCTTCACCTTCCTAGTTGTGCACACACACTACACAATCCTCACACACACAGCCAAACACAATACCACCATGTACCATGCACACAAAGACTACCACATGTCCTCTTGAACACGGCTCCATGTTTGCACACAGTAAGCAACTAGTTGTACCACCACCATACCTACATGTTAGCATGTCCATATTACATCTATACCAGCCATATAGTCCATACAATATAGACATCCTAGTCAGTTGCTATGTCACCCTGGGCTGCTGATATTTTCGCTAACGTTAGCATTTCACAGGGAAAAATTTGATGGTCATCTGACCATGATTCCTAGGCACTTTTGAACTGCTATGATTCTCGTTTGATTGTCAAATTTAAGATAGCAATTTTTTTGACAGACCCCTCTTCAGATTGCTTTTTGATTTGGTAGCTTGACTTTGCAAGCCGATAACTTGGTCATCCAGACTCTAATTCAGCTGCAATTTTTTTTTGAAATTGGGTAGAATTTCTTGAACATTCTAGTAGTGTATTCCTTTCTAGTTTTGGTGCAAGGATTTTTCAAAAATTGCATATTTTGGCTACTGTACCTGCTTAATCCTACATTTTGCACTTCAAACGCTCTATATGGGCTCATTTGGTCACCTTTTCAGGTTCTATTTTTTTTTAAAGTGTGTTATTTTTAATCTAATTTCTAGATTTGTAGTCATATTCTAGGGTTGTGTCAAAAAAATTCTCACTTTCAGAACTAGGGCTTTTTATGCATTGTAAAGCTTTGATTACATTTTAGAATTGTTGACCATCTAAGCTATAGTGCTTAGTGATAGATTTTGGCCTCAAAAGACAGTTGTAAAAGCAAAATCAAAAAGTTCATTTTGTTCATTTTGACAAGTGGCCCATTGTACATGTACTACTTATAAAGTGCCAAAAGCTTTTTTTTGGGGGGGTCTTTTGATTAAGTGAAAAGGTGGGGTGTGTACTATGTTCTTGCATCTCTCTTTTGTGCTCTTTTCATTTTTTGCATCATGGGTTCATTCAAATGTCCACCTCTAACTTCACACAATTATTCTACATGGAAAGATATTGCTTAGAGCAGATTAATGGAAAAAGGTTATAGTCTTTATGTTGATGGTACAATTACCAAACCTACTAATGCTAAAGAACTCATTGAATGGAAAAGACAAGACCAATAGGCCTTAGGAATTATCAGAATTATGTTCATAGAGATCTCTTCTTTCACATTGCCAGTTTCACAGAATCCAAACCAGCTTGGGACAAACTATAATCATTATATGGTAAGGTGGATGAAGAAAAGGGATTTTAGATTGAGAAAGATCTACTTCTCTTGGATCCAAAGAACTTTGACACAATTGAAGATTACATCAACAAAGCCAATGAGTATAGGGCACTCCTTAAAGATTGTGGAAATCCCATGAAGGATGAAAAGTTGATTCATCACATCCTGAAGAGGCTACCTTCAGAGTATGCTTCCTTTGTTTCAAGTTTTAATACTCATAGGTTGACCATGGGAATTTCTTACCAGAAGCCTTCATTTGATGCATTTTCAGAGATGTTGGTTGTTGAACAATCTCTCTTGATGGATTTAGGACTTCTCATGACATCAAAGACCAAAGCCTTGGTGGCTAGTGATGAGCACCAATCAAGTCAAGGAGGGAAAAGTTCTAGAAACAAGAAGAAGAAGTAGTGGAAATAGAAATCACAATCTAAGACACAACAATCCTCCTCACATTAAGACAATTCTTCTTCCAACAAGAAGGGAAGTAATGAGAAGAATGACAAACTTTTTTGTGCATACTACAAAAATCCGAATCATGATGAGCATCATTGCAAGACTAAAAGAATTGATGAGTTAGAAAATCTACTCAAGAAGAACAAGATTCAAGTGCTAGTTACTTCCAAGGATTCAACTCCAACCTATTCAAAGGGAAAAGGGCAAGCACTTATGTCAAACACAAGTTCTTCTTCAGAATGGATACTTGGCTCTGATGCCTCCAATCATATGGGTTCTTCAAAGGGAGATTTTTCTTCATGGAAGCAGTCAAAGGTACCACACATCTTCATGGAAGATGATACTAAAATGGAAGTTGAAGGAAAAAGACATGTAGAAACAAACAATGGGGAATTCAAAGATGTTCTCTACATTCCAAACCTTAGCTCCAATATCCTATCAATTTACCAAATCACTCACCTTGGAGATGGTCACAAAGTTGAGTTCCTTCCAAATTCAGTGATGGTATGAAGTCTTAGAGATGATTCATTGGTTGTAGTGGGGAAATTCAATGATGACAAGACACTTTATTCCTTCTCCCACTTTGTGCCTAAGTCTCCTTCTCAAGCCTTGTTGACTCACTCTACTTCACACATCAACTTATGGTATGAGCAGTTTGGTCATCTTGCCTTTCACTCTCTTCAACAACTTTTCTCAAAACACATTGTCAAAGGTCTACCTAACATCAAATTTTCTAAGGGAGAGTGTTCATCATGTTCAGTGGATATGCATCTCGAAGAGAAGTGTGATAAAGGGAAGTCTTCTAGAGCACTAGTTGTTCTCCAGTTGGCTCACATAGTTTTAGCAGGAGCTTTTGCAGTGACTTTAGTTAGCCAAGGCTTCTACATCCTTACCTTTGTTGATGAATTTTCACAATTCACATGGTCTACTTCCTTCATCATAAGAATGAAGCGATTGATAAGCTTCAAGCCTTTAAGAGTCATGTTGAACACAAATCAAGGAAAGCCATCAAGTTGCTATGGGTGGACAATGAGAATAGAGATGTGGATAGAAGACTTAGGGACTTTTGTAAACATAAGGGAATTGATCTTCAAAATCCACCAGCATTTAGTCCACACAAGACAGATGTTGCAACACTAAGGATTAGGACTCTCAAATCCATGGCAAGTTGCATGATAAAAACCAAGTCTCTTGATCCTCCATTAGAAGTTGAAGCCATTAGTAGTGCTACTCACATACTTAACAAGTCTCCTCATAATGCCCTAGATGGAAAGAATCCTTTTGAGGCATGGTACGACAAAAAACTAGTTGTGAGTCACTTCAAAGTATTCAGTTGTCCTGCATGGGAAAACCTATCTTCCAAGGGATGCAAGGAACAAGCACCTAGGCCTTGTACTTTCATCAGGTATGAAGATAATGGTAAAGCTTATAGAGTTATGGATCTAGAGACTCATAATATCTTTGTGGAGAAGGATGTTCGCTTTGAGGAAAGTTCACCTAGCTTATCCTCTAATCCTCTCTGCACTTCATATACTATGGAAACAAATAGTGACACCAGTGATAGTGCTTCAATAGATTCAGACATATGGGGTTCTATTGATAGTTGCAATGAGAGCTCACAACATTAGTCTAGTCCACATGCTTATATTGCCATAGTGAAAGGTCTAACATAGCAGGGTACATTTTTTCTAGCTCCAACTTTAGTTGATGACTACATGGTAGACATTGTAAGTTTGTTTATGGAGTCACACACCACAAACTTGGGAGACAACCTTGATGATTTGCATCTTCTCTTTGATGAAGGTGATCCTTCTACATTTTTTGTGAGGGCTCACTCTAACCCTCATGTCCATTCTCTAAATGATCAATCTTTATAGGTTGATGTGATTGTGGATCCTTATGAACAATAGTTGTCAAAGGTCACTTTATCAGTTGAGGAGATAGATGATTCATTAGGACAGGTTCAACAGACATCCTTTCTAGATCTGCATTCATTCTTTTCAACATAGTTGGAAGGGGGGACCATCAGTATCAGCACAGGGATACTTGAGTAGGTTTCATGACCACCATACATCTTCAGGATTACACCTTTTCCATTGTTTCTTCCAAAGGGGAGGAACATCGTTCTACACTCTTGGACTAGCTTCTTCCTTGGAGTGACTTTCTTTGATAGGCATTCTTCATTAGTGGGGGTGGACTACCTTGTCTCTCTTCTTTTACTTTCTTATGGGGGGACTTTTTCCTCTTATGAGGTCTTGTTCTTCTCATTCTTCACTTATGTATATACTGGATGTATGTCATAATGGGGGGGTTTTAATTACTCCATCCATCCATGCATCCTTATTTATATCTCTTTTTAGGGGAGGGTTTTTCCCATGAGGATTTCACTCTTTCTCTAGTTTATGAGAGACTGCATTTTCATTATGTACATGGGTACTTAACATGGCCTAGTAGTCGAGACCCATCTTTCATTTCATCCTAGTTTTCGTAAGCTTAAGGACATTCCCCTAAGTTACACTTAAGGGGGGGAGTTGGTGTAAATACATATTTACTATTTACACTTACTTAAGTTTACTTAGTTTAATGTATTATTTTATTATTTTGCATTATTTTATTATTTTATTTTGTGAGACACTAAGGAGTTTGCACACCTTTTTGAGTTTTCATGTTGACAATACAGAAGTACGTAACTTATTTTAGCACATGTTGTCTACAACACTGATTTGTGTGTTACACCCTTGTAGGCTTATCCTCTCATCATCACACTTACTTCCATGCTTAATGGAGGATAACCCATATTTGGTGGCCATGTGCTTGGTTGTATGACTTATAGTGTAGCTGATTTCAAGGCATTCTAGACATGTATCTTAGAGGCCTTTATATATAGGCACTCCTAGTGTACTCTCAAGGCATATTGAATGAATATATCATCATTCTAATCATACTCTCTCTTTCTAGTCTACAATTGTGCTCATGTTCGAGTTCTTAGTTCTTGGGTTAATTTTTCCCTAAGAAAAATTCTTACACAACAAATGCAGTATCAGAAATAGAAAGGAGATAAGGTCAAGATTTTTGAAATGATCTAGGATAGGAAGATAAAAATAATATAGTACATGACATTGGTCCTCCAAGATAATGTATTTGATAATCATGTAGCAAAAGATATCCCATGGCTTAGGAAGGGCAGCCCACACAAATCCAACATGCAATCTTGCCAGTTCCTCCTTGGATCTGAAAGATTTTTGCAAGCTTGCCTCCTTATTGATGTGAGTTTGCCTCTACCATTTCTTTCCATCTAATAGAAAATCCCCAGCCCTTGTAATGTTTTCTTTAGAAATTTCAAATCTCATGCCATTGACAATAACTTTTCTATCCTTCCAAGTTTCAAAGAACTGCATTGAAATGACCTTGTTGTGTTTAACCATGCCATCCATATAAGGTAAAAGCCCCCCCTCCTACAAGTAGACCATCACTGCTTCACTATTATTGATACACTCCTCCAAACCCACTAGTTCAATATGGTCGCTAGTGCCCATGTCGTTGCCTAGGTCCACAGTTAACTCTTCCGAAGACATAGCCTTACACTAGGTTTTGGAGTTGCGAAATATAAAATGCAAAGCCAAAATGGAGAAAATGATAAGGCATTACATAGTCATCATGAATCCACAATGTTTCCCAAAAAGAAAAAATCTCCCAACATAGTACATGCAAGTAGTTCCTTTCCATCTACAACTAGTCGTCACTAGTTGTACCAATTGCAAGAATTAACCAACTTGTCTTTATGATCATTACAATATCATTCTTTAAATATTGTCGAATCCCCCTCCGTGTCCTTTTACTATGGTAATAAATATTCATAAAAGTTAGAACATAAATTTTAATCAAAATTTAAATATGCCAAAAAAACCTTTTTTCGAGTGTGACATTCCTGTGACCACATGAGAAAAGAAGACCTACCACCTAGTTTGATAGTTCATGTGTCATTATTGAAGGTACACTCCCTTTCCATCATAATTTGAGTTGATGATGGCAATAAACTAAGGTCATGATCCCATTCCAATATCCATGTGACACTGTGGCCAGCTTTGGCAAGGTCATCTGCCACATTATTTCCTTTCCAAAATATATGTGCCACATGGATTTTGTGATTATTTTTCATCATCCTTTGCATTTCATCGATAATAATTTTAATTGATCAATTGCATTTGCGCTCTCACTTAGTGGCTTTGATGATTAGCATAGAGTCCCCCTCTATGACTAGCTCAGTGACTCCCCAAGCTCTCACAATTCTTAGACCCTAGAGAAGTGCAAGCACCTTGGATTTATTATTAGAACCTCCATCATAGTTATCTAAATAAGTGGCCACCAAAATCACCATGTTGTTCCGAAGGATACCCCCCACAGTGGTGTTTCCCATCATGGCTAACCCATCAAAATTTAGCTTGATCTAGGACTGGAGGGTGCAGGTGTTTGCCAAGCCATCTCCTTTCTTGCCTAGATTTTGGAATTGTCAAACTATGTCACCATCAGGCCCACATTCCAAGCCAAAGCCCAGTTCATATCATTTTCGCTCAGGGGATGAGGGGTGATTTCTAGTGCCAAATCCCACTGCGTTCTTTTAGGAGCCTAATAACTTGTTGAGCCACCCCCAAGATAGTTGTGGCTTGCTCCCTAAAACTCCTATTGTTCCTCTCATTGACATAAGGTGGGAGGATCAACCAAAGGTTTCTAAGATAAGGGTGGGCAATTGAGCCATCCTAGTGGACAAATTGCTTCAACTCATTATCCATACCACAACTAACCTCCCATAAAGAAAGAACCTCACTTTAGACATCCATGCCAAAGGGAGAGTGGATGAACATGTGCGAAATAGATTCAACATCTTTGAGGTATAAAATACAGTAGTTGGCAAGTTAGCAACATCGACGCTAGAGGTTGTCAATAGTGATGATCGACCCATGTAGAGCTAACTAGAAAAAGAAGTTTATTTTTGGTAGTATCCAAGGGTGTAAAGTATTTTTACCAATTGACCTATCCCTATTCCCCTGCTAGCCCACAAAGATAAGTAAACTTGACAGTGAACTCCCCTAAGGGAGTGAGTTTCCACACTAAGGAGTCCTCAACTAGGATGAGGAAAATCCTATAGGTGTACAATAGATCCTCCAGTTTCTAAGCTAAATTCAATTCCCTTGGTTGAAGATTCTAGAAAGTAATCTATTTTCTATCAAGGTGATAAAGTCTTGAGTTTGAGCGCCACAAATTCTGGTATACATCTCACATAGAGAAAAAATCTTAGTTTTCTTGAGGGGGTTCTCATGGATCCATAGATCTTCCAAGAAGTCAATTGAATTACCAATCCCCATGATACAGTGGCACCCCTTTCTTAGGATCCTATGAGTATTAACAATGTTATTCCAGATCTTAGAGCCTTTGGATAGAGCTTGTGCCCATATAAGTTGGTGGGAAGACAATCCCCCAAAGTATTTATCCATTATGATGTTACTCCAACTATACTAGGAATTAACCAACTTCCAACCAATTTTGGTTAATAGGGCCTCATTCAAGTGTCTAATTATTCTTAAATTCAATCCTCAATGAGCTTTAGGTCTGCAAAATTTCTCCCAACTAACCAAGCTCATTCTAGCCTTTTCTTTAGTTCTAGACCATAGAAAATAATGATAAATTTTCTCAATAATATCTCTAAATCTGCCTGGGAGTTTGAAAATAGATATAAAATACACTAGGATGCCTCGTAGAGATCTTGAGAGGAGTTGGAGTTTCCCAGCATTGCTCAATATTTTTTCTTTCCATCCCATTAGCTTCCTTTGCAAACATTCCACAAGACCATTCCAGAAATGGTTGGGGATCTCCTTAATAGTGAGTGGTAGACCAAGACAGGTTTTAGGGATGGTCACCTCCTAGCATCGAAGGATACTAGTAAGATTTTCTGTCACAAACTAGCACACATGTTAAAAATATATACTTTATTTTTTTGGTAGTTTATGCATTGGTCAAAGATTAGTTCATACGTAGTTAGGGTGTGTTTCCACTCAGTAGCTTCATAGATGGAAGAGACACCAAATAGGCAAGTATCATCTACAAACTTCTATAAGACTTGGGAGAGGCACCTAGAAATGGCTTGATGCCCTTAATTTTGCTAGAGTTAGATAAAGAGACTAAATTTCTGCTTAATACTTCCACTACAACAATAAAGAGATAGGGGGATAGGAGGTCACCTTGATGAAGACCTAAAGAGGAAGAGAAGAAGTTGCTTGGGGCACCATTAAAAATCACCAAGAAGGTAAAAAAAGTCACAAAATTCTTTATAATTCTTAGAACCCTCTCATTAAAGCCAAGTTTGGCAAGAGTAGCAAACAAGAAGTCATTACAGACCTTATCACAGGCTTTAGAAATATCAAGTTTAAGGCCATAACTAGGTTTTTAAATTTTTCCATTGAATGTATCAGCTCATGGGTAGTTATGACCACATCAAGAATCTATCTCCTAGGCAAAAAGCCATTCTAATGAGGACTAATGAATTTTTCCAAGAGGGGCCTTAAGTGATTCATCATAACTTTAGAAAAGATCTTGTAGATAGTGTTACAAAGACTAATGGGTGTAAAGTTTTCCATCCCTCAAGGATCTTCAATCTTGGGATTGAGAACAATGTAGGTTTGATTGAGTTCCTTTAGTAGCTTCCTCGTTCTACAAAAGTCCCCTACAACATGAACAATGTCATACTTAATAGTGTCCTAGAGTTCTTGGACGAAGGTAGGGGGGAATCCATTGGGGCTGAGGGCTTTGTATTGATTCATACTGAAAACAACCACTATGAATTCTTCCTCTTTAACCTTACACATGATCCCCTCATTCATCACTAGTTGAAAAGTCCATATAATATCACTTTATAAGTTACTATCAATTTGAGCTAGTGGGCGATTATATATTCCCTAGAAATAGGTGTTAACTCTTTCTTCTATTTGGTCCATTTGAGTGACCTCCTCATTATTATCATCCTCTAACATGTTTATAGTGTTTTTCTTTTTTCTCCTTGAGGTCAATCTATGGAAGAACACCATGCTTTTGTCTCCCTCCTCTAACCATTGGTCCCTAGATCTCTATTCTAGAAGACTTCCTCCTTATTCAAGAGGGAGTTCCATTTGTGTCATCACTCCCTCTCCTCCTACTATTGCACCACCTAAGCTCCACTTTGCATGATTTAATTTTGGAGTGCAACCAACTTCTTTTTTCATATCCTTCTTTTCTTTGGCTAAACTCCAAAATGATGATTTGCACCATTCCTTAACCTCCTTGCAAATTCTTTCCAATTTTATAGAAATCTAGAACATGGTCATACCTTCCACTAGGTCCTTCCACCAATGTGTAATACAGTCTCTAAAATCATTATGCAAGTGCCACATAATCTCGTATTTGAAAGGCCTCCATCTGGTTAAATTTTGTGTCCAAGAGAAAAGAAGCATGGAATGGTCCAAGATGGTCCTAGGATAAGCCTTTAGGTTAGTATACTAGAGAATGTTCCATCTAGTAGAGATGAGTGTCTTATCAAGCCTAACTTAGATAAAGTTTTTTCCAATTGTGATGTTAGACCGGGCGAAGGCTGAGCCTTGGAGATCAATATCTATCAAATCATTTCTTCTCAAGAATTTCTCTAGATCTTGCATACAATCCGAGAAGTATGCCTATCTCCTCATCTTCTCAAAGGGGTATAAAGGGGTGTTGAAATTCCCCATACATAAGATATTTCTTGGTCTTATGGAATTAGCCACAATGGTGGCTTCATCCCAAACAACAAGCCTTCCATTACGAGTATTAGGGGCATAACAATAAAAAAAAACTAGCTACCAGATTGGTTGTTGAATTTAGTGGAAAAAAATGGGTGCTGGAAGATATATCCACTCCCAACACCTTATCAAGGTTCCACATCATGGAAATCCATCTAGACACAGCATTAGCCTCACAATAGGTGTAGCTAGCACCTAGCCAAACATAACTAGCCACTCTCAAGAAGACCTACGACATCATTGTAAAGGCTTATAATTATGTAGAGTTCATTTTAGAAATAGAGTAATTAGTATTAAGGTAATTTAGGTAAGAGGAAAAATATTTTTTTGATATCATAGACTACTTGTCTAACATGTTTAAAAGTTGAATTTTTGTTATTCTAGTATGCTAGATATTAGTGATAAATGTGTATTTCTATATAAAGTGCAAGGTTTGTTGACGGTCAAATGTGTTTTTTCTGGTTTTAAACTTCATAAAATCAAGTCCCTGTCTATATATATTCAAAAGTATATAGTTACCACGTTCTATGCCTTATTTATTTAGGATTTGGAGATAGGAATTTTGTAATAAATGGCAGGGAAAACACTGTGAGGACTCATGCCTTAAATTGTAGTGCTTATTTGACTCTTTGATATTTTTTCCCACATATAGGTTCATTGAGTTGAAGAGCTCTTTGGTTGCAATTTTGTTCATTAACAACTCTAGTTTATAAATATATTAGTGATTAAATTATCACTTAGATTAGATTTTCAAGATGGTATAACTTAATACATATCAAAGATTAAATTTATCAATATAGAACTAATTTATAACCATGAGTCTAAACCTAATAAAAGAGTTGACCTTTAAATATATATATATATATATATAATCACGAATATTACTAAAATAATATTTTTTATTCCTATAATTGCACACATTAAGAGCACAATGTATTACAATTAGTTATCATAATTATTATTTTATCATACAACTACATTATAAATTTGTTATTATTATTATTATTATTATTATTATTTAATCATAGAATTGCATTATAAATCCTATAGATAATTCATTCATATATGATTTGTATTAGTGGTTATTCATTATTTATTATTGTTGACTAATCTATTTAATCATACATTCATTCATATATGATATATATTAACGATTATTCATTATTTAATATTGTTGACTAATATATTCTCATTAAAATAAATTTTTAGTCAAAAGACAAATAATTTTAGAACTATAAAACTATAATGAAATAAATTAGTGATATAAAACTAAAATTATGTAAGTTAGTGATAGACAACTATTTTTATTGGCATAAATATAGTTTCACACAATTTGCGTAAAATAAGAATATTTGAATGCTCTTATCTCCATAAACAACAAGAGCTCTAGAGAGCTAGAGTCCCTCCCTTTGCAAGAAATGGAAATTTGGTTGTGTGTAGTTAAGGCATAGTAATAGGAATGAGGAATAAAGACAACAAGACAACTTATGAACAACAAGCACTAATAATTATGTGTAAATCTAATGTTTCAATACCAAACATTAGTTGTAAAATGAGGTTTTCATTGATGAGTGAAAATGACTTCTTAGAAAGTTATTTTAGATAAAATGCATTTGCAAAGATTGAAATTAAAATATAACTTTTACTTTAGTAAAGATATATTTATGTTAAATAATTTTCTTATAAAAGTTTAAGAAAATCCATAATTTTGGTAAATTTTAAAACTAAATAAATAAGTTTATTTTATATTTATAATTTGGACATTACTAGCAAGGGGAAAATGTTATTTATTTTGAAATAATATATATCTAGACTCCCTATTCTAAAATAATTAATTAACTTATATTATTTAATTTGATTTTCTATTTTGTCTCATATCATATTGAAAATCCAATTGGTTATAGAAATTTTTAATTTTCAAATATATATTTTATTTATTATTTAAAATTTCTATTATTATTATTTTTAAATCTGTATTCTATCATGTTATCAAATTTATGATTTCTAAAACTTTATTCAGTTAATTAAATAAGAACATGTATTAAATCCTTATTACAAAACATCATAAATGTCTATCTATAAGGCTTATTCTTCTGCTTTGCGACATCTTTATATGACATCATCCATATGACATTTTTCTTTCTTTACTCCACAAGATTTTAGTAAATATTTTTTAAAAAAGTTTTTAAAAGAAAGATCTTAATGTATTAGGGATCGAATTGTTGACATTTGGGATATCATTGAAACTAGAAAAGGAAAAGTAATTTTGAACGCATTGGAGCTTTTGTACTTAATTTTAGTTTCTATTTTAGTCAACACCTTCCTAGACATTAGAGGTTTGACTCTTTGTACTACTTATTCTATTGCTATGGGTGACATACAAAATTAATTCATACTCAAAATTTACGATCCCTTCATTTTTTTATCTGGTCCCATTATTTGTTTTAATAGGAGAAAGTCAGAATATCTACATCAATTAAACATTTTCTCATAAAATCTTTGAATGAGTGGAGGCCCAGTATCAAGATTACATGTCTTTTGAACATGCTAGTAATTGACTTCTTTAAATGTTGTAGTCCTTTGTTGAACTTATTCTCCTCCTATATTTATTTTACAAAAGACCCTTTCCCATTTTTCTCTTTTTTGGAACTAATTCATATTGACGCTTAAATTCTCAGTGGATAAGATAATAGTTTCTTAGATTAGATTATGTAAAGAAAGAAGTGTGCATCAATTCATTGTATGCTTACTGGACATCAATATGTTGTGTCATAAAAAACAATGTAGTATAATACATACGTAAATTTTAAATGAGTAAGTTAGGACGTATGGCATAGGTGAATCCATCACGAAATATTTACACTACAAGCAAGACAATTTGCATGACTGGATGAATTTATATGAAATTTCATCTAGAAGGGATGCATAAGATTGTTTTATCACTCTGCAACTACAGTGTCTTAAATCTCCTTCCATTCTACTAAAAAAATTTTGTACAGTTACCGAGACTGGGTTTTGTAAATTTCGTGGCTCCCAATTTTAATCATGCTTCGTGGCTTCAAACCCTCCATTAGATTTAGCATCAGGGGTCAAGGAGCAAGCATGGTAGAGAGTCACAGTGACCAAATTAGAGATTTGGTGCTTGGATTGGAAGTCAATGGCCACTAGTTCATCTATGTGCTGCGTGGCTGCAAGTTTGAGGCATCAATTTTTTCTTTGCAAATGGAAAGAGGCGAGAGTTTAGAAGACACTGTCACACAAAGCTTCCGAAATGAAGTTGGATGCTTGGAAGCTTGAACATTTAAGAGATTTAATTTCATAATTTTATATATCGAGAATTTATTTTTACCCCTAGCAAAATTGTTCACAGTCAATCAAACAATAGGATTTAATGACCAAAAAATAATTTAAAACAAAATGATTTTTAGACTTTAGAGATTTACTAAATTTGAACTCAAAAAAATTAATTGTGACCGTCGTGGAAAACATTAGTTTGGTGCCTATAGCATAGGCAGGACTAATAATAAATAATATTTAACTGTGTCTGATAACTGTTGAACTCTGTGCGCAATTTACATATGTTTTAACTATCCCATAAGTTGACATATGACAATTTTCTTGGCCCGTACCCTTCGCAACAATATATGCCACAACGATGGCGGCAACGACTACCCAGCCAGTTATTTCGACTGGCTGGGTATGATGCCGTTTATCTCCTCCGTCTTCCTTCTACCTCTCCCCATGCATGGACATCGCGGTAGACTTCCGTACTATCAGTCAGACCCCACAGCAGTACACTCTGATGAAAACCATAAATTGAAATATTTCTTCTCTCCTAACTGATTTTGCATGTTTTGAAATCCCAATATATTGTTATAGGATGGTGTTCCATTTAGATTTTTGAAATTCTTGTTTTACTACAAATTTTGTAGCGGTAGGTTCATAAAGTAATGTAAAAATGAAGAGCCGAGCCCTACATTGTATGACATTGTTATTAAAATTCATTTTTCCTATATCGGAAACATGCGTCAAATAACTTGTTTATAATTTTTTGAAAAGCCTTGAACTAAAAGTTAAATAACAATTCCACTTTTTTATTATTGTTCTATAGAGATCTTGTTATTGTAACAGCATGTGCAAAAATGAGGCTTTAATTTTTTATCATTGATTGAAACAATATTGGTTGAATGATAAAAAATTTTAGGTTTTGATTTTTTTTATAGATTTATTTTTAGCATCAACATTTATTTTTAACACATTATAATGAAATAATGTTGGATATGGAAATAATAAAGTTGATTGATTAAAATTATTATAAAGAGAAAAATTATTTTAATTCTTAAGAGCTTAATATTATGAATGCTTTTACTAATTAAATAAAATATAAACGTATTCAAATTATTGCCAATCATTTTTCCTATATGTTGTTTACCCCTATCAACATTGTTATATGATATTTTTTAGATTCATCTTCTTATGCTTACTTTTTCACACTTCTAGAACATTGTATTTTACTCTAAGAAAAGTTGAAAGATAAAAGATGAAATTGATTGATATGGAAAATTAATTCATCACCTAAAATTGTAACAAAAAATAATAAAAAATATTGATGCTAAAAGTAAATTTGGATCATACTACATGATCCATCAACATGTTGATCTTTACTTTATTTCTAAGTATTGCTTCATCATGATGATCATTAGCTGTAACTCAGTTCATAAGTACAAGAAAATAACATGATGGCAACTATGTAACTATGTAGATCAAAATTACATTAAAAATTTCACATTTTATTTTATTAGTGAAATTTTTTTTTATTAAATAAGATACTAATAAATAATTATTATTTTTACAAAATATAATATTACAAATTTATAATAATGTCAAATATACTCTTAATCTATATGAGTATAATAATCTATATGAATATAATTTTATTATATGTTTAACTTATTGTTATCAAATTGATTATATATATAATTAATAATATATAAATATATTATATTATTTAATATTAATATATATTAATATTAAGTAAATATCACTAATGTTTATATATATTAAATAAATGCCACCAATGTTTATTTAATATTAATATTTAGTTATATATATATATATTAATATTAAATAAAATATAATAATTATAATTTAATTGTATATCTATTTTATAGTGTAAAAACCTATTCTAATTAAATCTCCTTAAATATAAACATAAATAGATTTAATTAGAATAGATTTTTATACTATAAAATAGATATCCAATTAAACTATAATTATTATATTTTATTTTATATATATATATATATATATTACTAAATATGTTCCCCTAGGAAAGTAAGGAGGTGTGACACTATGACACTCTTGACAAACCCTGCTATGAGGAATATAATCTTCCATGGGTCCTTTACAGTTGCCTTTTCTCTTATATAAACAAGCTCTTACAAAATTTGATTGTCTCTCTAGGATTTCTTATGTCCTAAGGTTTCCATTAAGGTTAATCTACTCATTAAGATAAGTTGTAAAAGTGCAAAAGTGCCTTGTGCTAAGAGCACTATGAACATATTCGAGAGAGAGCAAATGGGAATTGGGCACCATTGATATGTGTGTGTTGAGGCTTCCCAAGTAAAAGGCAAATGGCATGATGACCCAATAATGCCAGAAATCTTCGTGGGTGAAACTTTAAGCCACGTCCATATATTAAATGTTGCTTTGTCCCATGGAATCCCAAATGGAAGTTAAAAAATCTTACGGTTGCCCCTAAGATTGATTAAACTCGTGATAATTATTTTCTTATAAAGTTCTCCACTAACTATTGCATGGTAAAGAGATGATTTCATAAAGTTTAGAATCATTAGTTTAGGTTCATAATAATTATCTTAATCGATCAAAATCACTCTTTTGGAAAAAGTTAATTATTAAATCTATTTATATTTATATTTAAGGAGATTTAATTAGATTAGATTTTTATACTATAAAATAGATATACAATTAAATTATAATTATTACTATATATATATATATACATATATATATATATATATATGTATATATATATATGTATACATATATATATATATATATATATATATATACATATATATACATATATATATATATACATATATATATATATATATATATATATATATATGTATATATATATATAAAATAAACATTAGAGATATTTATTTAATATTAATATATATTAATATTAAATATTATAATATATTTATATATTATTAATTATATATATAATCAATTTGATAACAATAAGTTAAACATATAATAAAATTATATTTATATAGATTATTATACTCATATATATTAAGAGTATATTTGACATTATTATAAATTTGTAATATTATATTTTGTAAAAATAATAATTATTTATTAGTATCTTATTTAATAAAAAAAATTTCACTAATAAAATAAAATGTGAAATTTTTAATATAATTTTGATCTACATAGTTACATAGTTGCCATCATGTTATTTTCTTGTACTTATGAACTGAGTTACAGTTAATGATCATCACGATGAAGCAATAATTAGAAATAAAGTAAAGATCAACATGTTGATGGATCAGGTAGTATGATCCAATTTTACTTTTAGCATCAATATTTTTAATTATTTTTTGTTACAATTTTAGGTGATAAATTAATTTTCCATATCAATCAATTTCATCTTTTATCTTTCAACTTTTCTTAGAGTAAAATACAATGTTCTAGAAGTGTGAAAAAGTAAACATAAGAGGATAAATCTAAAAAATATGATATAACAATGTTGATAGGGGTAAACAACATATAGGAAAAATGATTGGCAATAATTTGAATACTTTTATATTTTATTTAATTAATAAAAGCATTCATAATATTAAGCTCTTTCGAATTAAAATAATTTTTCTCTTTATAATAATTTTAATCAATCAACTTTATTATTTCCATATCCAACATTATTTCATTCTAATGTGTTAAAAATAAATGTTGATGCTAAAAATAAATCTATAAAAAAAATCAAAACCTAAAATTTTTTATCATTCAACCAATATTGTTTCAATCAATGATAAAAAATTAAAGCCTCATTTTTGCACATGCTGTTACAATAACAAGATCTCTATAGAACAATAATAATAAAAGTAGAATTGTTATTTAACTTTTAGTTCAAGGCTTTTCAGAAAATTATAAACAAGTTATTTGATGCATGTTTCCGATATAAAAAAAATGAATTTTAATAACAATGTCATACAATGTAGGGCTCGGCTCTTCATTTTTACGTTGCTTTATGAACCTACCGCTGCAAAATTTGCAGTAAAACAAGAATTTCAAAAATCTAAATGGAGCACCATCCTATAACAATATATTGGGATTTCAAAGCATGGGAAATCAGTTAGGAGAGAAGAAATATTTCAATTTACAGTTTTTGTCAGAGTGTCCTGCTGCGGGGTCTGGCTGACGGTACGGAAGTCTGCCGCAATGTCCGTGCATGAAGAGAGGCCGAAGGAAGACGGAGGAGATAAACGACGTCATACCCAGCCAGTCGAAATAACTGGCTGGGTAGCCGTATGGGGGTGGTCAATACGAACGGTGTGACGCAAAGGCCGAAGTCCGCAGAACCCTGACAAGTTTACAACTCTTATCATTCTACGTGAAGGCGAGTAACGTTGACTCTACTATTTGCCTAAACCTACCGACCTTGTTTTTCTTATATGTATCTGCTATCGAATGCGTAAAAATGAAAACGAAGAAGATGTTATTCTTGTGTGATCATTGTGTGGAGGGCGTGATATAACATGGAGCAAGTGAAAGTGCTGGGCGCAGAGATAAGCATTTTCACCATGCGCGTATTAATTGGCTTGGAAGAGAAAGGAGTGAAATATGAATACCAATTAGAAGATCTGCCCTCCAATAAGAGCCCTCTCCTCCTGCAAATGAATCCCGTGTACAAGAAAGTACCCGTCCTGATCCACAATGGGAAGCCCGTATGCGAGTCTCTCGTTATTCTTCAATATATCGACGATACCTGGGGCTCTCCGAAGTTTTTGCCTTCCAAGCTTTATGACCGTGCCCTTGCCCGCTTCTGGGCAGATTTCACTGATAAGAAGGTAACGGTTTTCCCATTGTTGTTGGTATGAGCGTTTAATGAATGTATCAACTCCTTTCAAACAATCCGTTAATGGAAAAAGTTATAATGCATGCGTTGTTTTGCTTTTGCAGTTTTTTGACTCGGCGTTTCGTATAGTGCATTCGAAAGATGAAGATAAGGAGCAGGCCAAGCTTGACATGCTGGGGAACTTACAATATTTAGAAGGTGCATTTAAAGAAATGACGGCGGGAGGATCTCTGCCTTTCTTTGGAGGAGAGTGTTTCGGGTTCGTGGATATTGCTTTAGTTCCATTTGCATCTTGGTTCCATACATTTGAAACTATTGGGAAGTTCAAGATACCGTTTCAGAGTGAATATCCACTGTTGGATGCATGGGTTAAGAGATGTATGGAGAGGGACAGTGTCAAGAAAGTCCTTCCCTCTCCTGATCGAGTTCTTCAAGTGCTCAAGACATTTCTTAAGTAATTTATGGGCTTTTAGACTGTATTTGTTAAGTGGTTTAAGTAGCTAGCGCGCGAAATAGTGTTAGGTTAACTTGCAAGTATTATTTAGATGTTTATGTAGCTAGTTTGTCTTTGCTTAAGGGCGTTAAGGTGTATAAACCGTCGAGAAGATATTCCATGGCATCGATGAAAATACTGTTCAATGTTGGATTACTTTTGCGTCAAAAAGGGATTTGTGTAATGTAAGGACTTGAGTGAATGTCAAATTGAGCCAGGCTTCTGAGTTCCTATTATAAATTATAATTTTTTCTGTGAGAATGATTTCTTAATATGCCTCTCGACTATTTATGGTACGTAGCTCCAATGTATTTTGATAGACTATTTTTTCACACTTCTGGAATTTGATTAATGGGCAGCACCGCTACAGTTTTAAACTAAAAAAGAAATTCGTAAAAAGGTTTTCTTTATTCTCAAAATATGGCGACGTGGCAATATGGAACGCATTTATAAGTTATTAAAAATTCAAGCATCTCAGGAGAGTTGAAGATTTCCGCATTCGCAAGGTTTACCTTAGTTTCTGTCTTTTTCAGATAGTGATGCAAGAGGTGTCCCTACAGAAATTTTAGGTAAGTGTGGCCAATCTTATGTGGAAAGTATTATTTGTCCCTTATATTTTAATTATTTTTTATTATATATCTATTTTTAAAATTTGATTATTAAATTATATAATGGATCAATGACAGCTTATGTTATAATCTATTTTTGGAGTTGGTAATTGATGTTTTAATCTATTTTTGGAGTTGGTAATTCAATCATTTTTGAGGCTTTTATTAATAGCTTATGTTTATGAGAACATTTGCTCCAAAATATTGGATCATAATTCAATCAATTTTAAGGCTTTTTTAATAGCTTATACTTATAAGAACATTTGCTCCTAAATATTTGATCGTTAGGAGATTTTTTTGGTCCAGTAAAGTAAATGATGGGACAATACTGAACAAGCTTCAAATAATAGTTTGAGATGAAAATATTTTAATTCTTATGTGCATAATAGATTCCAAGTGTGGTTTGTAAAGTGATTAATGGGGCAATAAGGAACAAGCTTCAAATAATACTTTGAAAAGACAACATTTGAACTCTTATGAGCATAATGGATTCCAAGTGTTTGGAAAATAGCTATAGACAATTAAGTATATATATATAAATTCTACAAAATCAGCATTTGAAAAACGGCTATAAACAATTAAGTACATATGAAAACAATTTAAACATCATTTAAATTTTATGTGCTATTTAGAAACTTGTAATATGCAAAAGATTTTATAACAACTAACAACACTCTTCTTCTATATATCTTCTCCTACTTAATAATGTTTCCTAACTAAAAAAATAATTATATTTTTCAAATGATCTATGTGCATACCCTATTCAATGATCTTTTTTAGGCATAAATAGAGGATGCTAGCATTGCACTACATGAAAGTTTTGGAAGGCTTTTCATCTAATCATTATCCACATATCCTTCAATTTTTACTATCCATAAAGCCATATTTATTGAAGCATTATGTCAAACATTTCAAATGCCTTGGTTATGAGTCTACTATTGGAATCAATACTTACAAGAAATTGTGTAACTATAATATCTAATGGCATTCCTCATTTTATTTGTGCTTTGATGGATGTAAATTCCTTCTTCAAAACCTCTTGTTCAAGCCAAAGATTCAAAGTCATATGAAAACATTGTAAAGCTTAGATTCACATGGGTTGAGTGCATTTATTTATTTATTAAGGAATACTAAAAGGAGGATAAAAGGGTTCAAAACTTTTCAAATTCATTAAATTGGTTGCATAAGCATAAAATAGTAGCAATAAGCGACAAGGTACCAAACTATAAAGTAAGAATTCATGAACTCATGACACCATTATAAAGCATGGAAGTAGGTTAAAGGATGAATCGTGATGTGGATTAAACCCAAAAATATTCTATAAACATCCATAAATCATCTATTCATACAATCTCATTTCAATATTTTAGTATAAAATGGGTGAATGCTTAAGTATTAAAGCACACTACTCAAATATAAAATGAATTGGATACAACTAAATTGACTATAAATATAGGGATGTAACATCAAGATAGATAAGAATACAAAATTTGAATTCAAATGTAGTATCACCTAACACATGAATAGTTAGTTATAATTGCAATCTAATCAAATTAACCATATAAATCAACCTTTTTGTACATACACCATGTCAACAACACATTATCACATTTTCTTATCGTGTGAATTCTAAGATGGATCTCAAAAATATTCTATTAGACTTTGATGCAAGAGCATCTTGGGTGTAAGAGCAATCTAGCATCACCGAAAAATGTTTCATTTTAGTTGTTTGAATAAGGGTTTTCTTAATGCAAAGTTGTTGTCTGTAGCAGATTTCTACTGAGTAAGTTAGCCTTATGCACTTGAAATGTCCTAATTTTAAAGCTAGAGGTTCATCTTAGACATATCAGCCTACCATTTCAGGCTCAGTGCCATATCATAAGTATTGGTGGAGTTATTGTGGACCTTTGGTATAAATATTTGGTACAAAAACTTTGGTATTACTTTTGAAGGCCTAAATGTGCCTAGATAAGGCCCAAAAATTTGATGGATGGGCACTTGCATGGATTCAAGCTTGTAGATTAGAAGACGAGGATTCTAAAAAGTGGTTATAATAGCCAATTGGAGAAACATTTTGAATGTTATGGCCTTCCAAAGTTGGGTCGACTAGAAGTTCCAGAATAAATGTAAAAAATGTATTTGACCAACTCTATACATATTGTTAGGGTCTTTCAGCCCTAGGTATTAAGTTTGAGTGTCTAAAACCTTCTCAAGTGACATAAAATTGCATATTTAAGAAATACATGTAAATTTTTTAAGAAAATGTTGGGTGATAGTTCAACGCTAAGCCTTTCACATTATTGTAATGAAGGTTCCCATGTGGGTTAGCATACTGTAATTCTAAATTCTGCATTTCTACATTTGCGGTGATAGTAAAAAGCTCATTTTTTTTCTTCCAAATTGTTTTTATTTGTTTCCTTTTGTTATTCTTTTCTTGTAGTAAGGGGAGAACCCTTCATCAAGTGGTATCAAAGCAGTTATTTCTAAGTGTGTGGAAAAATCACTAACTGTGAGGTAGTTCACACAAGGACTATGGTTTGGGCTAAGCATGTAGACTGATCACTGACTATGAGGTTGTTTACACTAGGGTTTTAGTGGAAGTGGGAAAATTCCTCTAGAAAGAGAGCATGGTAGAAGAGTTTTAGGTGTTACACACGAGGGTTTTAGAGCCCTCTAGGGGAAAATGTAAGCATTGCAAGAACAAATGCATGGAGGAATGAATCTTATCATAGGAGATGATGAAAGTGAGGATGAAAAAGAAGAAGAAGGAAATGTAGATCAAACACTAGTAGATGAAGTTCTTAACCAAGAGGAGGAAACTATTTTTAAGTCCATTTTCAAGATTGGAAAAAGACCTAAGTTTGATGTTCTCACATTTTTGGGAAATCTTAACATAGAGGAATTGATTGATTGGATCAATGAGTTGGAAGATACTATGAAGATATTGAAGTTTTAGATAGGGTCAAGTTTCCAAAGGCCAAACTAAAGGGTCATGCAAAGATCTAGTAGTAGGAGATCCAATTAGAATGAAATAGAAGAGGGAAGGAAAAAATCACCAGATGGGATCGAATACTAGCTAAAATGAAGTGAAAATTCATTCCCATAGATCATGAGCTTGATCTACTAAACAAAATGCAAGAGTTGAAGTGGGTGGGAAGATCTATTTAAGAGTATACTAAGGAGCTCTACTGAGTTCTCATTAGAATCATCCATGTAGAAGATGATACGAAGAAAATAACCAATTATCTTAATGGGTTAAGGCCAAGAACTTAGGAGGAGTTGAGTTTATTTCAAATGACCACTATTGAGAAGGCATGTGAGTTTTCCCTAAGAGTTGAAGAGAAGCTAACAAAGAAATATGATAACAAGAATAATGGAAGAGGCCCCTATGGAAGACCTAGCCAACAGTCTTATGGAGACTGAGGGTGAAGCCAGTAACAACTATTAGAACAAAAGGGGAAATAATTCTATTCATTTCCATGACTAGAACAATATAGATCAAAGAGGAAGAGGAAGAGGGGAATGATCTAGAAGAGACAATTTTTGTGGAACATGTTTTTGTAGACACCTAAAAATCCTTTAGAAAATAATATTTTTATTTTCTGAAAAAAAGTCCATGATGACATCATCATTTATTAATTAATTAATTATTTAATTAATTTATTTATTTTTATGCCATTAAATCCCTTTATCTTAATTAAAAATATTTAATTAAGGACTCCCTCCCAAAAATGTTTAAATCTTATTTAAACATTATTTCCTTATTTATTAATTATTTAATTAATAAATTGACCAAAAAACCCAAAATAAATAAAAATTTATTTTTTGCTCAAAACTTGGCCAATTTTCTTAAGACCACTAAGCTCTTCCAAAATCTTCTAATCCTTCTTTAATTTTGATTAAAGGCTAATCCCATCATTTCCTACCCCTAATCCCAACTCAAAATATTTAATTAAGATTAAATATTAATCCTCATGTTTATTAAAAAAGTTTTAATAAATATCTCCTCAACCCAAACCCTTGAAATAAATAAAAATTTATTTATTTCCTAAAAATCTAATTTATCCTCATCCTAAGAAGTTCTAGAATCTTCTAGAAAGTCTTCATCCTCATCCTAGGAAATTCTAGACTATTCTAGAAAGTCTTTATCCTCATCCAAAGTCTAGACTCGTCTAGAAGATGTCTTTAAACCTAATCCTAATCCCCTTAACCTTGTCACATTCTCTAAACATGGGTTAAGACTTACTAACCCAAGCCAAAGTTAACAAATATCTCCTCCTTCACCCACCCTCATTAAATGCCATCCACTTGCCTATCCCTAAGCTAATCCTAAACCATCCTAATCCATCCTCTAATCATTTGCACAAGCCTAAGCAAGCTTACAACCTTCCTAATCAAGCCCAAGTCGAAATTCCTCTCATCTCCCTCAAAATATCCTAACCATAAAACTTTATGAAGCCCACTAGGCCATAAATGACTCTTCGAAAGCCCTTTTATTGCTCTTACAAGCCATTATGAGGGTCTTTATGAAGATTTTATAACCTGAGCCTCCTTTGTTGACTTATCCTTCCCCTTTCCTCCGTCCTCTCACCTTGTGACATGTGTCACTCCCTGATTGGCTGTAACGAAGCACAATCCATGTGCTCTCCTCTCATGCAATTTGAGCCCTTCATGAGCTTTTTCCCATCCTTGCATCTTAGCCCTCAATCCCTCAAGCCTCTTGCCTATAAATTGGATCCTTCCCCTTTGCAAAATAACATAATCCATGAAGTAAATTCATAATGCCATTTTAAGAATCCATTTTACATTAAAACCATACACTCACACCCAATTTCCAACTCCATTTGAAGCCCTTTTTGAAGCATAAGCTTGAGCATACATCCTATCTATTTAGACAAAGCCACTCAACAAGAGAGCTTCTCATTGAGAGAGTCCATTAATGGCTCATATTCTCAATTGAGAGTTCATCTTAGTCTATCTTGAAGTTTATGAATTTTGTTTAGTTTGTAGAAGCCTTATTTAAATTTGGTTTCTATTAGCATACTAACATTGCTCATATACATTTTGGCACGCCTGGTGGGACCCCGCATGGGTCATCTTCATTAGCTTTTTTAGTCAAGTTTTGTATCTCATTTCCTAATTTTGGCTAATTTTGCTTGTTTTTGTGATTGGTAGGATTGTATAAATTGGTTTTGTAGGTCCACATGAGCATGAAGAAGACAAAGGAACTCATAGTCTATCTCATAGTGTTTATAGATTTTTCAAGCTTATAGGTGGACAAAGCACTTGGAATTCTTCTTCCTCTTCTTGTCTATATTCTTCTTATTCTATCTACTTCTTCTTCTTCTTCTTGTGAGAGATCTTGGCCATTTTTTTTTAAGGAAGAAAAATCATACACACTTCTTTTTAGTGCTTAAAATGAACCCCCAAATCATACTTAAATCCATTAAAAACTAAAAATTTGCAAAAAAAAAACACAAGTGAAACTAAACTAATCCAATCATTTGCATCCTTGCAACATCAAGGTTTTAGATGCATTCATGCAAAGTTAGGAACACTTCATTTTTGGGAATTTAAAAAGAACTTGAAGTTTCCATTTCAAAAGGTTCAAAATCAACACTAAGTGCACACTACAATCTAAATCAAACTCAAAGCATCAATCAAGGATAAAATGAACCTCATTTGCAAATATTTTAAAGTTCTTTTAAAAATCTCATGAAAACTAAGAGTCCTAAATGGTTTCAAAAAATTGTCCTAAAAGCTTTGTTATTTGTTCCAAACAAATGTCTTGTTGGAAAATCTTGAATGTTTTTTAGGTTTTTCATGCATCAAAAAAATTTAGGAATATCATTTTTGGGTATAAAATATGCAAACTAGAACACAAAATCTTGAATGAAAACTAAAGTCCAAAGAGTCATTTTCACTTTTGAGTCCAAAACAATATTGAATGATCTAAGGTTAAAACAAAGCACTTCAAAGTTCTTAAAACAACACACAACATCTCAATCTTGAATGCTCAAAGGAAAAAAACATGAATGTTTAATCACTTGTCTTTGAATGCATGTTGCTAAAATCACTCTTGAGTGCCATGGATTAAAATCAAGTTTTTTTTTATTTTATGAATGCATGATTAAAACAACAAATCCAATCTTGAATGCCATAGATCAAATAATCATCTTTTGGGGCATAAAAAGAATCCACATTTTTGAAATCTTCTAAGTTATAAAAACTAATAAAGACGCTTTGAGTAAGTTTGTAGTTGGACTCACCCTCTTTAATCACCCATCAATTTAACAATTGGTTGCAATCTCAACACCATCTATGGGGATGGGTCTACCTAAGAGGGTGTTAAGTGCTCCACAAAGATCAAACTCCACTCACTTGGGTCTTTAGTGGTTTTTCTGAGTTAGAAAATTCCTTGAATACGCATTAATCTTGCTCACACTTCATTTGGGCATAAAAATTGGACAAATCTTGACATGGAGGGCCTCCGGGCGCGCGCTTGGCAATCGAGTTTCACACATCTTTGTTTTGGGCTTAAAAAAAACTCACACTCAATCTTGAATGCCTAACAATCAATGAACATTGCAGGGTTTGGACGCATTTTCAATGACGCTTGCATTTCTTATGTTGACGATCTCTCGACTTTCATTATGCTGACGATGTTGTCAAATTGGAATGAACATTGTATGCCATAATCACAAGTGTATTCAATCATAGCTTACAAAATCTAAATCATCAATTGGAATAAATACGTGTCTTTTAAAGCCCAAGATCATGTATGTGGTCTTTTTTTACACTTTCTAGGAGGCTTGCTTGGGGATTTCATCACCCCTTGGGACAACCTCAACTCCAGCGTTCCGGCGGAGTATAAAAATCAGGAGGTGAATCCAAAGACACCTCTCTTGGAATCAAGATTTTGTCACTTGGGCTAAGCCTCAAGGAACTTTGTACCCTTGAGAAGTGAAAGAGGAGAAGTGGGTTACCGCTCCTCTCAGTTGTGTGACATCTTTTTGGTTTCATCTATGGATTTGGGCCTCACGTACCTTGCATATATCGAGGACTCCCTAGCTATAAAAAATTTCATCCTTGTAGAAAGCTTCCTAGGATGTTGGTGTGTTTGACATGATTGCTCCAAAATTTTGTTTTCTTGTTTGTTCATAGCTTTTGAATGAATGTTTGCCAACTTTGGTCAAAATCCCAAAAAAGCAAAAATCTCCCAGCTCAAGGCATACTTAGCGTAGTCACTGCTTCATCAGAAAATCATCCAAGCTCCCCCACTGCAACCGAATCTATCTAGTTCCTTGCTTTAGAACAATCCCAAATCCAAAGTCTCTCCAAATCATCCCCCTCATCCAGCTAGCAACCCAATCCAAAAAAATACCCAAGCCTTTAGAGAGTTGTTGTCATTCTGCTAGAATTTGCTATCCAATCAATCCGACCAATCCACCAGCCTCACCAAGGTTATCCCTTTGACAGAGCTTTGTCTAGGGTAATCTAGCTTTGTCACTTGTTATCCCTCATCACCTTGAGCTAAAGGTTGGGATCCACAAGTGGTCAATCTCGTGTCATGCCCATAGGATCATTAGTCTACCCTTAAGTTGACACAATCTCCACCAATCCAGTGCATAGGAAAGAAAAAATCTTACTTTTTGATAGCATGCCCTTGAAGTCTTCCATCCACAGGAAAGCCAAAAATCTCCAGCCAATCCTCCTTAGGTCTGTCATACAGCTTTGACTCTCCCTAGGAAATCCTTCATCAGCCAATCCAAAATTTGTGCTTAATCCAAATCCAACCATGAGCTTCCATGTTCATCCATATGCAAGACCCCATCCCCATCTGACTCATCATGAAAACATGAAATCCCAAACCTATCATGATGTGTTCAGTCGTATTGTCCTTGCTCTCGCCACCTCCTATTCCAATGATGATGAAAATCTTGTTGACTATGACTGGTATATTGAAAGCCTTAGAAAAATTCCCCCAAGCATCCCACAAAATCCATGCATTCTTCCAAACTATCTAGTCATGCCATTTGATAACCCAGCTTCTCCTCCATCACCCAATCAACCAAGCTTCCAATCTTCCACTCCTATCACACTAGCTATTCCTGTCAATCCACCTCCACTTCCGACACATGAGTCTCCAAGGAATCTCCTAGAGGAAATACAAGAAAAGTCGCCTCCAACAGTCGATAAGCCATGTCATCTAATCCAACCATGTGAAGTAGTCAATAATGAAGCTTCCCCATCTATAATATCACCTCCATCTCCCATGGCTATCATCCCCATACCATCCATCAAATTGCTTAAAATCCTTCCACTTCTCGCAAGCATCAAAATCCCACCATCTATCAAAACCCTCCAAATCCTATCCACACCACCTCCAAGCATTTCCCAAATGTCCCATAATGACCCTTATGCATCCATCTTCTACTCACCCGTCTCCACTACTGAATCTCCCATCTATCCATCTGCTGCCTTTGAAGAGTCCATCTCTTCACCTCCTATCGCACCATCCACTCCAAACCAATCTTATCAAGATCCTGCCCAAAAGCATGTTGACATCCCCCAAAACATAAATGAAGATATCATCGTACCATGTCTTCCATCCATAGTGCAGTCACTATCCCCTCCATCTCCAAAACCTCAAGCCATACCTCCTCTATTGCAGGATATCTTTTCATCCCATCGGCTAAATCAAGATCCTATCCTACCATCTCCTCCACTCCATGCTTCCATCTTACCACCTATCCAAGCTATTTCACCATCTATAATATACCCTCTTGGTTCACTTACCTTCATCCATAGTGGCCTCCTCTCAGCAGAAGAATTAAGAATAGTATCTCCCTATTGCAATACAGCTAATAAAGCACTTCCACCATTTTTTGCAAGCAAAAAGTATCCTCAGCTAGCTCAAATGCTCAATCGATGGCATTATCAAGGTCAAGGTCTAGGACCACAAGAGCAAGGAATCAGAAAGCCTATTGTTGCACAAAAAAGTCTAGGATTTCATGGTCTTGGATATGTATCCAAAGGCTCACCATCTAAAGGTGTTGGTACACCACACCCCCAAACCAAGCCTATCTCCAAACCCCCCATTCCAGCCTCCCATCACTCCTTCAAGAAATCTTATGTCATCCCCCCTCCACCATCTTTGCAAACTAAAACAACCTACCATATCCCCCCTTCATCCGCTAAATCCATTTTGGGTCCCTATGTCCCAAAATTTACCATCCTCCATCCTCCTATCAGCCATCATTCAAATCCTATTCCCTCCATTCCTATGCAAGATCAGCAAAGGCACATATCAAGGCACATCATCCATCATCATCCCCCTACACACTCTCCCATATCCTCTCCATCTGACAAAACTTCTCCTAACCATCTTCCCAATGCTTACCACAACAATGTAAATGCCAACTTCAAAATGCATAAAGCTAAAAATCCACATCCTAGGCAATCATATGTCTATTCTAAAAGACATACTCCAAAAAAGAAAAATCCAATCAAAGAATGCAAAATAATGCAAACGCCTATGAAAAGAAAATCCAAAACCATGTGGATCCCATAGAAAAAAGTTGAAACCCAATGCATCATGGCATCCACCATTGCTAATCCCCCATCCAGTGACTCGTGTCCCCCATCTCCTAACTCCATCTTGGGTGCCTATATCCCCAAGCGCACTTCCACAAATCCTCCATGAAGCCCCCATCTACCATCTATTCCCCATCTGCTCTTTTCACACCCGTCCCAACATGTGCCAATGTTGATCCTACAAGCATCTCCATCTCATGCTCCTTTCCAGCCTTTTCATCCCTCCATCTCCTACCATCAATCCCATCTAATCCGATCTATTGCATAAATCACACATCCGATGTACCAATAGCTAGCAACAAAATTGAACATTCCAATAGCCAGTGAAAAATCCCAAAAAAGCCAAAATAGATGAAGAAAGCCAAAATCATTCCAGCTAAGTCCAAAGTCAAAAAGTCAAAAAAAAAAAAGAAAAATAAAGTGTCCACTGGTGAAAACTTGGCAATTCAAGTGCCTTGGACAAGTACCATGATGAAAACTTGGCAAAAAAGCGTGATGCGTAATCCTGCGATCCCCAGCTTAGCCTATCACTCTCATGCTTTTGGTCATCTCTTGACATCCAACTCTATCTTCCAATCTATCCACCTATCCTCCACCCTCCACCTTCCATCTCACACCATCCACTTATCTCCTGCAGCTTCAGCCAACCATCCCAGCTATCATCCATCTCCCTAGCCCCTTGAACTTTTTTCATCCTAGCTTCAATCCTATCACATCCATCATAAGACTTCCTTCTGCATGTTATCTTCTAATTGGGGGCACTATATTTCTTGGAGATCTTATCTTGTCCATCCTCCCTTGTCATTGGTATCTAGCTCTAGGCTATCCTCATGCAAACCCAATGTCATCTCTTTATATCCATCATAATCCTAGCTATCTACCATCCTATCCAGCCATCTCATCCTGCTCCTCTAGCTATCCCTGGTCACAAAATCTCTCATCATCATTGGATGCATCCTGCCAAATCCATATATTTTGCTATCACCCCACCCTTAGCTTTTGTATCTTGCACAACATCGAACCATCCCGCTATCCTATCATCCTGAGCTTTTGCCTACTTGTTACTGTCTTGGTCAGCTTCAGCTTGTAAATATCTTGGCCCGTCAGCTTGTACATCCTCTTTAGCTTAGTACTATTGTATCTATCCAATTTTTGTGTTAGTTCCTCCTTGATCAGCATCTTGCACACATCGCAGAACCCTTGGTTAGCTATTCCAATACATCCTTTAGCTAGATCTCCTGTCACCAAAGTGTTATCCTTCTTAGTTCAGCTTGCCAGACGCATCACTCATCTAGATCCATCAGCTTAGGTGCTCTTCGATAGATCCTTGTAGGATATAGCTTTCCTCATGTCTGATCTTGGTCCATTAGTACCTCGTCCTACCCATCTCGTTGGCAAATGTTTCTCTTTTGGATTTTCACTTTCTTTTGATTTGGAATCTTCCCTTTTAGGTCTTGAAGTATCTTTTCCAAACAATCTTTTTGTTCCCTCCTCAAGGTTGCCACGATCTTCCATATCATGGTATGCTATGAATGGGGCACTCTAAGCGTACGGTTTTGATCAAGTCTTTCATTTGTTTCTTTTTTGCTTGTGAGTTACCCAGTGTCAGTTCCACATTGTTTCCTTCGAGTTTCATGTGTGATGTTGGGGCAATCCTTTTGTGTTTGTTTTGAGTCTATCTATCAGTCCTCTGAATGGTTGGTGACACAGCCGTGATGTTCTTGGTAACCTTGGCAATTAACCAGCCGTCCTATAGAAAAACTAGTGCTCAACTACATGGTGGTACTTATCTTTGAAGTATCTCCCCCACTCAAAAAGCTTCAATGGTTTTGCTTCATCTCCATTATCCCCCATCCATATCTAGCATCCGTCTCTCCTACCCTAGCTTATGCATCAGTATCTCTTTGAATCACTCTTCACCTTTAGCTTTAGGGATCCACAATCCTAGTCTTAGGGATCCACCAATCCAAATCAATCCACCAAGCCTCATCTTTCGAGATCCACAATCCTAGTCCTAGGGATCTCCGAAACCCATCTTCTGCCAATCTGACTCTTTGAAATCCTGTTGCATCAGCTTTTTAGTCCCCTCATCCATCTCCCCATCCTGGATTCCTTTTATAGTGCTCCGCTCCTTCATCCTCTACAATCCCTGAGATCTTAAACTTGCTTCCTCTTGTGCCTCTGATTCTCCCTTTATCATTCTCCCGTAGTAAGAGTTTGAGCTAACCAAACCTCTTCTCTTAAGAAAATCTGATTCTTCTTGCTCATCTCGGATTCTTGTACTTTTCAAGAATTCATCGAGCCTCGCTTTCTCTCCCCGCCGCCTTCTTGAGGGGGCATCTCACAGTCCATTCTCTCCTCTTCTGCTCTAGCCTTGGGCATCTTATTTTCTTATCTTTGATGTCATGCCACTTGTGGCATCACATCAAAGATGAGCAAACTGTAGACACCTAAAAATCCTTTAAAAAATAATATTTTTATTTTCTGAAAAAAAAGTCCCTAATGACATCATCATTTATTAATTAATTTATTTGTATGCCATTAAATCCCTTTATCTTAATTAAAAATATTTAATTAAAGAATCCCTCCCAAAAATGTTTAAATTTTATTTAAACATTATTTCCTTATTTATTAATTATTTAATTAATAAATTGACCAAAAAACCCAAAATAAATAAAAAATTTATTTTTTGCCCAAAACTTGGCCAATTTCCTTAAGACCACTAACCTCTTCCAAAATCTTCTAATCCTTCTTTAATTTTTATTTAAGGCTAATCCCATCATTTCCTACCCCTAATCCCAACTCAAAATATTTAATTAAGATTAAATATTAATCCTCATGTTTATTAAAAAAGTTTTAATAAATATCTCCTCAACCCAAACCCTTGAAATAAATAAAACTTTATTTATTTCCTAAAAATCTAATTTATCCTCATCCTAAGAAGTTCTAGACTCTTCTAGAAAGTCTTCATCCTCATCCTAGGAAATTCTAGACTATTTTAGAAAGTCTTTATCCTCATCCAAAGTCTAGACTCTTCTAGAAGATGTCTTTAAACCTAATCCTAATCCCCTCCTAACCTTGTCACATTCTCTAAACATGGGTTAAGACTTACTAACCCAAGCCAAAGTTAACAAATATCTCCTCCTTCACCCACCCTCATTAAATGCCATCCACTTGCCTATCCCTAAGCTAATCCTAAACCATCCTAATCCATCCTCTAATAATTTGCACAAGCCTAAGCAAGCTTAAAACCTTTCTAATCAAGCCCAAGTTGAAATTCCTCTCATCTCCCTCAAAATATCCCAACCATAAAACTTTATGAAGCCCACTAGGCCATAAATGACTCTTCGAAAGCCCTTTTATTGCTCTTACAAGCCATTATGAGGGTCTTTATGAAGATTTTATCCCTTGAGCTACCTTTTTTGACTCATCCTTCCCCTTTACTCCATCCGCTCACCTTGTGACATGTGTCACTCCCTGATTGGCTATAAGGAAGCACAATCCATGTGCTCTCCTCTCATGCAATCTGAGCCCTCCATGAGCTTTTTCCCATCCTTGCATCTTAGCCCTCAATCCCTCAAGCCTCTTGCCTATAAATTGGATCCTTCCCCTTTGAAAAATAACACAATCCATGAAGTAAAGTCATAATGCCATTTTAAGAAGCCATTTTACATCAAAACCATACACTCACACCCAAATGCCAACTCCATTTGAAGCCCTTTTTGAAGCATAAGCTTGAGCATACATCCTATCTATTTAGACAAAGCCACTCAACAAGAGAGCTTCTCATTGAGAGAGTCCATTAATGGCTCATATTCTCAATTGAGAGTTCATCTTAGTCTATCTTGAAGTTTATGAATTTTGTTTGGTTTGTAGAAGCTTTATTTAAATTTGGTTTCTATTAGCATACTAACATTGCTCATATACAGTTTTCACTAAGGAGAAGAAGGCAATAGAGAATTTGAATGCTGCCAATGATAAGGAAGGACTATCAAATGAACTGAAGGCCTCACTAGAGTTGTGCATGTTGATGAAGATACTAGATAATCACATTCTTAAGATGATGTTGAAAGTGGAGAAGTCCTAGTTAATAGAAGAGCCCTGCTTAGTAGTGAGAATGAACCAAATCAAAGAAGGATCTTTTTTTGAAAAAGATGAAAATGTGAAGATAAGTATTTTGATGTGATCATTGATGGTGTAAGTACTAACAATATGGTGTCAGAAAATATGGTTACAAAGTTGAAGTTGAAGAGGCATAAACATCGTGGCCATACCATATTGTCTGGGTACAAGATGAACATAAGGTCATGCTCAATGAGAAATGCTAAATGAAGTTTAAAATAGGGAGCTACCAGAATGAGGTGTTATGTGATATCATGCCTATGGACATATGCCATATGTTGTTGGGCAGGCCATAGTAGTTTGATAGGTGTGGTGTACATGATGGGTGAGAAAATATCTACACTCTAACAAAGGATGGAGTGAAACATAAGTTGAATTCATTGAAGGAGAAAGAGAAAAAGGTATGTAGCACTTCCAAAATATGTTTTACTAATGGGAAGGAATTTATCAAAGGTATGAATAATGAGCATATGTATTTTGTTGTACTCCTGGAAGATTCATTGAGAGAGTTTTTTTATATTGTGTTTGATAATGTACCTAATGGATTACCCCTTGTGAGGAAGATTAGTTAAGAGATGGATTTGATTCCAAGAGCTAGTTTTCCAAACAAGGTAGCACATAGAATGCCACCAACAAAAAATGAAGAGTTGAACAGACAAGTTCATGAGTTGTTGCAAACGGGGTTGATTCTAGAGAATCTAAGTCCATGTGTTGTACTAGTAGTATTAGCACCAAAACAAGAATTGATGATAGAGAATGTGCATAGATTCTCACACTACCATCAAGATCACAATCAAACTTGTACAAATTTCCAATTCCAAGAATGGATGATATCATGGATTGTTTGAATGACATGTATTTCACAAAGATAGATTTTAAGAGTGGATAACATCAAATTCACATATGAGAAAATGAAAATTGGAAGACTACTTTTAGAGAAGGGAAGGATTGTATGAGTGGTTAGTCATGCCTTTTTTGGCGAACCAATGCACTGAGCACTTTCATGATGCTCATGAATGGGGTACTAAAGGAGTTTATGGATAAGTTTATCATTGTTTACCTAATTGATATTTTTATCCTCAGTAAGATGTTGGAGGAGCATTTGATGCATATTCAAAAGGTGTTTGATGACTTGAGGGAAGAAAAATTGTTCATAAATCTAAAGAAGTACAATTTTCTAAAAAAGGAGTTGGATTAATTGTGATTTGTAGTCTCATTAGAATATCTAGAAATGGACATGGAGAAAGTGAAGGCTATCCTTGAATGGCCTACTCCAAAGAGTTCTACAAAGGTAAGATCTTTTCATGGACTAGCTAGATTTTGAAAAAAGTTCATAAGAAGTTTTAGCCATATTTGTGAACCCTTGACCAAAATAATGAGAGGAGATAATAAATACTTTAAGAAAACTCTAGGAGCTAAGAGTCTTGGTCAATTAAAACATAAAGTTACAAAAACCTATTTTACCACTTTTATATTTTCACAAGGTGTTTCAAGTATACTATAATGATAGTGATATGACAATAGGAGCAGTTTTGAGTGAAGAAGGTAGACCTATCACTCATTTCATTGAGAAGATGAATGATGGAAAAAAATATATTTTATTTATGATAAGGAATTTTATGTTGTAGTTCAACCATAAAAGAAGTGGAGACACTATATTCTTCCTAAGGATTTTATTCTGTATGCTCCTCATCAAGTTTTCTAATATAAGAATAGTCAAGGAAACTTAAACCAGAGGCATTTGAAGTGGGTTGAGTTTTTAAAGAGTTGTACATTTCTTTTGAAACAAAAGTGGTATCTAACAAAGTTACAAATGCTTTGAGTAGAAGATAACTTTACTGAAAATGATGTAGATTAAGGTGGTTGGCCTCAAGGAACTCAATAATTTGTATCTAGAAGATCCCTATTTTGGTGAAGCTTGGAAGACTTGTATAGAACTTGTTACACTTGAAAGAACAAAGTAGTTAGATTTCATAATCAAAGATAATATGATGTTCAAAGGAAGTTAGCTTTGCATTCCTAGAAGTTCCATGAGAAAGAATCTCATCTATGTGAACCATAGTGGAGGATTTGTTTGACATTTTGGGAGAGACAAGACCATTTCTTTGGTTGTTGAATTTATTTCTAGCCATAGGTGTAACCAAATGTGAAGAAGATTGTAAAGAGTTGTAGAGTATGTTAGATGATGAAATGAGTGAAGTAGGATATAGGGTTGTATCAACCATTACCTATACTAGAAAATTTTCAGGTGATGTCAACATGGATTTTATTATTGGATTATCAAGGACTCAAGGATGGCATAACTCTATTTTTTTGGTGGTTGATAGGTTTTCCATTATGGTATCTCTAATTCCCTATAGGAAGACTAGTGATGGCATTCATGTGGATGATTTTTTATTTTCAAAGAACTAGTGTGACTACATGATCTGCCAAAGAGCGTAGTTTCTAATCGAAATACCAAGTTTTTTGGGTATTTTTAACATACATTGTGGATGAAATTAAACAAAATTTTGAATTTTAGTTCATCACATTATTCACAAAATGATGGAAAAATAAAGGTGGTGAAAAAACATTTGGGGAATTTTCTAAGATGCTTGATTAGCGATAAGGCAGAAGGATGGACTCTAATTTTACCACAAGAAGAATTTGTATATAATAATTATATCAATATGATTATTGGAAAATCATCATTGTAGATTGTATATGATAGTAGTCCCATAATGGCTTCTGAATTGAGGTAATTAGATAAATGAGAAATAAGTAGTGTTGAAGCATAAGAATTTGGTCAGCATTTAAAGAACATCCATGATGAGGCAAGGAAGCACATTATGAAGATGAATACACATTATGAAGCTAAGGCATATGTGACAAGGAGGTATAAGGGATTCTAAATTTGAGATGAAGTTATATTTCATTTAAGAAAGGAGCATTTTCCAGTGAGTACATATAATAAAATAAAAATGAAGTTTGGACCATGCAAGATAGTGAAAAGGCATGATTTTTGAAATGCCAATGAAGTAGAGTTTCCAAATGAACTAGATATTTTACTAGTATTTAATATTTTTTATTCGATAGAGTGCTATGAAGGAGGTGATGGAAATGAAGTTTCAAAATAAAAATGGAGTATTCTAGCAGCTAGTTCATCTACAAAGGAGATTGAGGAGATACTAGATAGTCATGTTGGAACAAGTAAAAGGAATGAAACTTATGAAGAATAGCTAGTCAAATGGAAAGGGAGGGTAGTAGAAGATTAATCATGGCTAGAAAGGGAGAAGTTTAACCATTTTTATTTTCTTTTGAACACTTGAGACATGAAATGGACACTTCTAAAAATTACCCTGGGTGTCTGATGTAGGAGAATCCTAGGTTTAAGAGAAATCTTGCATCACTCAAAAATATATTTTTTCAATTGTTTGAATAAAGGTTTTCATGATGCACATTGGTTGTCTATAGAGGATTGGAACTCAGTAAGTAAGTTATATTAGCTTGGAATGTCCTAATTTTAGAGGTGGAGGTTCATTGCAGTCCAATTAAGACTTAGTGCCACGTCATAAGTATCAGTGGAGTTATTGTAGATTTTTGGTATATAAACTTTTGACTAAGTTTTAAAAGCCTAAACATGCCTAGATGAGGCCCAAAATCTTGATGGATGGGCACTTTTGCAAATCTAACTCTATATATTAGAAGCTAAGGATTTTAAAAAGTTGTTATAATAGCTTTGTCTTATAGATTACTCTAGTGAAGGCACCCATGTGGGTTAGTATTATTGTAATTATCAATTCTATAATTCCACATTTGTGGTGATTGTAAGAAGCTCATATTTTGTTCTCACAATTTTTATTTATTTAGTTTTTTCTTTTATGTGTTTACGGTATTAAGGGAAGAACCCTTCATCATACCCAATCCCAAGACTTGTTCAACCTAGCTCCAAAAAGTGGATAATGTGTAAAACATATCAAAATTCATTTCTTAAATCCTTATATTAACCAAAAGTATATATGATTCAGAAGTTTTGGCTTGACTATAATAAAAAATAGAAATGTTTGGATCATTTATCTAATAGGATCACTAATAGGATCATTGATCAATCCAAAAAGGTTGTCTCTACATAAACAAACTTTTGCCAATTTGATACTCAAATCAATATATCTTCCCTTAACTAAAACATCAAAATTCTAGATCATAGGAATGTATTGATAAAAATCTATATATTTATTATGTAACTATGAAATAGAAGATTTTCCACAATCTATTCATATTGATATACTCTCCTATATACTAATACTTAGTTTATTTCATCAAATGTCCTTTAGTATCATCATTTACTGATAGGAAGTCAAGGTAGTACAATGTAGTTTCCATTAATAATGTCATGAAAACTGCCTTCAACATTATCTCTTGCAATTTTTTTTTGCTTTTAGCATGGATGGAAAAAAATATTAATAAATTAGTAAGTGTCAAAAAAAACACCAAAATTTAACTATTAGAGTGGGGTTTACATTGCACCAAAAGATAGACTTTTTTTGAAGTACATCAAACCCCATATGGATAAAAGGTCACCATCGCTTCCCTATATCTAGAGCTAGAACAATTCATTTGGTACCATTGGCTTTGTACTCATAGAAGGAAAAAGGGACTCACCATATCATGGTCAATTTTTATAGAAGAAATCCAAGCACAATATAGCAATAGTGTGACATAAAACTTCTTTAGCCAACTTGCTAAGCTTCAACAAATAGGATCAGTTAAGGACTATAATCCAAAATTTCAACATTAGGTACACATGTTTAGTCCTAGCTCAGTAAATGAGTCTTTTATATTGGCACGTAGGGTAGAGGAAATATTCTTGATTCCTAGAAAGAAAGGGGTTGATGTGACAAGAGAAAGAGGTTATTCAATACCTTCTCTTCCTCAACCTACTTGGTTGACTTCATAAAAAATTGAGGAGAAAAGAGAAAAAGGGTTGTGTTTCAATTGCGATAGAAAATACAGTTGAGGACATAAATGTAGTGAAAATAAATTGTTCTATATTTAAGGTCCAAGTGAAGAAGAAGAGGATAAACCATATTAGAGGAGGATAGGGAGTCAGTTGAGGAATCACATGATTCTCAACCAATCATTTCTTGTCATGCACTTTCATGTTTCAGTGCATCACAAACTCTCAATGTAGTGGGTTTTTTAAAGAAGAAGAAAGTAATAGTGTTGGCTAACCCAGGTAGTACTCATAATTTGATCAACAAAAAGTTGGCAACTCTTCTAATTTTTTTTTATATCTAGCCCCAAAGTTTTAGGTCTCGATAGTAGATGAGGGTACAATTAGTTGTTTAGGGAAGTTTCATAGCATCAAATTATCCATGGGGAGGTTATCAAATTGATACCCCAATGTATGTGATATCCATGGGCGTGGTAGATATTCTTTTGGGAGTACAATGGCTTACTATATTGGGAACGATTGAGATGAACTTCCAAGAACTATTCATGAGATTTCAATCAAAAGGAAAGGTAGTGGTGCTAATAAGGTTGAAGGAAAAATCCCCACAAATGGTAATCTCTCATCAAATGCAAAAGTTTCTTAAGAAAGGAGCAGATGGATTTGTGGTCCACAGGAGTTCATTAGGAGTCTCTTATTCTAATGCTCTTACTCATCCATATTTACAAGCAATAATTGATCATCATTCAGTAATTTTTGGAGATATGCCTAAAGGACTTCCTCCTAAGAAGGATGATGACCATGCCTTACAACTAGTTCTAGGGGACCAACCACAAAACATCAAGCCTTATAGGTACCTACACATACAAAAAAGTGAGATAGAACAAATTATTGAGGAAATGTTAGAAGCATGAATTATCAAGCATAGCCAAAGTGCTTACTCCTCACCTGTGATAATGGTGCATAAGAAAGATTAAACTTAGTGCATGTGTCTAGATTATAGAGTGCTTAACAAGTAAACTATTAAATATAAGTTTCCTATTCCAATCATCAATGATTTGCAAGATGAATTAATGGAGCTATGTGTTCTACCAAGTTAGATCTTAGATTGGGCTATCACCAAACTTGGATTAAGGAGGAAGATATTTGTAAGATGACATTTCAAAATCAAGAGGGTCATTATGAATTTTTGGTGATGTCATTTGGTCTTACCAATGCACCATATACATTCCAAAGTTTGATGTATTCAATGTTTAAGAAGTTCTTGAGAAATTTTTTGTTGGTATTTTTTAATTATATTGATTTATAGCAAGATTTGGGAAGAAAATTTTTAGCATGTAGATCAAGCATTACAATTACTCAAAGATCATCAACTCTATGCTAAGCCATCCAATTGTGTTTTTCATCTTAAAGAGGTGGAGTATTTGGGATACATAGTTTCACATGAAGGAGTAAAGGTGGACCCTACCAAAATTAAGGCTATCATGAAATGGCCTATTCCAAAAACCATTAAGAAGTTGAGGGGTTTCTTGGGATTGACAAGGTACTATAGAAGATTTGTGAAGAATTATGATCATAGAGAAACACCCCTCACCACTCTATTTAAGAAGGATTATTTTCACTAGAATGAATCTACTAATGTATCATTTGAGCAATTCAAGGAGGCTATGTGGAAAACTCTAGCGCTTGCCACTCCAGACTTTACCAATGAACTCAATGTGGAATGTGATGCTTCTAGAAATGGGATATGAGTAGTTCTCATGAAAGAAGGTTGACCAAATGCTTTTGAGAGTCATCAATTAAAAGGTAAAAATCAACTCAAACCTATTTATGAGAAGGAAATGCTAGCAATCCTTCACACAGTTAAACAATGGAGGCCTTATTTAATGGGTTGACACTTCAAGGTTAAGACAGATCATGATAGCCAAAAATATTTTTTTGGAACAAAGACTATCTTCACAAGATCAACCAAAATGGGTCACTATGATGTTGGGTTATGGCTTTGAAATTGTATACAAGAAAGGGAAGGAATACATTGTGACTTATGCTCTTTTAGAGAATGACGAAAAATATGAAGCCTTGTTGTGTTCCCTTTCAATACTACAAGCAAATTTGGTGGTAGAAGCCAAAACAAAGTGGCGAAATGATGTTGCAACAAGTAATCTCATCTAGCAATTAAAAACTTATCCTAGTAGTTTAGATAAGTTTTGTTTGAAGGGTGATATTCTTTGGTATAAAGAGTTATTTTTTCTCTACAATAATTCCACTCTTCAACACAAGATTCTCACAGACCTACATGAGTCCCTAGTTGGTGGTCATTCAGGATTTTTGAAGACATATCATTGGGTCAAGCAAGAATTTTTCTGGGAAGGGATAAAAGGTGATGTTCAAAAATTTGTGGTTGAACATTTGGTTTGTCAAAGAAATAAGGGGGAAACAATTAAGACACCAAGAGTCTTGCATCCTTTATCTATTACTAGCTAGCGTTGGGAAGAGGTATTCATTGACTTCATCATGGGGCTTCTCAAATCTAAAGGTCATAATGTCATCATGGTAGTAGTTGATCACCTCACTAATTATGCACATTTCATTTCATTATCACATCCTTTTACAAGAAGTATAGTGGAAATTTTTTTCTTAAAGAATATCCAAAAGCTACATGGTACACCAAAGGTTATTGTTAGTGATCGCAATCCTACATTTACTATTAATTTTTGGAAAGATTTGTTCTCATGTTTGAGTACTCAATTGACTCATTGTTCTTCATCCCATCCTTAATTATATGGGAAAATAAGGTTGTTAATAAATGTTTGGAAGGATATCTATGTTGTTTCACTTCAAAGAAAAAATCTCAATGGGTAGTTTGGGTACCTCTTATAGAACGATGGTACAATACTTCTTTTTATAGCTCATCACAAATGTCTCCATTTTTGGAATTTTATGGATATCATCCTGCTTCCATCACATCATCATTAAATGTGTCACCAAGAGTTCAAGAAATAGAGGTCAATTTTCTTCATAAAAAATAGGTACTTTAAGCACTCAAGGAGAATTTAGCTATGCCACAAAATTGACTGAAACAATAGGTGGACCAACATTGTAGTGAAATAAATTTTGAAGTTGGGGATTGAGTATTCTTGAGATTGCAGCCTTGTTAAAATAATATCAATGAAGCCAAAAATAAATAAATAAATGTCTTTGCAATATTATGGACCATGCCAAATCATGCAAAAGATTGGTAGTGTAGCCTACAAACTAGAGTTGCCACCAACAATAGAGATACATCTAGTTTTTCATGTTTCTTATTTTGAGAAGGTAATTCGGTAGAATATTGCTGCTCAAAAAATACTACCAGAGCTTGATGAAGAAGGAAGAATAATTTTGGAACTAGAGTGCATTCTTCAAATAGACATGAAGATGTTGAAGAATAGAACCTTGACCCAGTATCTCATCCAATCAAAGAATTTACTAGATGAGGAGGCCACATGGGAGGATGAGAAGTTCGCTCAAAAGAATCCATACTTGGATAACATTGCGGACAACACTTCTTTAAAGAGAGGGGCATGCTACGTCCTTAATATTGGTGTATATAGGGTTATTAATAGTCAACTTGTGACTATCCTAATCCTTCATTAATTCATGTTATCATTATTAGATTATTATTTAGGTAGGTCAACCTTGATGTTATGTAGGGTTGTGTCTATTCATCCTAAGCATAATTAGGTATATATAGGAGGTTGTGAGTCTTATTTCAACATTAGATTGCGAAGTGTGTTCTCATTAGATATATTTGGAGGTTTCCCCCTCGAAGTATCCTATTACTCTTAGTTATTATCAAGTATTTATAGAATATTTCATATTATCTCTTCCATTGTGCAAGTTATTTCATTATAAAATTTCTACATTGAAATGTTTGAAGACCTCTAACAAGGTCACTTTAAATAGGGCGATTCAAATATTTTAATGGGGTCACAATAACTGTGTGTTTCATAACCTTTGACAATGTTGGCTCCTAATAAGGCTCACTTCATAAGAGTGAAAAGTTGTAACTAGTTGCATTGGCAGTTTTTCCAAATTGAGTATCCAAATTAAATTTTGGTGTCTCATGTGTTGATGTTATTAGCTTAATGTTTTATGTTTTTGTAACAAAGTTATTAAAGGTCAATTCACATTATGATATTAAGACTTTGTTAACTAAGTTACAGTAACTATTTAGTCCTAATTGAGCAAAGAAAGGATTTGGTTTATTAAGTGAGAAGTCTATATTGGCGCCCCTCCCCTTTTAGTTTCTCCTTACATTTCCAACATTATATATGTATAAATGTGTGTGTGTGTGTGTGTGTGTGTGTGTGTGTGTGTGTGTGTGTGTGTGTGTGTGTGTGTGTGTGTGTGTGTTAATTCACACTATATACATATGTACATATGTATGAATAGATTTTACATACATATTCACATATATACATAAATCCATACAAACATGCATGCAAGCACATAAATACATACATTTGCATGTATGATTGTGCGATGAGTGTGTGTCACATCATCATATAGTCCAAATAAGTAGCTAATTTTAACAAGATATGTAGACTATGAACTAAGGAATAAGGTAAGACACTTGGGTTGTAGATGAATAATATATAAAACTATGTATTTGTCACTTTCATTGTAAAATGAGTGTTTCTAATATTACATTTTAGGGAGAGAAAGAATGAAATATTTAAGTGATAATATGTCAATGGGTTCTATATGCTACATCATACTTACTAAAGTATTGGTATCTAGATAAATATTATTTACACACACAAACATAGTGGAATTATAAAATAATAATAAGGGTGGACCTTGAATTCTTTGAGAATGTGAGAAACCTTCTACAATAGGAAAGATAATTTATGAGATTTTGAACTCCTCCATTCGTCAGTTGTGTCAACATCCAAGTTGATATATTCAAGAATTGAAGTCATGGTAGGAGGGAGGCTTGGTTCACCAAAAAGTTTTCATTCCACTATTTAGACCTAAGATAAGATTTTTTTTTTTTTGGTATCCAAACTGGATAACTTTCACCATTACTTAACATCTTAATAACACTCTTCAATTCCACATACTTATAATCATTGTAGGAACTACCTTCTGAATCCCCTAGATAAGGGGCACCAATAATCATGACATAACTCTATGAACATCCTACACACACCACTTTTCCACCTAAAAATGTGTCATCTATTGTTACTTTATTTTTCTTTACATCTAGGTTCTTGAATAAAATTTCATTGATATAACATGAACAATGGATTATATGATAACTAGTACTAAAAATATAAAGGAAATATTTCCCCACATTATCTCTATTTAAAAATATCTATAAAGTGTGGAAATTTTTCAAATATGATATGTAATCATTTCAAGGATCTCAACTATGGAGACATAGAATGAAAATATAAATCTCACAAATTAATATAGACGCAACTTTTGAATGTTTTATTCTCTATCCATATTTTTATCCTTTCAACTCATTGTAGAGGTTTTCCAACTAGAAAATCACTCAAGATGAGGAAAATTTAATTGAATTGATTGATATATTTCACAAGTATAATGTCTTGTATACTACTTTCCAAACTATTCTTTATACTATTCTAAATGTGGGGTATTGAAGTACCATAAAGGAAAAATCTTATTTAAATTAAACTAATCTTCCATAAAGTATTAAAAATTAATAAATTTGTACACACTATTTTTGTGATGACTCAACACAAATAGAAAGAGAAAAATCTTCAATTCACACACTACAAATTTTGGGAATTATATTGATTCTAACATTGCAACAACATTGAATCTATGCTCACCTCCTTCTAATATTACTTTTTAACACATGCTAGTGTATGAGGAACACAAGATATAGGATAGACATTGCATTCAATTTATGCATACATTATTGGTGATCTAGATAAATAAGTGTCATGAAGTAGCAACATTTTCTTTTTGATTTAGAGCTTAATTTATAATTATAGTTTTAATTTTAAATATAACATATGAATTGCTGGTTAGAGTTAATAGAGTATTCTTTTGAATTTTTTTTTACTTTTATTAAATTTATAAGTGAAAATGATTTAGAAAAAAAATTATAAATAATTGATCTCTGTTTTATGAAATTTATTTTAAAGCATTTTTAAAATATATTTAACATTGTATAAGATGGAAAATAAATTAGATCACAACTAATATTGGAAATCTTGAAAATATTGGGGTAGCAAAATGTTTTTTTAACAAAATAATAAAAAACTAAATATTAGGATATCTGTGAAAATATCTCAAAAATCCAAAAATAGTGTACCTATGTTACAAGGCTTTTCAACCAATGATATTGCAAATAAAAAATATATTTTATTTAAAAAATTAACATTTATGAAATTGAGACTTGTAAAACTGTGGTTATTGTGAAAACTCAAGAAGGTGTTATCATACTCATTGAACTCAAGCAAGTAGAATAAAATCTTGCAATCACTACTTTCCTTCCTACTTTTCTCACTTTGGAAAATACTCAAGAACATTAGTGTTTTATACATAAGTCTTCTTCATACAGAGAGGAGCAATGGAAGGATCACAACAATAATGAACAATATACCGTGTCTATATAATTTGGAGACGAAAAATGTTTATTTTCATTGTAAATTCAACACACAAAAATGATCTTAAAAGTTATAAACTATTCACATCCATCACTCCTCATTTATTTTATTTTGAAATAAATAAACTTCATTGACTTAATTTCTACCTCGAAAAATTATATATTGGCTAGGTATGGAGCTTATTTAATGGAAAGCAAAAGCTTTGAAAGTCCCTCAAGCAACAAAAGACATGCCTTCTGCAATCGTGTTTTCTTTATCATCAACTATCCTCAAATTTATCACAAAGTAGATCTAGTCATTTTACACTAAAGATCAAGAAAACTCAAGTAGCAATAATGTGCATACAAAATAAATCTAGAACATTAATCATCTCATAGTGTATCTTATACATTTTCTAGTTTGATACCAAGTGATAGATAGATAGTGAATGTCCAACCATAACTTATTCATAAAACTTTATGTTTTATACATGTGTTATGTATAGAAGTTGACATAATTGTACAAAACTATTGGTACAATTCTTAATATAAACATAATTAATATTTGTGTTAATAACTAGAAATCTATGATAACATTTTTAGTAAGAATATATTAAAAATATTACTGAAGTAAAATATTTTAATCCTAAACTGATACAACTTAACACCATCATAAATTTGAAAATGCTATTAGTTACATCACTAAATTATCACATTTTATAAAATGTTAATTAATGTTCAATATAGACTAATATATATTCGTATATTAGTAAATAAAGCTTGAAATATATATCTCAAAGGACTGTTAAATTATGTAATAAGTTATTATGTTCCAGGAGGTTTAGACTAAGGATGTGCACACTCCTATCCCCGTTGACTAATGTGCTTAAATATTACATGACGCGAGTTATGTAAATTAGAAAACTTTGAAAAGCTTTTGTATTCATTTTACAAAATAAATTACTGCCCAATTTAAATATGGTAAAATTGTCACATAACTAAAACTATGATATAATTATTAAACTAACAACTTTGGATATTTCTTGGGCGGTACTCTTCGCGGGAATATACGCCACAGCTAATGGCCTAGTCAGTACTCCACAATGACATTGCTACGCAAGGGCCGACGTCAGCCAACACCTGGATCATTCTACGAAGACGAGAGCGGTGTTGTTTGCCCGTGGCTATATAGCCACGAAAATGCAGTTCCTTTACATTGCTTTTTCTACCTTTTCAAAAAAAATTCTAAGCCTTCTCCTTCGTAAGGAAGTGCATTTTCGTGGCTGTATAGACGTTGCCGTCTTGTTTCTCCCATCCTCCTAACCTTGCCGGCCTTGTTTTTCTTATATATATCTGGAATCCAATGCCAAGAGAATGCAACACAACAAAACATTATTCTCGAGTGATCATTGTGTGGAGTAATATAAAATGGAGCAAGTGAAAGTGTTGGGCGCAGGGACAAGTTCATTCGCCATGCGCGTATTAATTGCCTTGGAAGAGAAGGGTGTTAATTATGAATACCAATTAGAGGATCTGCCCAACAATAAGAGCCCCCTCCTCCTGGAAATGAATCCCGTGCACAAGAAAGTACCTATTCTAATCCACAATGGGAAGCCCGTATGCGAGTCTCTCATTATTCTTGAATATATTGACGAGACCTGGGGTTCAGAAAAGCATTTGCCATATGACCGTGCCCTTGCCCGCTTCTGGGCTGACTTCGTTGATAAGAAGGTAATGCTTACTTCATTCTCGTTGGTTTTCCATTGTTGTTGAATCAGCGCCCTTCGATTAGTACGTTGGAGGCTGAAAATGTATTAAGAAATGTGTGTTGGGTTCTTTTGCAGTTTCTGGAGTCGGGGATTCGTATTGTTAAATCGAAGGATGAGACTCTGGAGGATGCCAAGCGTGACATGCTGGAGAACCTCCGATTTTTGGAAGGTGCGTTGAAAGTTATGTCGGCGGGAGGATCGCTACCCTTCTTCGGGGGAAAGGAGTTTGGGTTGGTAGATATTGCCTTCATTCCCTATACTTCTTGGTTTCAGGCTTTTGAAGCTATTTATAATTTCAAGATACCATTTGAGACTGAGTATCCGTTGCTTGGTGCATGGGTGAAGCGATGTATGGAGAGGGAGAGCGTGAAGAAAATCCTTCCCTCGTCTGATCAGTTTCTCGAGAGGGTCTTACAAATCAGGAAGAGATTTGTGGTAGATTAATTGATGTCTCCGTGGACTTTATTTGATAAGTTGTTAAAGGGAATAGCTTGTGTAAAAGGATCTAAATTGCAAGTTTTTGTTATGTTTTTTAAGTGGCTAGCTTGTGTAAGAGCAGTAAGCTGCTGAAAAGATTTTAGAATGCATTTATGATTTTTTTACTGTTTTCTTGTACAACGTCCTTCAAGGATTTGGTTGATGTAAATCATGTTGTTTCAATGTTAAGGGACATTCTAGTTTGTTCCCTAGTTTCTCTGTCTAGCTTCTGAGTTCCTGCAATGATGAATTTTCTTTCAAGTGGTTTGATTTCGAAAAGGCAGTAATTCAAAAATTTCAAATTACCAAAGCGTTGAGAGCCCCAGCTTTGAAATGATGTGGATATCCAGGACGCTTTTCACGTGCACGTATACCAGATTCGGCAAACCATGCCCCTCTCTGTCAACCTCCTTTTCATTCATCATTAAAATCTGTAGCAATAATCAGTACCCCTCAGAATATGGTATTCTTTCCAATTTCTTTCCTTACATAAAGAATAAAGTTTTGGACCTGAAAAATACTAGGATGATCTCGCGAATTGCTTCCAACAAACCATTCTTTGAAGCCGTTGTGCTCTTTCAATCTGTCTTCTGGAACGCTTCCTCTCTCCACAGTACTATTGATACAATCCTCCATGTCCTCGTACATTTTCTATAATAAAACATAACATTATATGCGTTGGAACAATACTTTTAGAGAAAAAGATCAATATACTTTACCCTACCCTCACCTTGATATCCTCCCGTTCCTTTCTATAGCATGAATTCTGAGTTTCCTCCTCAGAAATATGCATCTGGGCACTTCTGTTGAATGGAATACTTGTGACAGAAAGGAATCCAAATTTTTGCGAAGCGTGAGGCTTCAAACAAAGCGTAAAATGTGAGAATTGATCCTGCATCATCAGAGACATAGCAAGAGAGTTTTTCCACGGGATAATCAAAAGCAAGAGTGGACAACACAGTGTTAACAACACTGATTGGGGGTTCTTTAACTGGATCCGCAGTGCATATAAATATATCCACAGCCGGTAGTTTCTTCTCAAACCTGACCATTCATAAACCATTATAAATTAAGAATATAAATTTTCCAGTCTGTACCCTATCATAATGTCTTAATAGTTTATGGATCACAGAGTGTTAGTAATTTCTTAAAATGTTTGGAGAGCATGTCGCATAATTGATTATAGAATTGACAAAGTTAGAAAAGAAAGTAGGAAAAATTACTTACGCGGTTAATTCAGAAGCTATTAAGAATAAAGTTTATATTAAAGTATAGAAGCCTGAATCGTAATGAATCAAGCTATGTTCATATATTTTCCATGAAAACTACTATTATAATCCAACCTAGAGACATTCGAGCTGGCTTCTTAAGTCTTCCCAACACTGTCAATGAAACTGAAAGGCCTTTCCGGGAAAGTGTATCGATCAACAGTTTGCCATCTGGAGGCCTGATCTAATACCCAAATGAAGGCAAAGCCTAGCTCTGAACAAAATGCCAAAACCCAAGGAACAAATCCTTCACCTGGCATATACACTACCCGATAATATATCAGTCCCAGAATTGCAGTAAAATAAATGCAAGCGTAAGCTCTATAAATCTTTCTGAAGGGCCTCTTTACTGTAATGTAAAGAGGGGAATCTTCACACTTCATAGTCGTTTCTTCTTTCAAGTAAATACGTATTTTCGTGTAACGAGGGTTCTAGTACAGGAAGGGCTCTATTTAGATCGAAATCATATATGTTATGCGTACCATGTCAACTTAGAACTATTAAATTTAATTTAATATCGAGGTGGGAGGCCCCACACCATCGATACATCAAAAAATGACGAGTCGGATGGATTGTGATGGCCACCACAAATCTTGTCTGCAATTGGGCGATAAATTGGGAGAGGACAAAAGTGTCATACTTTGTGGCATATGGACACAAAACAGAAAAGTAATACTTACGATGCTCCAATTTAAATATTGTAGTCACAACGCAAGGGAAGGTTGAGGGTTATCTGTTGTGCTAATACAGACATCCACAAATATTCGATATGTCAAGTCAGCCATTACGGATTTACGTGAAAGACACGTTAAGACCAAGGATGAAATGACAGAATGCTTAGGCTTTTCAGAATGGTAGAGCTGGGTCAATTCTTCTTTACTATGGGTGTTTATTCCACATTTCAATGAGGACGATTAGAACAAACAAAGGAGACTACAAGCAAGCATGTGACTTGGTTTTTCGTTATAGAATTTATTTCCTCCTATTCCATATAGTTAACCTTTGATACGGAGAACACTTTCATCGCTGTGTATGTTCTTTAGAAGGTTTTCCTCTGGCGCAGTGCTTTGTGGTAAGCTAAAATATTTACTATAAACGCCTACAGGAAAATTAACGAGGACAATCACAAAGGTAGGTTGAACAGCAGCCTACAGCCACAAGAAATGAACTAAATACGTTACAAGAGTTATATATACTGCACAGAGGCTCATTAGAGTATGAGTAGTTTAGATCCACTAAGACCAAACACAAACAGCACATACTAATCGCTGAAAATTTGAGCAGCCAAATTCCTCTAGTTCATGCATCGGCTCTTTCTTTCGCATGAGAAAACAGTATATAATCCTGGGAGTAGTCCTACAGAGATTTAAATCTTCCTCAAAATATGCACGCCTTGTGGAACAAAATTATGCCCTTGGTGGTGATATCTATCTTGTCTATAAAGAATTTCCATCAATAATGGATGGTTCAGGTAATAGCCGAAATTGGATGGTTCAGGTAATGGCCGAAATTGCTTTGTGAAAGTGAAACTTTTTTCTTTAGCTGAGTAAGAAGGAGATCATTGGATGGTTTAAACATCACACATTAAAGTTTGGATGGTTTAAATATCACACTAAGGCTTAATTGTAACGAAAAGGTTAAATTATAGTCAAAATTGACCTATTTTTTGAAGATTAATTTCTTCCTTAATGTATGATATTTAAGGCGCCCTGCCTTAACTAACTATTACTCTTATACTTTGAATTGTAGTTGCCATTTTCTTTGATCTCTACAAAAGCATGTCTATTTCTATTCTAGAGATAGGCACATCTTATTGGATTTGCAAGAGAACTTGGTGGGTGGAACTGGAAATCTTACATCTAGGATTTTGGTTTCCATTTGCTTTAATATCTGGGGAAGCATTCCTATTTTTTTCTTGGAGATATGCAAACCTTCTTGGATATGCCAAAAAATTGAGGGGGGGCTAAAACCATTGTCAAAAAAAATTAACTTAATAATATGGTTGATCAATCCACCCAATTTATATTAGTTCTTAGTTGGAGAAAGTTATAAACCTAAAAGAAAAGAAATTATGAAATACACGAAACACCAAATTTATGTGAACAATCTTATTAGAGGAAAAAATGCATAAAATATTATTCTCAAATATAAGAACACTAGTTATAGCACCTTTTTAACACATAAAGGTTCACTGCCAAGGAGTCAAAACCAAAAGACTAATTACATGAAGAGAGACAACTCACTATCACAAAAGTATGATAAAAGAGAATAAATCCACCACTAACAAATTGCAACAACTCAATCTAGTGATCTTCACTGTATGAATAGATAATTCATGAATGTGCATTTTAGTTTGCCAATACTCATCCTAGAAACTCAATAAATAAAAGAGACGAATCCTTTTCCACATATCTTCTTTACATAATTTCACACTTGCCCATGAGTTTGCAAAAGTATAAGTACCACTGTGTACTCTCAGAACCACACAAAATTTATTATGTTTTCTTCCTTTATTTATATCAAAATATCACAGACAATGTCTCCCAAAGTTCGTCAAGCATATAGAAAAATATTATTTTGAAATAAGTTCATGCTAAACATTCCCATAGAAAGGAGGAATGAGAAGTGGACCATAAAATATTATATCTAGTACCAAAATGCCATTGTACATATTATTGTTCCATTTCCACTAGAAGAGATAAAATAAAATTGAATGCAAGAGAGGGCTTTACACCTTGCAACTAGTAGAGCTTTCATTAATTCCCCTATACCACCATTGATGACTTTGACCTCGCCTAGGGAAAGGAGGAGAGCTCATTTAAAGACCCTCATTCTGACTGCATTCAATGGAAAAGAAACGTCTACCTCACCATTGGAAGAAAATCTCCCACCTCCACTTCACTCAACCTTGGATTGACATGGACAACAAAAAGCCTGCATAGGAAGATAAACTAGTCAAGCTACCAAGGCTTCATTCAAACAATCCCTACAAGGACTTCCCACTATTCGAACCAAAGCTAGGTTCCTCAAATAACCTACATTTGATGCCAAAAAAACCACCTTTGGAAGAGGTGGAGGTTAGGATATATCTACTCCTTGCATCGTTATCAATCTTAATGACTAGATGGGTCTAGAAATAGATAAAGAAGTTAATAGATTAAGGAACATTGTTGTTTTCTTTGTTGCTACAGACTCCCTAAACCTACCATCAAGAAATTATTATAATGGTTGGTTTCAAAGGGTTTAAGGAAATAAACTTGGCCATCATTTTCCTTTTTGTTGAATGATCCAAAATGGGCTCTTCATTAATATTTTCTGCTACCCTAATGCCCAAAAAGTTGTTGTAGAGAAGCAATTCTAGAAAGTGGGAAACACAGAATTTAGGGCCCTTCTATGGTCATTGGATTCTATCAATGATGAGATTTTGGTTCTTGCAAGCCTTAGATGGATTAATATTAGTAATCTCCCCACTATGTCTGGAATTTTGTTTCCTAGGTTTTGGAACCCTTTGGTAAAGTTCTTAAATTTGATAGGTTGAATACCCTTATCCTTAATTCTAAAATTAGAATCCTTTTTCCATTTTTCTTGGTGTGGAAGCCTTTGGAAAGAAAGTTGGCTAGTAAGCTCTCACAAAAGTAGTAGCCTAGCTTTGCACCTCCACCTCTGCTACCTCCCAATGTTAAATCTATTATTACCATCACTCGAGATAATTCAGCCCAAATTTTGCTTGATCCACAGACCTTTCTTTGGCTTAAAGACTTTGATACTACCTAGCTACCCTTGATAATTTGAAAGATCAATTCATGCATCCCCTATTTGATTCTTGTGTTCCTCTTCCTCAAACAGCCTTAGATGTTCTTTGTGGACCTCCACTGGGCCTTGATTTGAACCTTGGTCTTGAGCTTGATTACCCAAATAGTTACACTAGACCTCTCAATGCTCAGCAGCTAGCATTGTGCTATTTGAAGGAGGAAGCAAGAAAGACTCCTGCTAATTCATCCTCCCCTATTGTCAAGCTCTTCCCACTTTAGATTTTGACCAGTGAGGAGGTTGGCTCTTCCTTTCCATCTCCCTCCTTCAAGTCAGCTAATTTAGATATCCCAAATTCTTAGCCTAGGGATGACCAAGTTTCCCAAGATCTTTGGATTTTAAAACTAGACTAGGGGGTTCTAATGTCTTTAAGGAAATTTGGAAAAGCTAGAAGTATGTGAGACCAGTGTTGGGAGACATTCAAAGAATTGAACAAGGCAATATTTGGCATGGTAGTTGTTCTATTTGGTGGAACCTGAAAAGCAATAAGAAACCCTTAGCTTTACTACAGGGATGCTTTGCCAAGAATGGGCAAGTATTTGTATTACAAAGTTTAATGACATCCTTGTTGATGAGAAGCTCATGGATTGGGAAGAATTGAAAACCAAGTACTCCTTGAAAGATTCTCAAAAGAATACTTTCTCTATGATTTCTAGGGCACTAGAAAATTATGGGGTTAGAAAAGCTCGTTGTTCTAATAAATTTTACTCATTTAAGATTAACTAGCCTAACTCCTCTCCTCTACACATGGTTAAATCCAAGCTAGTCTATTCCATGCTTACATCTGATAGTACTATCCTTGACCATCTCAATGCTTGCTAGAATCTTACCCTTCCTCTTAAAATATGGAAAAAAATTCTCATTGACCTATGGTCTAGACCTATGGAACCCAAAATCATGTTTGCTAAGCCTGGTGAAGAGCCCAATAGATGTTCTCTTTGTTCCTAGCTAGAATCTGTCTTTCATGTCTTCTTTAATTGCCCTTTTCCCCTTAACATTTAACACATGTTTGGTTTTGTTCTAGGGAGTAAATTTTCTATTGAAAATGTCATATTTGGTAAAATCTATTATAACAACAATAAGTTGAATGTGTTTTGGTCTATTTTCTCTTCTTCCATTCTCTAGTATATTTGGAAATTAAGGAAAAATAGAATTTTTAAGGGAGTAGATAGAATCCTTACTGAGTCTCTCAGGAGATTCATTCAGGTAGAAATGTATGTGTAGGTTACTGCTATCTTCAAGATCAAAGAGGAACAATTCTAGAGGTATATTAAAGATAGACAAGGGATGCTTTGAAAGAAGGACCTACACTATGGCTTTACTAGGATGTTTGGGAAAGGAGATAATTAGGAGGAGGATGACTTCAATATTCCCCTCTCTCAAGTGGTTGAGAAGATTTGGAGGCAAGCCAGGTGGCTCCCTAAGAATGAAGGGTGTAACTTTGATTCTATGCCCTCTCTTATGAGGTTTACTACCTCAAAATCTAGCAAGGATGAAGATAATTAAATTTTTGGAGTTTATTAGTTTTTCAATTTTTTTGTACAATTGTGTGCTCTCTTGGTTTGTTATAATGTACTTTAAAAAAAATCTATGACAACCTTAATGGTTGATAGTTTTTTGGTGGTGTTTTTCTTGTGCTAATTTCTTAGCATCTTACTATGTTCCTTTTTGGCTTCTTGATATGAAATATTATAAAAAAAGAGGTAAAATAATGAAGTTTGAATATCTATGGTCACACAAACCTTAAGTATAAAAACCATTATGCATTGAAGCCAAGTCTCCAAACCTAAAAATATTAGACCAAATCAAATGAAATAAGTTAAGGACATTCATATACTGACTCCAAGATTAAAATATTAAAAAAATCACGTAGGGAAATATGAAGCATGCATTTCACATAGATACCATGGCCAGTCACAACTAAGCATAATCATTACCAATGTAAGGTCCCTCCTTGTATGTACTTATTAAATATGAATTTCTCTATTAAATCCGTTACAAGATATTGGAATGGATATGAAGTAATGTTTTATTGTTTAGATGTCCTAATGGAAATTGAGATCACTTGATGCGTTCATGTTTTAAATACACTATGATTTGAGATCTACTATATTATCTTGACTATTTAAACATTAATTTGCACTAATGATGATACAAGGTGTTTCACCTTATGATGACAATGTTAATTATGGTACCTTGATGATTAGATTATAGGCACATTGATGGTGTAGTACAATAAATGAATTCAGAGTAGGAATATGATTAATACTTTAAATATGCAATTTTTAATGGTCATATATATGAGCAAAAATGAGATAAAGGTTATTTAAATAAAAATTTGATGTTTTGATTTATGTGATTATCTAGATGAGTTTTAAATATATACATGTGATTTTTCTTGAACTACTGATGTGTGAAATGAGTGTGTAGGATTATTAGCTAGGCAATCTAATGGAGAACTGGTAACTAACCCTATGTATAGTTTGTGAGAACTAGGGTTGAGTCTAATGAAAGATGCAGACCCTATTGTTTTGTATTTTATTTTTATCATAAATTGAATGTGTGTATCATTCTGTAATCATAAAGTGTTTAATATTTTGTAATAGTGATTTTATAATGTCACTTGACACTCATAATCTATATATGTATATTAGAATGATAATTAGGGTTAGCCAAGTAACCTAATAATGTGAGATGGAATAGGTTAGTAACCTAAGGATAATTATTTAGTAATCAAGATTAATTACCATAATTAGGGTTTAGTGGTAAGTTTTTTTTTCTAAGGTTTTTAAAAAATCCAAATATTTCAAGAAAATTTATACAAAATAAGTGCTTGAGGGGTATATGTATGTGTTGGGGGCATTTTTAACCCCTCAAGACCCTTTTGTTGACTTTTGTGACCACCCAAATATCCCATTTTTACTTAAGTGTGAAAATTTAAACTTTTCCATGAGTTTGATAAATTTATAATGCACCATAAAGGTTTTCTTAATGATAGGATTAAGTTAGAAGACCCTAGAAGCCCTTAGTCAAGTTTGGAGTTAATGCAATTTTTTGGTGGTTGAGTTAGGAGCCTATTTAGTTGCAAATTGGAGAGTTGAAGAGTGTTCAACAAATCTCTACATTTAGAGAGAGCAAAGCTAGGATTGGAGGAAGAAGGGATAGCTCTTCTCAATTCAATTGCCATAACCATTTGTGAAGGTAAGAATTCTTCAAGCTTGTGTCTTAATCTTGTGTTTTCATTTGTTTAAGTAGGCCCTTTTGCATGTGTTTGTATTTGTATGTATGATGAAATATGTAAGGGATGGGATTGTTATGGGTTTCTTGATTGTGTTCTTTTTGTGTTTTACATTTTTTTATGAGAGAAACTGTAAGGGTTGTGTTGGCATTAGTCACCCTTAGATAGGGTAGAACTGGCCATATATAGGAGGAGGCCTTCAGTTGGACTCTAGGTAGTGCAAAGTCTCTCCTCATGATGAGGAGAGGAGGAGAGTAGGGTGATATGGGCCCCTACTCACTAGTACAAACCATGTTTGTGTTTTGGAAATTGAAAAATGAATGATTGGAAGTTCTTGTGATTATAGCCTTAGAAGGGGCATTTGTTATGGCGTTGTGACTAACTTCTCCTACCCTAAAAAAAATCCACCTTCTCCCTAGTTTGGTTTGATAATGAACCTATTTTGCAAACTTAGGATGAGAGTATTTAGTTGTATGTGTCCCTATGTTGAATCTATTTGTCTCCTTGTCAATTTTTGGTTCTCCATGGTTACCTTGATGTAATTTGTAGATTTTATCTAGTGGCTACCTTGATATGGAGCCAAGCAAGAATTCAAAGTTGTTGTTTCAATTCAAATGTTTGGGAGCCTTCTCCTTGGGATAATGATTGTGTTATAAAAAAATTATTGTTAACCTTATTTTAGAAATGATTATGATCTCAGGTTTTCTTCCATTATTCTTTCCTGAGGGAGTCCTTGAATCAAATGTTTGAATAAAATGAATAAGAAGTGGTTGGCCCATGTATGTTAAAAAAATCAGCATTTTTCTTTCTTATGATTTTTTTTTTTATGATTCAAATGTGTATGTATATGTTTAACGACGATTAGATGAAATAATGTTATTTAAATTTATGAAATTGGATATTCCAAACATTGTTAAGGAAGTTCGATATAATTAGTTGGTATTTCATTGTATTATAGTAATTATTGAGAAGAAAAAATAATCCTCTTCAACTGCATCAATATAACATCAAGCATTATTCTATTATTTATCCTAGGAATTAAGAAAAAAATATCCCCTTGCCATGTAAACTAAATAAATTTGAAAAGCCAACACTTAGAAAAAAAGAGACTGATGGGAAGAAAAAAAAAATCTATCTCTTAGAGCAAAATTACTCTCTACCCTTTGTATGGGAAATTTTTTAATCCCCTTTTAGAATAGAGAATATTCCTTTTAGATTCTCTTTAGTATCTTTGTTATCTTTTAAAATATTAGTTATGAAATTATAAATTAAAATTAAACATAAATAAAAATATGTGAACCAACCCCTAACCGACTAACTTTACGATATCTCCCATCTTAACCATATCAAGTTTAGACCAATTAAGAAAGAAAGAAAAAAAAACACCTTTTGCCATTCACATAAAGCAATGACCTAACAACATCAAAAGGCTGAAAGAAAATAAGTAAGTTAGTAAAGTTAAGAATGTAAAGTTAGGATTTTGTTAGTAGGGGATAAGGGGCTAGGTGTTAGAATTAGTTTAGGATATTAAAGTAAGTTTATTCTTTTATCTAAGGGTAGTTTATTGTATACATAAAGTAGATTTAATTAGTGTTAGGTTTTAATTTATGTTTTATAAAATTTATAATTGAACTTAGTGTTAGTGAATAGTGTTTTCATGAAAAATGTTTGTGTCCTTATTTATATATTTAATTACATTAAGTAGATTTAATTAGTGTTAGATTTTAATTTATGTTTTATAAAATTTATATTTGAACTTAGTGTTAGTGAATAGTTTTTTCATGCAAAATGTTAGATGTTATCTATAGGTTTAGTATGTAGTAAATATGTTATTAATACATTTTAAGATTTTTACTTTATAGTAGAGCATGATTGAAAATATGTTATACCTTATCAAGGGAATTATTTTTGTAATGATTTCATACTTATATTATAGATTTAATTATGGGTTTAGTAAACTCGAAGTTCCACTAGGGTTAAAAGCTTTTATGTCAAATGCTAATATTAGTTGTTAATGGATAAACATTCTCTTAATAATTAAGTGAAGGGTAGGATTAGAAATGGATTAATTAGAAATTTTATTTAATTAGTATTTTCTTGGGATTTAAATTTGTGTGATGATTATAGTATTGGGATATTTTGCATTTGAATTTTAAACCTAGAAGGTGGTTAGTGGATCAGGAAGTTTTATAAGTCAAGTTGACTAGGTAATGTAATATGATGGGTCAAGTTATGATAGAAGATGAGTTAGATGTTGTAATTCTTTTAATGATAAATGTTTTAATATTTTAATTATTTTTAAATGAGTTATGATAATATGTAGATTAAGTATTAGTATGTTATGATAGATTAACCCTTAAATGTAGAATTAGATTCTCCTAAAAATTGATCTAGTATAGGGTAATAATGGATAGCATCATAGTCAACTAAAGAACTTGCTGTCACACTTTGCAACTTGAACCTAATGTTTAATCGATCAACTCAATCAACTTGAACTAAATGCTCTTGTAGTGTTAAGACTTAGGGTTTCGAACCCAAGCATATTGTGTTTGAAAATTGACCCTATATCCCTGTGAAATGTAATCAAAAATTCAAATGGTTTTCTAACTCTAGAAGAAAAGAATGAAATCCCCTATGAGTACTATGACTCACCTTTATCCTAATCGAGATTATAATAAGAGAATGAAACCATTGAGCTCTTTAAACTAATTGTGAAACCTTATAACTTGAAACTAATCTTGTTGTCATCTTTTCACAACATATTCAATGTTAGTACATTTTAAATATAGTCTTAATTACTTTTAAAAAAATCATGTATTTTTGCCCCATTATTTTGGGCATGACAACCAAATCCATTATACTACAAAGAATTGAAATAGATACCTCTAAATAATTCTCAACATATAGAGTATCTAGAGAAATATACTCAATGTTGAATAAAGACACACAATCACAAACAACAACAACACCAACAACTACTACTACTACTCCTACGACTACTACTTGACATCAAAGAAAACCATATCCATACATGCATATTGATTCCTCAATCACTCATTGTTCTTACTCTAATCACACCCCTTTCATTAATTGCAACACACCATTGACAAAACCAAAAGCACAAATTCTATAACCCAAATTCATTTATAAAATATTTAAAAATTTTCCCTAGTTGATATTAATGGTGGAAGGAAAATATGAAAACAATACAATCATTATGCTCAACCCCACTTGGGATATAAAAATCAAATCTCAATAGTACATAGCTCCCCCTAGAAGATGTATCCACCATCATTAGTCAAGACACAAGATATGCATAAGGGTTGCTATACCTATGCACATTCATATGCATATTTAGGTCTTATGAGGAGAGAATCAACCCTATTTTTATTTGAGATAATTAAAAGTATCTCTAGGTTATTCCCCTATAAAAATGTTAGAAATTTATTTCTTTCTAGGTAAATGTTATGTCACTTTTCAAAATAGTTTCTCTAGAGTAGTGATAATAGGTAGAAATATTCATTTTTGTTGACTCTAGCATTAAGTTCTTTGAAATGTTTATAGAATTAATATCATTACATAAAAAATAGATAAGTACATAAAAAATTACTCCAATATCCCTCAATGTTTCACACAATATATCTAAGTGAAACATGAAGGAACAATAATATATTCTACTTTTGTAATAGATAGATACACAGATCATGTCTCTTGATCAAGTGACTAATATAGCTTCAAGAGAGAAAGTGAATCTACTCAAACCTTTTCTCTCATCAACACATCCAAAAAAATCTAAAATCCAAAAATACTTTTTCCTTTTAAATATCTAAAATTTCTTTTTAGAGAAGCAACAAGAATCTCTCTAGATTTTTTGCAAAATATACCAAAATGGAAAATAACCTTCATAATATGTGGTCTATTATTAATTATATATACTAGTCCTCAAATAACTAATATATAATTTCTTTTAGTAGCCTCAGTGGGTTCATCATCCTCACTTATTTGATATACAGAAAGCATGGGTGTGTATAAAGGTTTATAATTTTCCATTGCAAAGTTATTCAATATCTTCTTCATATATTTTGATTGTGAAATGAGTATACCATCCATATTTGTATTTCCTTCTAAGCCTAAGTATAAAATTAGTTCTCCTAAAATAGACATTTTGAATTCTTTTTGCATTTCTATAATTAATTTAATATATATCTTTATTGTTTGAATAGATTTTACCATTGATCAACATAGACAATCATTACCAAGATATCATTTGATTTAACCTTAAAGAAGAGATTAGGATGAGCACTACATATTTGAAATTGTTTCTGTAATAGATAATTGTTAAGACATGGGTAAAAGTAGAAAGTTGTGTCACCTTTCAGGTTGACTAATCAAAGTGAATAAATTTGAATGTTTCTATCTAAAAATAAATTTTGTTCAAATATATGATCTAGATAAATTCATTCCAGCTAAGTTATATATGGTCTCACACTTTTCCATTTGAGAATATCTATTAAATACATGTTTTATACTAGTTTTTATCTAATTACTAAAATAAATATAATTATCCTAGAAAACTGACATTTCAATAAATCTTACTATTTATTATGATATTTTTTTAATAACTTATAAACACCATTTTATAGAGCTTAAAGTCAAGAATATTATCATATAGATTTTATAGTGTTTTAATTAGATACAATATATTATAATTAAAAAAATCTACAAGCACATATTTTTACACTCGAAAAGATGTCAATTTTGAGAAAGAAAAAAATATTTAAAAATATTAAAAAAAATTGAAACTTATATGATGTTATAGAGAAGAGAATCCTCTTCTACAATGTATAATTTTTATTCTGGTTAAAATATATTTGTTTTGAAAATGTGGTGGGAGATGAAAACTATAAATTTCAGGTGAGTCTAAATTTGAATCATTATAAAAGAGAAAATATGGATCTAAAGCCAATTTTTATTTTTGAATATTCTAGATATACATGTTATGTATAACATAGAGATCAAAGGGAAATAAGTTTATTTCCATATAGTTTTGTGGTTGGAATTAGACGCGTAATTTTCAACATTTTTCAGCAACTAAAAAATGCTCTACAAAAATTATGAAAATATAACAATTTTTATTTCAAATAATTGTTAAAAATTATAATCCTAAACTTCATAAATTTCTACACATTCCATTAGTTTACATCATTTTCAAACTCTAAATAATAATACCATTTTTATATCATTAAAGGTGACCAATTATACTTTTGTCAGCCTTTTTTTTTACAAAAGGGTGACACAGGTTTGTGCTTCTACCCACATATTTACCAAGGTATGGGATCTTACTTTGGTCCATGTAGTGTCATTTCAATATGTAGTAAATGTCTAGAGATCATCCAAAAAATTGAAACCTTTTGGTTTCTATAAGTGCACTTCTTCCTTTGATTATCTATTCAACAATGAATATTTTATATAGATATTTAATCTACTTTAATGCCATATCATACCAACAATACAAAAAATATTTTTATAGCTTTTATTCTCCCCCCATAAGCATAAGTCTCCTCAAAATCATAACATGAAATGTATGTGTATCCCTTATATACTAGTCATATTTTTTTTAATAGCATGTTTGCATTTTTATCTACCTTTTTATACCAATTCTATTCCAATTACATTCTTATCTTCTAATCTCCAAACTAATTCTTGGGTAAATCTTTTCCTTGACATGTTGATCCAACATGGCTTTCAGTAATTTCTAATATGTGCAAACCTAATTTATATGTTTTTTCAATATTTAAAATTAAAAATTACATTTTGTTAAGCATCTTTACTACTACTTATTACTATTTTTTTCTTGCATCCAATTATCTAATATTTTAAAAGAGTCCTATATACATATTTGAAAGTCTTAAGAGAAATTTATAGAAAAATTCGCTCTATATTTTGTTCTTCATTTTTTTTAGTGTTCTCTTCTTCTTTCTTGGTAGTAGGCTAATAAAATTCACAACCAAACTAAATTTTTATAATCTCCAATAATAAAATTTTCAGCCTTTATATTTCAACTTCAAATTATTATTCTCATCCATTTTAATATATTCAATGAGTTATGATCTTTGTATAATACCAAAATTAGATTGCTTTCTCTTCCTAGATACCAAAATTTACTAGATTCTCCTCATCTCTAGGGTAATATTTTATTCTAATTTTTTTAAATATATAAAAGAATGATCTCTTCTATAACATACCTCATGTGGTTTATTTCTAATAATTTCTCTCATGTACACATTGTATTTGGTGTATATGTTTAAATAAAAATTTAATTCTTTCTAGTGTACTTCTAGTACATTTCCTTCCTTGATCATAGTTCTTGATGTTTCTAGTATTTACTTTTCACCCTCTCAAATACACTATTATATTTTAGTGTTTTAGGAGAAGATAATTATGTTCAAGTCGTATGGTTCTCATAGAGAGTATTAAACTCATATGTATGAAATTAACATCCTTTATTGGATCTCAAACATTTGATCCTTATGTCTACTTCATTATTGACAATATCTTTAAATATCTTGAACTTATCTAGTACTTCAAAGTTTTCTCTAAAAAGAGTAACTAGAGTACTCTGAAACTATCATTAAATAAAGGAGTAAAATAGCTTTCTCCTTGCTTATAATTCTTCTAGTTCCACATATTTTAGACTACACTAAACCAAATAATTTGGTAGAAAAATTTAATTTTTCCTTGTTCTCCTTGCTATTTTTTCAACTTGACAATCGTTTCAACCATTTATGGTAGTTCTTGATAGATTCATAAAATGTATTAGGATATGAAAAAAATTTATTCCACAACCATGTCTTAATTATTTGAGACATCAAATATTTCTTCTAGAATATTTAGCTAATACATGTTTCCTCTAATCTTTCCAACAATAATTATAGTTCTAGATATCTTCCTTATGTTACAACCATATTGTTAAAATAAAAGAGTACACCATTTCTCAAACATCTATCCAAAATTTATGATACTATGATTCATGCCTTTAATATGGTAAACATAATCACATTATTATATTTTTCATGAAAGCTAATGGAATCTATTTCATCTATTCTACATCCTTTATTACTACCAAATTTAATAATCCTCCTTGATATTTCTCATTTTTTATAAATGTCCTTGTGTCGCTATTCATATGATTTGAGCATCCACTATGAATGAATCATTTGTATATTTTTATTCTTACATACAAAGAAATGTTGTTAGAATCCATGCCTATTTTTTTACTTTAAAAGAACTAACTCCTTGACCATCTCCAAATTCAATAATCCTCCAACATACTTTTCATTCTTTACAAACTTATTTATATCACTATTCATATGATTTGAGCATCCACTGTCAATGAATCCACAAAGAGAAGTTTGTATGATAATTTTTGTAATAGAGGTGTCTTCTATTATTTCTAGAAGTAAGGCTTTATCTTCTTCCTCATAATCTAATTGTTCATCAAGAATATGTTCATCTTCTCCAACATACTTTAAGATTTCTTATTAAATTTTCCTTTACTCTCTCTTTTCTTGTATTCAATAACTTTGCCAAAATATCTAGAAGCATAATGATCAATATTCAAGTACAGTTTAAGCATATAAATAGTAACTTACATCGATATATTATTTGGAGCCTTTCTTCCATTTTTTTTAAGAAGTTCACTTCTAGCTCATACATATTTTCTCTATTTGATTCTTCCTCATTTACTATTTTTAATCTTTATAATTAATTTATGTCCTTGTGCTAGTACTATGAAAACCTTTCATCTCAAAGCAAGCAATGCACCATGCATTTTTTCTCCTAGAATACTAATTTAAAATATGAGTTTCTTTAATATCAAATTTGTTAGATCTATATGTTTTTGTTAAGGTATGAATATATCTTGTACAACATCAATTAATTATTGTTTTCTTCAATTTAAAAAAAATATCATTTACCATATAAGCAATTTTTTTCATGTATGTTATTACATTGTCCTTTTCGTCCATTCATACCTTCATATTTAGCCTTTAAATTTTGCATCTTATCTTGGATGACTATATCATCTCCTTGATTTGCACAATCTTAGTCAATTCAAATCTAGTTAAACAATTAAAATTTTTATATGTATAAATTTGATTGCATTCATATGGCTCAATGACATTTTTAATATTGAATCAACCTATCAATTTCATGATATTCAAATTCTTGTAGGTTGCTAATGAGTTAAAATAATTTATTTACAAAGAAAGACTCTCTATAAGGGTCCCACTGCCAAAGTACTTGCTATCTAAAGAGAGAGAAAATATTGCTAGAGAAGAAATATAATATTTCTATGAGAGTAACTAAATTTAATATAATAGAAAATAATTTTGTTTTAAACCAACAAAGGAAAAATAGTAATCACAAGAATCATTAGCTTATTTCTATTTAGACATTAGGTATACTAATCCTCATTTAAGAGATTTTTTTTTATTTTTATTTTTTGAGAAATGAAGCACAACTAACATTTAAGATAAGTTGTTAAATGCATTAAAACATGGAATAACATAGTATAAAAGAACAAATTTAGAAAGTTCTTAGTCAGGCATCTTTTTTCCTTAAACTTGTGTTTCTTGTTTTACTAGTCTTGACATAATGATCAAAGACGTGACACATTATCAAGCATTACTTTTCATAATTTTTTTTTTAAATATTATATCGATTAAGCTCAAATGCATTAAAAATAATCTTGAATATAAGATTTAAAATCTTGAGTAAATATTTATCTTCTCTTATAACACCTTAACTAATATTTAGTTCAAACTCAATCAACTTAAATTATAATCTAACTTAAATTTATAATTTAATTTATTCTCAAAGAATGTCCAAATTCATTTTTACACTATAAAATAAATCTAAAACAATAAATAACTAAAACTCAATTCTAAACATTTTTAATAATGAAAGTAAATGTATATAATTCTAGAAACCTTTACATAAAATATCAATCCTCGAGAGAAAGAATGTAATTGAATAAAGTGGAGTGAAACCTTTATAATACAATTTATTTAAGCGTCTCTAGGTATTCTCTACCCATGAGAATTCTAGGCATAGTGAAGACTTGCCTAACGTGGGCCGCACCATTTGGAAGTGAATGGTATGTGCTAGTGCCTTGTTTGACAAGGCAGCAGCTCAATTCAAGTGAACTTTGTCACCCCTGAATATCTACTAGATAAAACCACATGAAAATATTCCTGATTGCCCGCCATATTTGACAATGTGTCCTTTCAACAAGCTAAATTATCTACACTGGTGGGCCTAAAGGCCCATTTCAACACCATGACTTGACCAACATGACATTAAGGACTCGGGTCGAATGAGATTATCATGAATCTCTCCAGCATCTTAATTTTTACGGTGGTCTATAATCTTGCTATAGTTTAAGCCATTTATTTATGGAATGGACAGTAATGGCAGATAGAACTTTGCCGGTTCTTCTCTGAGGTAATCTACAGTTGTGTGAATTTTTCAGTTTCGGGTGCGGCTGAGATGGAACAAGTGAAGCTACTCACATCATATCCGAGTTTGTATGGCATGAGCGTCTTAATCGCCCTTGAAGAGAAAGGCGTGAAATATGAATACCAAGAAGAGGATCTGCCCTTCAATCATAATATCGTGTCAATGACTAAAGTAAATGCTATTATGCTTAATGTCCAACTAGGATTAGATACTGAATGAATGTTTTGGTTGATCGACAGTGATGGCATTTTATATGTAAAATTTTCAATTAAATAATGACATTTATTTTCAGATATCATTCAGAAAATCAGACCCTAAAAACAAATTATTGAAACCAAAATGAACGAAGCATTCACAATGTTCATTTAAATAATTGCGAGGTATTTTCCACTTATATGTAAGAAGCAATCAAGCATGAATTGTTTAAAGGATTTGCCACATTTATTTATCTAAAGCATTTACTTAATTTATGTTAATAATAGTTATTTTTCTCTTTATTATAATGTCATAAAATGGCCCATTTGAAGACAATTACTATATTATATATATTGAAGAATTTTTTTTTAAAATATAAATTAATTCTAAAGATTAGTAACTGGAGGCAAAGAAAATAATTGTTTTTTTTACAAATGGTTATTTACGAGGACAAGTCTAGGTTTTTCCATTCTTTTATATGTATTTTCTTGTATTAGGTTTCAAAAAGTGTTGATTATTTATTATATTCTTAACTTTAATCAAATATAGCATTGTTTTAGTTAATGCCAATAACGTTTATATAATTAAATATATAAGTTAATATCTGTATAAATCAAACTTAAATTCCTAGATATGATATAATATAATATAATATAATACCTAATTAAATATCCATATGCAATTGCCTCCATATCCTTGAATAAATCAATCTATTCACGTTATAGTGCCTAATTAATAAATTCACATTCTAGTGTGTGACATTCTCAATGCCTATGACATGCAACTATTTTGTGATAACCCTAGACACTGGAGATATACATAAAAATCTAGCTTCCTTTTTGAATATATAGTTTATATGTCAAGGTTAATCAAGAACGTACAATGATTTTTAGAAGAAACAAAATGATCATACAATAGACAAGTAAAATGAAAATATCTAGATTTTCAATTCTATATCTATTTGTTCTTAAAATATTTATATTTCAAATATTTTTTAAATTTTATTTTGCCAATGATAATTTAAATTTCTAGTCATAAATGTGAAATGAATCTAATATAATTCTACATCCACTTTTTTGTCTAATGTCTTATATATCATTTTATAAATAATAACTAACTAAAACTTATCTTTGTTTCTGATATTCTTACCCAAATACAATTGTGTATTTTTTTTAGTCAAACAAAATTACTTATGTTTCACCAGTAGTCATTCACACAAAATCATTGACCATCTCTCATGAGAATGAAATATTTTAACAGATAGCACTAGTAACTAGAATACATAGAAAATATTTTCAATAACATGTTAAATTGTGATATAGTAGCAAAATGCTTAATTGTGACATTAATAGAAAAATGTTAAATTATGATATTGGTAGCAAAATTCAACTACAAAATTTTCATACTTGTTGAAAGTGCACCATTCTTTAGCCAAACCCATAGGCATTTAAAAGCAGACCCCATATGAACGAGATGAATGCTGAACACGTGATGAGGGGTCTTTTCTCTCACACACATATCAATGTAAAAAGCTCCAACCAAAGTCAGGTGGATCTGAAATCACTCTTTATTTTAGTGATAGTGTGACTTTTAGGACCCATTTCGCAAGCAAAATATGATTGGAATAGGCATCTATCTATTCTCGAAATATTTGAATTCTCTGTTTAGGTGCAATATGTAGGAATTGGGAATATGCATAAAATGGGAATACATATTCCATTTATGCCAAAAAAGTGATTATCTCAATTCTACCTAAATAGGTGGAATTGGAATACTTATTCCTGTTCCACATTTTTACTTTGTCAAAAAATAAACAATTTTCGGTCCATGAAAAATCTACCCACTCATTTTTTGGTGCTCAAGTTTTCACCAAGATTTTATCAAAATGTAGTTTCTTCAATTTTTTGTCGCCTATTCATAGCTCATTTCTATAGGTTTGACTTCTAAGCAAGTGGGAGTAACAAGTGAAGGTATGTGTTTTGCATCATCTCTTTTTGGTTATTGTCACAACTAGAGTAGGTTTATTATGCAGGGCCTATTTTGTATGGAAGCCCCATCAGGTTAGTCCAAGCCTTTAACCACAAATCCTCCATTTCTTTTTCCTCCTACTTTTCCTTTTCAATGTCCTTTGGTAATGGGGATGACCTCGCATTTGTAATCTTACCAGGTGGGTATCCCTCTAGAAGTCTGGATGGGCAGTGGTTTGGGTTGTTTTCGCAAAACAATGGATGTGAATTTTTTTCCCATATCATCAAGGACATAGAGATTGCTATCCTTCATGGCTTCTACAAAGAGAGAACCCTCCCCTGTGCACTCCACTTGAAGAATCTAGGTTTGTTCCGCCTGCCTGTCAAGAATGTTTACTTGGATGATTTTGAATGACCCCAACAAGTTGATTTGGAGATATATCGATGGCTTGAGCCAATATTATAGTTTTACTTTTCTTCCCTACAAATAACACTTGCAAATAAGCGAGGAACCTCCAACGTCTAATATCCCACAACTTAACAAGGGATCCTTACTAATAGCTTCTTAGTTGGCACAAAGTAAGTTTGTTTTGTATTTCTAGATAAATGGTCCATTATATCTGCATATGCATTAGCCCTTGTTTCTTGATATACCATAGAGCAATGTAAAAGATAAGAAATCCCAAGTGTCTCCTAAAGTCAGAGGCTTTGGTCCTTTTTGATAAAACACAAAGTGCAACTCAAAACAATAGACTCAATTGCACATGTAGTTTTATAGAAATCACTACCAAATAATCCACATTTTATTGAAATAGCATAAGTTTGAAACAAGGGTTATAATTTAGGTACATAGCCTTTCTTACTATAGTATTACATCAAATAGGTTTATAATGTTGGATCACCATTCTATTTAGAATCTGGATAGTCCACTTCATTGTGTAAAAATATTAAGCTATGTCAATGCTGGATTACCCACAAGATTTAAGAAAATATAATAAACATGCATAGAACTCTTTGCAAAGATGCAAAAAAATTGTGGATTCTTTACTATAGAAAAAGGCCCTGATTAGGGAACGTATATTGATTAGGGCTTCTAATGCTCCTTAGCTTTCTTTACATAAACTCAAATTGGGTGGGTGAAGTTTGTATACTACAAGCCTTAGAGGCTTATAGATGATTTGAAAAAAGCTATATGTTATGATAGATATCTACATTGTAAGAACAGGGTTGGATGAGGAGGGAATTTCATCTACCAAGAAGAGTTTCCCCAACAAAATGAATATACTAGTAGGTGTATCTACACTTGTTAAGGTTAGGATGGAAAGATTTCAGTTGTTTATAAATAATATAGTATAAAAATAAAAATAGGCACAAAATTTCTTAGGGATTATGATGCAATGGTGGCAGGGGCATTCCTAAGCATGTCAATCATGTTCAATCCTTCTTAGAAAAAGTGTCCCATTACTTCAACGAATTTATGGCAAGTCTTCCATGGAGTATATTAGAGCCTAAACCATGTTTACCAATTTATAAATGTGGTGAAATTATAATCTACCATTATAGGGCACATTTGATTTCACTCATATTTACAAGAATGCAATAAACTCACTCAACATTTTGGAAATTGGAGAAGAAAAAAACTTAAAATATTTGTAATGAATTCAAGAACACTAGAAGCAGTTCAATTTTATATCAAATCCAAAGACCTAAATTGGGGCAATGAGCCCATGCTAACACATAACATTCAAAAAAATACCAAAATGCCTATTCCCAAGCCAAGTAACTTGTATTGAGTTTTGTCATCACCCACTAGATTAAGTTTTGAAGAGTACAAAATTGAAGTCTTACCTTCCCAACATCTACAAAATTTTATTCATACTTCTTTACAAATTCATCTACCGTCACTAGAGAGTGGCACTTTTGATGCCTTCATGAGCATGTACCTCTAAACACCCTCCCATTGACATTCCAACTATCAAAAAACATTCTTTGTGATTTCCCTTTATTTTGTTGTCTTCTTCGAAATCCATATGAGTACAATCTAGCCTCCGTGATAATACTATTCCTATATACCTCATGAGGATCTCCAATTGCACCCAACACTGACAAAGCTCCCATCATCCTCAAAGGTAGGATAGCTATTAACATAAACACAATGCCTCCCAAATGCAAAATTCTTGTTTCTTCCCCAATATAGTAGAGAGAGAGACACACATAGAGAAAATTAGTCAAGTATATTATTCACAATTTTGGAGATGCTTTCAGCACTCCATAAATGCAATGCACCACAAAAATAGAAGATGAATCCAATGAAGTAGTTATTCACAATTATGGGAAACCATTCTACAAAACCAAAAAAGAAAAACTCTCACATTCTTAGTCAAAAAATTAATAGAGAAAATGAATCCATTCAAAAAACTAATAAAGAAAATGAATCCATTGAAACTAACTATTTTACTTGGACAACATGACAAAACTAGGAGCCTCTATGTTAAAGGGTTCCTAGAAGTTTTTTTTGGCTTTTGCACATAAATGTGCTCTTTAATTATCAATGCAGACTTTGTGTACTCACTTGTTTTCCTTAGAATATGTAAAATTCACCACATAATGGTTGAGTTGTGATGACATCATATAGGTCATATCTCCATTTTATATGCCTTGTAATCTGTTCAATAGAGTAGTGCTACACTATAAGGAAAACCTATCTGTCTAAACTTTAATTTTAGGGATAGCATTGCCACAACTTTCTACTTATTTATGCCTTTGAAACACATACTTATTCTATTTTAAGCACATGTATCAAATATATTTTTGAATATTTCATGAGTTTCCCTTTATTAGGTGGTCAAATCTACAAATAGGAAATCGTGATATTCACACTTTTGTGAGTTGTTTACAATTATTGTTCATTGGGAAAGCATGCTAAGACTAGTTGCAATAGTAAGATTTTTTTGGGATTTTTATGTTGTTTGTGGCTTCTTGTGTTTGACTACTAGTGGTATTGTTTAAGCTATGTTGTGTTTCAAAGATTTCTCCTCTTTGGAACCTGTCTTTAATGTCAACCATTATTTCATGTTTTAAAATTTTATCTAAAAAATTTGTAAGATTTTTCTTGGACTTTTAGTCATTGGAGTCTTCCTTCCTTTATTAAAAAAACTTATATTGGTTAGTTTATGCTAATACTAGGGATGTTTTACATACAGGTGGCTTCCTTGTGGAGCTTGGAAGGGTTTTGAAGTCAGTAGTCTTCACAACCAACATTTCTTCCAACCTTGTAAGTTTAAAACAAATTTTTTTGTTTATTTAAGTAGCATTTGTTCATGGCTTTGGGTTTTAGCTTTTCATTGAATATCTAGGCTTCAATGGTTCATTGTCTCTTTTTTCAGTAGTTTCTGTTCTCTTGATAGTTTTATAACAAGAACAACAATGTGTTTACAAACTTATATAACAGTAGCAACAATTTTTTTTTTTCAATAATGACTTAGCTAGGACATAATACATTATTTCTCACACCACACTATTTAGAGAGATATCTAGGTTACTAGTTAATATGTTTATATTTGAAGGTGAAGGCTGATCTGAATGCTTATTGATTGTGCTTCTTCAATGCCATTTTCCTACCACTAGGTTGTCCCTCTTATATCTCAAATTAGAAGGGGTTAGATAGTTTCATCAATACTAATGGCCCTAATATTCATTGTAAAATATTCTCAGATTGAGAATAAATTTGATTCCTTGCAAAATATTCTAATTGCCTTAGATGAGTAGAGATGAGTAGGTATTTCTCTTGGTAGTGGTGTTAGGAATGTTCTATACTATACATTTTATTTTAGCTAGTCCCCTAAAATTATCTTCAAACAATGGTAGCCTCTTGCTGTGGAAAATGTCAATATATATTATGTGATGCAAGAGCATCCTAGGCTTCCTTGTTGTCCTGCACTTTTGTTCATTATGCTTGTTGCTGTCGAGTTTCCAGTTACTGCCAAGTACTAGTTTCTAGTTGTTGTTGAGTGCTAGTTTCCAGTTATTGCGTAGTGCTAGTTTCTAGTGTGTGCTGAGTTATCCAGTGTGTGTCAAGTTACCCTTCATGTGCTGAGTTACCTAGTGTATGCCAAGTGACCCTTCATGTGCCAAGTTACCTAGTGTATGGCGAGTGACTCTTCATGTGCTGAGTTTTCCTATTTATGCTGAGTGTCAATATTTTCACATGATTTCTATGATCTGACTTGCAGGATTTATTTTGATCATGATATTTATGTTAAGAACTTTTCTTGGGATGTTTCCTAACTGTTGTTGGGTTGTCCTTCCTATTTTTTATGTTTTAGAATGTTCTATAAGCCATTTTGGCAAGTATAAATAAGGGTCTTGTTGAGTCTTTTGGAAGTTCAGTTTTTTAGGAAGAAGTAGATGCGAAGTTTGAGGAGTTAGAGTTGGGACTTAGGAACTAGAGGATCTCTTGGTGGACCTATGGTTACAAGTGTGGATTCTTCTTGGTGTTCTTATCGAGCTGTATATCTAGACTAGCTAAGATTGGTTGTAAGTTGGATCATGTTGGATCTTGCAGAACTAATTTTTGTAATTGCTATTTGTAATTGGCCCTAACTTGGAAGGCCTTACAGTCAAGCATATTGCACGTAATCAGTTATATATCTATGAATCAAGAATTATAATATGGTATCAGATCTTGCATTATTGCTCCTTGTTTTTGTGTTTCCATGTGTGGTTTTATAGCTAGGGGCTAGGACATCTCCTTTGGGGATTCTCCTACCTTGCACTACATCAGATGGTATCGAAGTGAAGGTTGTTCTTGAGTGTGTTGATAGATCGTCAAAGCTAAGGTAGTTTACACCAAGATTTGTAAAGAATGTTGATCTTACGGCTGATTGATCTTCTAGATTGGTGGATTTAATGCTTAGAGTTTTCTAAATTTTGGACAATGCCTCCAAGAGGATTGGACCCTAGGGAAATTGCTAATTGTAGTGATACTATAGAAGAAAAGATCTCAAAGAAGATGAGAGCAAAGTTCAAATCTGAGATTGCATTGATGAAGAGTGACATGATTGCTAAAATTGTAAGTGCTTTAGGTGGTGTACCTAGGCATGTGTGTACTGAAAGAAGTTATGCAAAAGTTGTTGAAGACTTTGAAGCTGCTGGATCTAGTGATGAGGATAGAACTAATCGTATGTAGAGACCTATGGGAAATAGGGCTGGTCAGTTTTCTTGACCTGTATCTTAGTTGAAGATGAAGCATAAGATGGAGGTTTCTAATTTCTCGAGTACTTTGAATCCTGAAGACTTGATTGATTGGATTGGTGAATTGGAAGACTACTTTGAGCTTGAGGATATTGAGGATCCACTCAGAGTGAGGTTGGCACAAAAAAAGTTGAAGGGACATGCTGCTCTTTGGGGGAAGGAACTACAAAGAGACAAAGAAGAGGAAGGTGAAATGAAGATCACTAGATGGAAATTGATGGTGACTAAGTTGAAGGATAAATTCATTCCTACTAATTGTGAACTTGAGTTGTTTAAGAGGTTGCAAAATCTGAAACAAGACATGACTATGAAAGATTATACAGAGGAGTTCTACAAGTTGACTATTTGGTCTGGGCATAGAGAATTGTCAAAAGAGAAGGTAGCACAGTATATTAATAGTTTGAGATTTAATATTTAGGATGAGGTTGGTATGCTAAATATTTCTTTAGTTGAGGATTCTTATCAGTATGCTTTAAGAGCAGAGAAAGAATTAAGGTAGTTTTCGAGGGAAGGAGAAGCAAGATAGTTTAGCACAAGCTAAACCAAAAGAAGAAGATGAACCAAAACCTGATAATCAAAAGAAGAGGGCAGCTAGAGGTAGGTTCAGATGTAATTTTTTCAAGTGTGGTCAAGAAGGGCATAGATCTTTTAAATATCCAATTGGTACCTGAAAATTGCTATTGTAGATGAGGTTGAAGTCCAAGATAGTCAGCCTGAACAAGGAGAAAGTTTGTTGTCTCGACGAGTACTGATTGGTGAGAAGACATTGGATTCTTGTCAGATGACTAGTTTATTCAAAACTTGTTGTAAGTCTGGTGGTAAAGTTTGCAAAGTGATTGTGGATGGTGGTAGTACTAATAACCTTGTTGCTGAGGAGATGGTTCAAAAACTTGGTTTGAAGAAAATGAGACATCCTTACCCTCATAGAATTGGTTGGTTGCAAGGTGAACATGCTTTCGAAGTGAGGGAGAAATGCCTTGTTGATTTCTATATTGGGTAGTATAAGGATCAAGTGCTATGTGATATTATGGACATGAACACTTGTCATGCGTTGCTTGGTAGACCTTGGCAGCATGATTGTAGGGTTGTGCATGATTGTGTCAAGAATGTGTTTACTATTGAGAAAGGTGGCATGAAGTTTTTCCTTATTCCTTTATAGAATGAAGAACTCAGTAGGAAGAACCTGAGTATTGGCAGCCAAGTTGAGTTGGAAAATTATGAGAAGATTAGAAATCAGCATGGAAAGAAGACCTATGGAACACCTGTGGTGGTTGTGAAGGAGAAGAAGAAAAATAGGCAAAAGAGTGTACAAGTTGAAGATTTGAAGGATATGTATGTGGAGAACCAGTTTGGGATTTATGTGTTGAATCCGAGAAGATGTTCTTCTAGCTATTAGGACATCTTTGTGAACTTGGCATGTCTGATGCAAGAGCATCCTAGGATTCCTTGTTGTGCTGCACTTTTTTTCATTCTACCTGTTGCTACCGAGTATCCAATTACTGCCGAGTACTAGCTTCTAGTTATTGCCGAGTGCTAGTTTCTAGTTATTGCTGAGTACCAGTTTACAATGTGTGCTGAGTTCTAGTGTGTGCCGAGTTATCAAGTGTGTGTTGAGTTATCTTGTGTGTGTTGAGTTACCCTTCATGTGCCGAGTTACCCAATGTATGTCGAGTGACCCTTCATGTGCCAAGTTACCCAGTGTATGTTGAGTGACTCTTCATGTGTCGAGTTTTTCTATTTATACTGAGTTTCAACATTTTGATGTGATTTATGCGAGCTGACTTGCGGGATTTATTTTGATTGCGATATTTATGTTAAGATCTTTTCTTGAGATGTATCCTGACAATTGTTGGGTTGGCCTTCCTATTTTGTATGTTCTAGAATGTTCTCTAAGCCATTTTGGAAAGTATAAATAAGGGTCTTGTTGAGTCTTTTGGAAGTTAAGTTTGTTGGGAAGAAGTAGATATGAAGTTTGAGGAGTTAGAGCTGTAGCTTAGGAACTAGAGGATCTCTTGGTGGACCTGCAACTACAAGTGTGGATTCTTCTTGGTGTTCATATCTAGTTATATATCTAGACTAGCTAAGATTGGTTGTAAGTTGGATCATGTTGGATCTTGCAGAACTGATTTTTGTAATTTCTATTTGTAATTGGCCCTAACCCAGAAGGCCTTATAGCTGGGCATATTGCATGTAATTAGTTATCGATCTATGAATAAAGAATTATAATTTGGTATCAGATCTTGCATTATTGCTCCTTGTTGTTGTGTTTCCACTATGTGGTATTATAGTTGGGGGCTAGGACATGTCCTTTGGGGATTCTCCTGCCTTGTACTGTGTCATTACGTATGCTGATAAATACATATACATATTATATTGCTTGAAAATATTTTTCATATCTATCATTCATATCATAATATCAAAATAGTCCCAAATATCTCTTGATATATTTTAGGCTTCAATGGGTATTCATAGCCAAGGTTATGGGGTCCATATTTTATTCTTGTCAAATACCTTTTTCTTCAAATTTTTCCTTCTCCTGCCTTGTACTGTGTCATTACGTATGCTGATAAATACATATACATATTATATTGCTTGAAAATATTTGTCATATCTATCATTCATATCGTAATATAAAAATAGTTCGAAATATCTCTTGATATATTTTAGGCTTCAATGGGTATTCATAGCCAAGGTTATGGGGTCCGTATTTTATTCTTGTCAAATATCTTTTTCTTCAAATTTTTCCTTTTCCTCTTATTCATTCTCCTTATCTTTATTAATATGGAAATCTAAGTTAAATCTATATATGTGATTATAGGGCATTCAATGGATCTTTCATAGTAGAATCTTATGAAGATACTAGAAGACAATGACATAAGCAAAGAAGATCTTCTTTTCCTTTCTATAAATGTATTATATATTCCAATGACACAAATTTATATGACTAAGTATGCATGACTAGAGGAGATTTCTTCAAACTTTCCACTCTTCTAAGGGAGAGAGGGATCATTAAAGATATGCCAAACATGAAATTGGAAGAAAAACTAGTCATGTTCCTACATACCCTTGGCCACAATCTAAGGAATTGTAATATTGGCCATAACTTTCCTCATTCAAGAGAGACTATGAGTCAATACTTCCACAAGGTCTTGAGGGCAATCTTATTGTTCTAGGGCAATTACTTTTTGTCCACTTCTCCAACTACCCCTCTACAAATTCTTGTGAAGGTCCATTTTGATCCGTACTTCAAGGTAAATCTCCCACTAACATGTATGTTGTTGCTTGAGTATATTACTACATATTTGATGATAATATTTTTAGCGTTCTAGGATTGTGTTGGAGAAATTGATGGAACCCATATACCACCTACCATAGAAGTGGACAACCAAGCAAACTACTATGATAGAAAAGGCAACTTGGCACAAAATATAATGGGTGTCTGTTCCTTTAACTACAGGTTTCAATATGTTCTTGCTAGTTGGGAAGGTTCAGCTATAGATAGTCATGTTCTTGTTTTAACTCTATCAAGAGCAGATGCACTAATAGTCCTGCCTGGTATATTAAATCATATTTCTAATGATTATACAGTCATTATTGTAAACAATATTATTTATGTTATTTCGATCGTAATACTTATTGTTCTTTTGTATAGGAAAATTATATTTATTTGATGTCAACTATCCAAATGTTCTTGGATTTCTCTCCCTTTATCAGTGTATGTGATAGCATGTAAAAGAGTTTTCCAGAGAAAACTTGATCAAAAAATGCCCACGAGCTATTTAACCACCGACACTCCTCTCTTAGGAATGTGATTGAGTGCACATTTGGTATTTTGAAGCAACATTTTCCTATCTTGAGGCATGCAACATCTTATAGTATCATGACTCAAACAAAGATCGTGTTAGCATGTTGCATACTACACAAATTCATTATGATAGAGGACAATGTTTCACCCATTGTGGAAATTGAAGAGGATGTTGATCATGATGGGATGAGTGTCCCAATTCTTGAGACTTTTGGGATGACTCAATGAGATAGAGATGGAAATAGCAGAAAGGATGTGGGAGGACTATAGATCTTAGCATTAGTTGATCATTTTACTTGTATTGATACTTTCTACTTCAATTTTAAATAGCTAGAATACTGCATTGATACTTTATATACAATGTTCATTCATTTTGATATATAATTCGACTATTTTTGGATTAAGTAAATTGTTTGTTGTAGTTTTGCATTTTGTATTATGCATATTGGATTATCTCTATCCTCTTTGGCCTATTCTTCATTTGCAATCTGAAGTACATTTGCAATTTGAAGCACATTTCTATCACCATCTTCTTTTTGTCCTTATTTTTTACTACAATCCTACTAGCTATTGTGTTAAACTAATTCATATTATGTGGACCCAACAATTAATCTTTCCATGTGCTTTACTAGTTATTGAATGCAAATGGCCTTCTATAAGTATTACAAGTTGATGATTGCAATAGGGTTAATATTTGATCACATAGATGGAAAACTCTCAATCATGTGTTTGTATAAGAGCAATACATTATCATCTAGAAGATAGAATTGAGATGTGGAGAATAGAAAGGAAGGGTTAGGTGTGTAGTATTATGTAAAGGTTTCCCTTATTGTTTTTAAAAACACCATTGTGTTGGACCACACCCTAACCCTAATCAATATCTTTGAATTAATTAAAAATCAACATGTTTCCTATTGTTGCTTGCAAAAATAGTGATTCAACATTTTGTAAAATTGTGACAGTGATTCAACATTCTGTAAAACTATTTCAATATTATTTTCTTATTGCAATCCTGCATATGGCTCACTTATTTGTATGATGTGTATTCAATCTTGCATCACCGACTTCAGTTAATACTTAATACTTATTATATGCTAAAGTAATTCATTATTGAAATATCATTGATATTCATTACTCGTATTATTATGTTATATTTATTTTTGCATTATTGATACTCTTTAGTAATTGTGAAAATATGTATTCTACTAAATTACATCATCCCACTTTGATGGAATAGTTGAACCCCCCATTGTCATTTGTTTGCCAGCTCTTTGATTGTTGACATCTTGATCACCATTTCCACTAGTTTAATTCCTTAGAAAGTATATATCTCTCAACAACTAAGAAACAACTAAAAGAGAAGACTTACCAATGGTCTCATCCTTTGTTTCCCAATTAGGTAGATGTAGGGATCTAATCTGTTCAATAAAATTACTATCAACTAGAGAATCCACTCACACAATACATTGCAAAAAGTGTCCATTATGGAAGCAATGATAGCCAAATACCCACTACTTATTGATGCATAGATTTTCCCAATACAGAGAAGGATGTTGGCTAAGCTACATATCCATATTGCAATCTTCATTTGTCTTTTATCATCCTTTCCATCCACTCTCTCCAACTGCTATTATAATACCATCAATGGAATACACATTGACATGACATCTTTTATGAAAAGGAGAGAGCACAAAATCCTTCTATAGATTTATCATTGATTACGTTGATGGAATACACATTGACATGAAATCTTAAGCAATGAAAGAAGCATTAATATACCTATGAATCAACACCTTCTACATTAACAATACTGATTTCTTCAAATTCTTGAGTCATCTTCCCTTTTTGTCAATAGTATGAAGCTATTGCTTTTGAAAAATAGATGCTAGCCATTGAGATCTATATCCTCTACACTTGACTATATTGATAACAACAACAACATGAGCAAGTAGCTAAGAGGCAACATGTATAGGCAAAAAACTTAAACATGTTACTATCAATTCTTCTATGATTTGAAAGATAAAAGATGTTAGAAGATTGGTGCTCTCACCTCAATGAAATATTACTTCACTCTTCTTCATGATGCAAAATATTGTTAGAAAATGTATCCAACTGAATTGGCTTTCCTTCTCTAATATTAGATTATTGTATGACAAAAATAATAACATAATTAAGTAGCTAATAAACTTAAAATTCTAAAGAAAAAATTCAAAGATATTAAGCATATATCTTCTTTGTGATTTTCTAGATAAAAAATGACTATTATGAGTTGATGATTGCAATAGGGTTAATATTTGAATTCTAGTCTTATTATCTTCACCTTTGATGTTGCTTGCCTACAAAAATGGTGATTCAACATTCTATAAAAACATGGTAGTGGCTTTGTTCGAGTTTCTTGTGTGTTGGAGTTGCTTGTTATGTTATCTTTGTTATTAATTTGGGTTTGATGTAAGGATTTTCTATTATTTATTTCTAAAGTCTTCTTATTTAAAATTCAATGCTCTCTATTGGGTTCTATGGTCTATGTTTGAAATGGTTTCTTATCAGCAAGAGTCCACCTTCTGATAATGTTAATTGAGGGCATACCCAAACTTCTTGATCAACAGGCTTCCCATTTGGGACAGTTAATTGGAAGTTGATTGTGGAGGGCTTAAAACTAGATCCATATATGTTGATCGGCTCTATATTGTTGATGTTTTTCTTTTTCCCTGCTCATCTCGAGTATTACCATTAGTCTTCCTTTATTGTTGAGAGTTAGTGGGAGGGAGTGGACATTTTCTAGTCAAATCTTTGTATCCAATTCCCAATCTCCATGTCGACCATATCCTTCTTTGTCCCTCTCTATTTTGACATCAATATAGAAGCTAAATTTGAAAAGTGCCAGCTCTTTGATTGTTGACATCTTGATCACCATTTTTGCTAGTTCAATTCATTACTTCTGATGTTTTGCACTTTTTGATCTCATCAATACCATATTTGTTTCTATTTATAATGCTATGATGGATTCCCATAGGGAAGACATTACTTTTAGCCATGGTCACAAATGATTTCCATAGTGTTAGTGCTTCATATATTTAGTATGGTACAATATTTTTAGTTCCTACTGACAATATATATTGTGCACTTTTTATTTTCTGGAAGTTTTCCAACATTATAACAACTTCTTATTGTAGCAATATTTCTTTCACAAATAGTTTGACAAGCATACATGAGGAGGTTAATATGCTGCCCATTGCTACCCCTACTGCTACACCAGAAACTCCTACTTCAACTTCTTCTAAAAATCCAAAAGTTGTATGGACTAGAGAAATGGAGAGAAAAAATCTTGGATTTTCTCCTTGAGAAATTCAATATAGGAAGGAAAGGTGAAGGAGGTTTTCATAGAGAAGCATGGACTTCTATCGAGAGAAGATTCAATCAAGAGTTGAAATTGAACCTTGGAAAGGAAAATTTTCAAAAACAACTTGAAAATATGGAAGGCGGGGTATAGAATAATGAAGGAGTTACGAAATACAAGTAGATTTGCTTGGAATGAGATAACTCAATGTGTTGATGCTAAGGATGGTGTATGGGATGAACTTCTAAAGGTAATTTCCTCTTCAAAGTTTTTTTCAATACTAATTTCATACAAATATCTAATTATTTAATTTTGGCAATGTGTATAGAGAAAAGAATTTAGGACTGCAAAAGTGTATAGGAGGCAGCTATTCAACTATTTTAATGATCTAGAAGTCATTGTGGGGAATGATGTGGTGGAAGGAAGTGTAGCTGGAAAACCACAAGAGGTTGAAGATGGTAATATTTATGATGATGCTATTGATTTGGATGATGATGATGATTTGAATATGCCTTTGAATGGTTCTACTGATTTAGATATATATTTCCTTCAATCAAATTAGTCCACTGCATCCATTAGATACATTCCTTCAACAAAAATGGAAAGGACGTTGAAGAGGAGGAAGGAAAGCATGGTCGCTTCTTTGGATGTAATATCTAAAATCATCCATGAGATATGGGAGGGAATTAATAAGTCGCACACCATCAAATTTGATAGAGAGGATACTAGGAAAGATGTTGCAGATTTGTTTGTTACCTTGAAAGCCATCCCTAGAATCAGTCAAGAGACTATGGGGGCAATCCACCTACTAGAGCCCTGCCTTCCCCCTCCACCCAACAAACCACTCCTTCTGACTACCACACCATGGATACAACAGATTCACCAAGCACTATGACTAGCCCACTTTCCCCTCTTCAAACACAAATATATTCATAAGGCAACCCCTTTATTATATTAGGTACATCTGATAATTTTATGCAAGAACCAACAAGAGCTATTTGGTTCTTAGAGATGGATGTCTCAGTGAGGGAAGATTATATTAGATATAAATTTGGAGGATTGTAATGGTTTTATTTGAAACAAACATTTAAATGTCAATTTTTTTTCTTTCAAGCTGAAAGACATTATCATACTTTTGTATTGAATTGCTGATCCAAATAGGATATTGTAATTTATTTTTGAAATCTATTTATGTTTCATGTCATTTTGATATTGTAATAATTGTGTCAAACTACTGTGACAAACTGTGAAATCAAATGGCTTCATTTATGTACATGTTGAACATATGTATGGTATCGTCCATTGTCCAAAAACATAGGAACCCTATAGCTTACATCAGTATCTTGTAGCTTATAAAAAACCTATAGCTTATAGTAGTACCTTGTAGTAAACATATTAATAGCTACCATTTTCAAATTTGGAGCATTATCATAGTGCCACTTTAAAGATGTAGTTTTCCATTGAGCATCGTGGATGCAATAATAATAGTTTGTGTCATCACAAAATTATTAACACTCATACCATGATGACTATGCATGCACCTTCATAATGCTAGATTCAATGGATCATAGGGATTATAGTCACCCAATATCTATTGACTCTCGGGTTAGAATACTTAATAGTTAGGGCAATGCCTAGGAACATGTAAATGAACCCTTTATTATCAGCATAACATGAACAATCAAATGCATAGCTCAAAAAATTCATTTATGTGGAATGGGTTCAGTTGTACTAGCTTAAGCTATTAATCTCAAGTTCTCAAACAAACCCAAGTTGGTTAAACTTATGACATCTACATTCACAAGTAGGCTACAGAAAACTACCTAGTAGAGGGGTGTCTCACAATGGCTAGATTTCATATGACCCTAGGTATTCTATTAAATTGGAGAAGGAATTATCCCATCCTTATGAACAACAAAATCAAAGTCTCATCTATTGATTCCTCACACCATTTGCATTATCCGATTGGGCATTGTCTCAAAATGGATAGACCAATAACATTCTCATGCTTTCTTTACATCTTCTACCAATATGAATAAAATTTTGAAAGAGAAAAAAAACTATTACATACCTTAATTTTAGGAAAATCCATGAAATTCTTAGCTATGTGTAGGACTAGCTTATCCATGAAGGTAGGAGCTATGTAAAAATCATTTGATATAGTGTTATCATAAGCATACCTTTTCATAGTCAACTAGATTGAGTGACAAAACCAAGATGGTCTAATTTAATAGATTTATAAATGAAAAATTGTCTGAGTAATAAAAATAGAACACAAGAAAACACATATACATGCATTGAGTAGAATTGATGTAATCATAGCTACTCATGATAGTTGTTTGGGTTCCCATTCTCACAACCCATTGAAAGACAAAATAAACCATTGCTTTTCCTTTGGTGATGTCCTACTGATCATTAGAAATGTCAAAAGAAATTCCAGCCCATCTGTCATTCTTTATTTTATCTTTCTCAAATGAACAATTAACCACAAGAAGCCGTCTTCTTTTTGAGACACCACCCAAGTAGCCATTCCTAATGTAGAGCTCACAAAAATTGAGCTTTGGATGCACTTCTCATTAAACCTTATTGCATGTTGAGGAGAATAAGACAAGCTCTAAAATCATAAAAAACACAACAATGAACCATTCAATATAGTCTCCTAATGCTCAAACAAAACCCACAATAAAGAAGAAAGTTACACCCCTTTTATGTGGGGTTGTTTAAGAGAAAACTTAGAAAGGGACATTTACAAGTACTCCAAGATCCTTGAATAAATAATTAAATGAGAAAGAACATGAAGAAATAGGGACAATTGGGTAAACAAGGATAGAGAGGTTTGGACATGTCTTCTTGGACCATACCTTAATGCACGAGCTACTTTCAAACATAAGGTCTTAAAATAGTTGATATTCCATCTAGGGTGGTTGCAAAGGCAAGCCTCTTGAAGGGTGGTATTATAAATTCCACATGCAGATGATGTTGTAAAGTACATTTTCTCATGTACCTTGGATGTTCTTAGTAGCATGGTGCTTTTGAAATTTCTTTCAATCTAAACATAATCTGATTCTTGGTGCCTTCGGATAATTAAGCATAGTTGTATAGTTGTTATGGGATATAGTAGGATTGAAGACCACAAGATTTTTTTGGGTATTGAAATGTGAAGAGAAGTTCCCTAGTCTTGAAGGGATATAGAAGATGAATGATAATTCAGAAAGGATTTAGTTCAAATGATCATATAAAATATTTAGTTGAGGTCATTATCATTTTATAAATTGGATTCTTCTATAATGAATCTATATAAAATAATATATCTTGATAATTGAATGTTTCATTTTATTTTTATTTGTTCATATTTTATATAGGTTTGATGGATTTAAATTTTCCAATGTGTGAGTGTGGCGATGGCTATGTAGTACTGAAGACCTCACACACAACAAATAATCCAGAACATAAAGTCTATTATTATCCAAATGGAAGAAAGGCTATTACTAATTTTTGTTGTATGTTTACATTTTTTGTATCAACTAATTATTGTGGACATTACTAATTTAGAATTTGTATTGCAAGGGGATAGCGGTTGTAATTTCTTTTAGTAGGTCAATGATGTCCCTCCCACATCTACTAGAGCTAAATCCATAGCACATGAAAGTATTGATTGCAAGTTGTGCAAGGTCTGAGGGAGTGAAAATATGTTTCTTCAAGGCATGTTGGGAATTATAATTATTTCAATTTTACTAGTCTTTTGGGACCATATGCGTAAATGCATTTAAAAGTCAAAGCAACTATTATACATTGTAATTTATTTTATGATTTTGAATAGAAATGGTGGACAAATTTAATAACAATTTGTCTATTTTGTTGTTTGGAACTTGTTTCTGGTTGTATTTTGGGGTCAAATTCTATTAAAACAATGAATAAATTATACTAGTTTCATTACTATTTCAATTGATTGCATCTAATATTTTTTTAAACATTGATATTTTAACTTATCTCTAAAAATTGAAAAACATAAAAAATAATCTGTAAAGTAATCCAACTCATTCAATTGTATAATACAAAAAATATTAAATAACAATAAAAAAAATGTTATTCCAATTCCACTTTTTCACAACCAAACAAAGATTATACATATTCCCTATCAAATTCTGGGTGAACCAAACAAGAAGAGGAATATGTATTCCAATTTTGTATTTCTAGAATAACAAACCCGAAATAGCTATTCCTATTCCACTTGCCAAATGGACCCTTATATTATTTTATAAATAATATTAAGTCAAAAAGAATCTTTACTAGCAAAACAATTTGACCATCTTTCCTTGAAAATGGTTAAAATATTCATAGAAATGTTCATCTGAGGTAGGTTTGTATAAATATTCATAGAACATGGTTTAAATACATTTGTATAAACTTACTCTAAAATTGTAATAGTGTAAACTTACTACAAAATTATTCTTGAACACTTTATTTTTTAATTCTATATATGGTGTTTACTTGTATTAGTTTAATTCAGTTTTATTTTAAGCATATTGTTACGTAAAATTTTATATTGAAGAGTAGAGTTATAGTTAGGGTTAGGGTTAGAATTAGAGTTAGGGTTAGCATTAAGATTTAAATTAGGGTTAGTGTTAGGATTATGGATATTTTTAGGGTTTGAATTATGGATAGGGTTAGAGTTAGGGTTAGCATTAGTGTTAGGGCTAGGGCTATTTTTAGGATTACATATCTTGTTAGGGTTATAGTTAGGGTTAGGTTTAGAATTAGAGTTAGAGTTAATGTTAGGATTAGGATTAGAATTCGGGTTACAAATATAGTTAGGGTTAGAATTAGAGTTAGGGTTAGGGTTAGGGTAAGGGAAAGGGTAAGAATAAAGGTTTAGGTTACAAATATAATTAGGGTTAGGATTAGAATTAGAGTTAGGGTTAGGGTTAGGGTAAGGGCAAGGGTAAGAATAAGGGTTTAGGTTACAAATATAGTTAGGGTTAGGATTAGAATTAGAGTTAGGGTTTGAGTTAGAGGTAGAGATAGAATTGGACCTCAAATAAGGACTAGAGTTGGAGTTGAAATTAGGGTTATAATTAGGGTTAAAATTAGGATTAGGGTTAGGGTTAAAATTAGATTTACAGTTAGAGTTAGAGAAAGGGTTAGTTTTAGGGTGATGGTTAAGGTTGGGTTTATATTTAGAGTTAGGGTTGTATATAGAGTTACATCAGGGTTAAGGTTAGGGTAAGGGTTTGAGTTAGGGTTAAGGTTAGGGTTAGGGATAGGGCTATGGTTTTCGTCTAGATTAAAGTAAGGGTTAAGGTTAGGGTTAGAGTTTTGAGTTAGGGTTAAGGTTAGAGTTAGGGTTAGGTTACAGTCTTAATTAAGGTTAAACTAAGGATTAGGGTTAGGATCAGAGTCTAATTAATGTAGAGTTAGATTTACAGTTAGAGTTATATTTAGGGTTAGAGTTAGAGTTAGGGTTAGAGTTATATTTAAGGTTAGAGTTTGGGTTCAGGTTTGAGTTAGGATTAACATTAAGGTTAGGGATAGGGTTAGAGTCCAATTATGGTAGAATCAGATCTAAGGTTAGAGTTATGCTCATGGTTAAGGTTAGGGTTAGATTTATGCTTATAGTTAGGGTTAGGGTTAGAGTCCAATTATGGTAGAGTTAGAATTAGGGTTAGAGTTAGGGATAGAATTATGTTATATTTAGGGTTAGAGTTATGTTATAGTTAGGGGTAGAGTTATGTTAGGGTTAGGGTTAGAATTAGTTTTATAACCTTATCAAAGATTTAGTTATTTTTTGTATTAGGGTTAGGGTTAGGGTTAGGGTTTGAGTCAAGGTTAAGGTTAGAGTTAGGGTTAGGGTTTGAGTTAGGATTAAAATTAAGGTTAGGGTTAGGGTTAGAGTTCAATTATGGTAGAGTTGGATCTAAGGTTAGAGTTATGCTCATGGTAAGGGTTAGGGTTAGGGTTAGAGTTATGCTTATAGTTAGGGTTAGGGGTTAGGGTTAGGGTTAGACTCCAATTATAGTAGAGTTCGAATTAGGGTTAGAGTTAGGGGTAGAGTTATGCTTATGGTTAAGGTTAGGGTTAGAGTAATACTCATGGTTAAGGTTAGGGTTAGAGTTATCATTATGGTTATGGTTAGGGTTATAGTGGGGATAGGGTTAAGGTTAGGGTTAGGGTTTAAGTCAAATATTTTTAAAAATTTAATATAAGGAGTTTAATTTAGATAAAAATATATATTTAATTTTTGAGATATTGTAATGTAAAATGTTATAGTCATATGTAGATATATGGTTAGGAACAAAGTTACCATTATAGTTAATGTTAACCTTAGGGATAGAATTAGGGTTAGGGTTAGCATTAGGGTTAGGGTTGGAGTTAGGGTTAGGGTTTGAGCTATGGTTAAGGTTAGGGATAGAGTTATGGTTATGGTTGTTGTTAGAGTTATAGTTAAGGTTTGGATTAGAGTTATGTTTATGGTTAAGATTAGGGGTTAGAGTTATGGTCATGGTTAAGGTTATGGTTAGAGTTATGGTTATGGTTATGATTAGGGTTAGGGTTAGGGTTATAGTAAGGCTACGGTTAGGATTAGGGTTTGAATCAAGGTTGAGGTTAGAGTTAGGGTTAGGGTTTGAGTTAGGATTAAAATTAAGGTTAGGGATAGGGTTAGAGTCCAATTATGGTAGAGTTGGATCTAGGGTTAGAGTTATGCTCATGGTTAAGGTTAGGGTTAGATTTATGCTTATAGTTAAGGTAAGGGTTAGAGTCCAATTATGGTAGAGTTAGAATTAGGGTTAGAGTTAAGGGTAGAGTTATGTTTATGGTCAAGGTTAGGGTTCGAGTAACGCTCATGGTTAAGGTTAGGGTTAGAGTTATGGTTATGTTTATGGTTAGAGTTATAGTGGGGATAAGGTTAGGGTTAGAAATTGAATCAGGGTTAAGATTAGAGATAAGGTTAGTGTTAAGGTTTGAGATAGGATTAAAGTTAGGGTTAGGTTTATGGTTAGAGTCCAATTATTGTAGAATTAGATTTAGGGTTAGAGTTAGGGGTAGAGTTATGTTTATGGTTAAGGTTAGGGTTAGGGTTAAGGTTAGGGTTAGAGTTAGAGTTAAGGTTAGGGTTAAGGTTAGAATTAGGGTTAGGGGTAGTGTAAAGGTTAGAGTTAGGGTTAGAGTTAGAGTTAAGATTAAAATTGGGGTGAGGGATAGGGTTTGAATTGGAGTTAGGATTAGATTTAGGGTTATTGTTAGGGTTAAGGTTACAATTAGAGCTAGAGTAATATATATACCTATATACCTATATATATATTAATAGTTAACATAAATTCAAATTAATACTAAATTATATGAAAAAGTATATATATAGGTATATATTACGTTTATATATAGAGTTGGGTATAATATTAAAGTCCAATTATAGTGACTACCACCATATTAGGTTTAACTCTTGCTCTATTATTTATACCTATATATATATATATATATATATATATATATAAAGTTTATATATAGAGTTGGGTATAATATTAAAGTCCAATTATGGTAGAGTTATATAAATGGTTAGAGTTTGAGTTACCTTTAGAGTTAAGGCTAGGGTTAGGGTTTTAGTCAACATTAAATTTAGGGTTATGGCTAGGGTTAGAGTCTAATTATGGTAGAGTTAGATTTAGAGTTACAGTTAGATTTAGGGTTAGAGTTAGGGGTAGGGGTAGGGTTAAGGTTAGAGTTAGTTTTAGGATTAGAGTTAGGGTTAGGTTAGGATTAGAGTTAGGATTAGGATTAGGGTTTGAATTGGAGTTAGGATTAGATTTAGGGTTATTGTTAGGGTTAAGGTTACAATTAGAGCTAGAGTAATATATATACCTATATACCTATATATATATATATATATATATATATATATATATATATATATATATATATATATATATATATATATATATATATATATATATATATATATATATATATATATATATATATATATATATATATATATATATATATATATATATATATATATATATATATATATATATATATATATATATGAAAAAGTATATATATAGGTATATATTACGTTTATATATAGAGTTGGGTATAATATTAAAGTCCAATTATGGTAGAGTTATATTAACGGTTAGAGTTTGAGTTACCTTTAGAGTTAAGGCTAGGGTTAGGGTTTTAGTCAACATTAAATTTAGGGTTATGGCTAGGGTTAGAGTCTAATTATGGTAGAGTTAGATTTAGAGTTACAGTTAGATTTAGGGTTAGAGTTAGGGGTAGGGGTAGGGTTAAGGTTAGAGTTAGTTTTAGGATTAGAGTTAGGGTTAGGTTAGGATTAGAGTTAGGATTAGGATTACAGTTAGAGATAGGGGTAAAGAAATGGTTAGAATAAGGATTAGGGTTAGGGTAAGGGTTAAGGTCAAGATGACAATTAGGGCTAGGGTTAGAGTATAATTATGGTAGAGTTAGATTTAGGGTTAGAGTTAGGGGTAGGGGTAGGGTTAGGGTTAGGGTTAGGGTTAGAGATAGGGGTAAATAAATTATTAGGATGAGGGTTACAGTTAGGGTTAGGGTTAGGGTTAAGATTAGGATCATAGTTAGGGTTAGAGATAGGGGTAGAGAAAGGGTTAGGATTAGGGTTAGGGTTAAGTTTAGTATTAGAATATAAGTTAGGGTTAGAGTATAAGTTATAATTAGGGTTATAGTTTGAGTTAGGAGTAGACAAAGCATTAGAATTAAGGTTAGGGTCAGGGTTAGGGGATAAAGTAGGACCGTGGTTAGAGTTATGGTTAGTGTTCCATGTAGAGTTACATTTAGGAGAAATCTTGTTCTCGCTAGACAAGCCTCTTAGCATAATGTAGTAACATAAGGATTATAATGTTCCTTAAGTAGTTTTATAATTTTATCAGTTAGGTTTATAAATAGACCATTGGTAAATGTTAATTATGCTTAGCATGAATAGTGTACAATGAAGGGCTAGTAAATGTTATTAAGGTAATCATTACACTTAAAATGAGTATAAAATGAATATTCTTCTTTAGAGTTAGAGTTATATTTAGGGTTAGAGTTAGGGGTAGGGGTAGGGTTAAGGTTAGGGTTAGTGTTAGGATTACAATTATGGTTAGGTTAGGATTAGAGTTAGGGTTAGGCTTAAGGTTAGGGTTAGAGATAAGCGTAAATAAAAGATTAGGATTAGGGTTAGGGTTACTATTCAGGTAAGGGTCAGGGTTAGGTTTAGTGTTAGAATATAAGTTAGGTTAGAATTTAAGTTACAATTAGGGTTATAGTTTGAGTTAGGGGTAGACAAAGCATTAGAATTATGGTTAGGGTTAGGGTTAGGGGATAAAGTAGGACCATGGTTAGAGTTACGATTAATGTTACATTTATAGTTATATCTAGGAGGGTAGCTCGTTGTTATTAGACATGCCTTTTATAATTAAAGAGCAATATAAGGATTTCAATGTTCCTTAAGTAACTTTCATAATTTTATTAGTTACATTTATAAATAGACCATTGGTTAATGTTAATTATTCTTAGCATGAATACTGTAGCTACAAACACAAAGGTCAAGGAAACACATTTCAAATATTTGCAACTATAGTTGAGAAGAATTTGAGATAAAAAGTTAAATCGTTTATTTATTATTTCTGATACATAGATGAAAGGAGAACTATATCTCCTAATACAATTATTTAGATGAAGTAATAACTAAAAAAATGAAAGATGAGAAATCATCATATGGACCATGTGTAGAGTTCTCCATAATGATGTAAGTACAACACATATTCTTCAAAGATTAAAATCATATTATGAACTTTGTTCGTAATATGATCATCATAGACCTCTTTCATCATGGGTGGAAATGTATCTACTTTTGCAGAAGTGTTGCATACATATTTGGTAACATCTTCCATCTCCATTATCTCTATCTCTTGTACATGTTCAATTGATAAAGTTACATTCTCAAGTGCTTTTAACATGGTTGCACAACATAGTTTAATTATTTGTGCACACTTCTGAAACTCTGTCTCGAAAAAATGATTTGATCCTACAAAAGAAGTTGGGCTCATGTTGACAATGCTTAACTATCTATCAGAGGCTGCCATGCCTGAAAAAAATCATGGAAAACAATTTAGAAAGTATTAGCACCAATAAAAATGAAGAATAAATGCATAGTTAATGAGAGGGACATACATTTTAAATCAATAATAGTTTTGAAAAAAACATAATAGGTCACTTAGTATAATCAACTGTGGAGAAAATAAATATAAAAACCTAATTGTATTAGAATTGGTAATTACATTTTGGGTATGGAAACATGGTAATATTATGACCTTTGAAGGATGGTGAAGAATATAAAAACATACTTTTCAAATATTGAGTAGCAATGTATTGGTTGAAAGTCATGAAGCATAATCATTTTGATTTATTTCAATTGAAGAAGGTCTTTATATTTTATTCAAATCAAATGTATACTATATTTATCAAATTGTATAAACTATATTGTAGGACAAACTAATTAAAACATTTTTATTGTTAATAGTACTATCATCATTAACTAATTTGACCTAACTCCTTGTACATATCTTCTTCACTCCTAATTATTATTTTATTTATGATTTTATTTAAGATTTTTTTCATTGAAATTATCTAACATTTATTTCTTTAATTCTTTATTTTATAATTTCTTAAATTTAATTAAATATTTTAAATATATCTCAAATAATAATTCATTATAACTCTCATCTCTAATGCCAATAAATTATATAATTGAACCATTCAATAATTATCACCTATAATAATTTTTATAGAAATAAATGAACCATGTTGTGCTTTTTTCCAAATGCAATAATTTCCTTGTTTGAAATGTTGGGAAAAATAATTGCTAAATAGAGGGATCTTTACTTTAATTTCTTTTTTCTATACTTATACTAATTAGATTGTTTTACCATTCATGAAATAGATGCCAAAACAAATGAAAAATAACATGACCATGCAAATTTCACCCATAAAGAATCATTTTTGAGAATAAGACCAAACATTAACTTTTTAAAAGTTAACACAAACCCATATGACTCAAGCTATTAGCTTATATTCTTGTCATTGAAATCTATTTTCATAGAGGTTTTAGTATATGATCTACTTAATATAAATATATTAAATAAGAAAGTATACCTTTGACATATCTTACTTATAATAGCTACAAATATATCAATAAAATCATCAAGCTCCAAGAACACGGCGGAAATCAATTGAGACTATGATTAAAGGCGTATGAAGGAGTTGCACCATATGTTTGACAAAATGTCAATGACAAGTTAGCTTGAATATAATTCAATGGCGATGACCTCTAAATGGCCACTTTGAGAACATGAAAGGCCTGTGAATTCCAACTTCGCATTAGGCTTGTCGAAGATGTATGAAGGAGGTGTGCCATATATTCGACAAAATGTTGGCATTAGGCTCGTCAATGATGGCAGGAGTGTCTAATGAAATCCTAAGATCAACGTTGAGCAGAGAGGTAATTTTTCATTTCATTGTATGGTTCAGCATATTGCACTAAACTTCATAATGTTCTATGCTCACAAAGCATTTTTGTTCCTCCCATTTTGTAAAATTGATGCCCCATCCAAGAATGCCCCAACAATGGAAAGTGATATGTGAGGAAGAGCAGGTTGAATATTGAACATCAAGAATATAATTTGAGTTAACAAGGTAAATGATGGAAAAGCTTTCTAGTCTTGAAGTCGAAAGGCGGAGTATTCTTTCTCTAATGTTGCAATGAATACAGAGAATGGCCAAATTCACCCCAAATGCACACATTTATATTGTGGTCCATTCACATGAAGAAGACTATGAAGTGGAAATTTTATTTTAGTTAGGGGAATCCGTTCTAAGACAAATGCATGCAAACAAGAACAATGTTAGATTTTGTAATGCAATTCAGATAGAAATGTTAGCATTTACAGTCCTAGGAAACAACAGGCTGCAAATGCAAAAATAAGAACAACGTATTTAATTTTCATTCAAAAACAAAAACTTATTCAACCACTCTCTCGTATTTATAAAATGTGAAGTTCAATCAACTGATTTGAATTCAAACTTCGAAGATGAAATTTAGCCTTTAGCTAATGTTATTTATACAGCTGATTACTGAATGGAATACATGAACAATACTCAACTGCCAACTTAGCTTAACTAGTTGAGAGAAAAGAATAAGGAAAGAATTATCGAAAGGTCTCCTTACCAGACTCAATGCTATGTAGTCGAATTGGCTATAACCTGAACTTCGGACACCTTCTTCAGATCTCCAGGGGAAGCAGTGGATTATGGCATCCAATTATGTATAATTTTGGGTGTTAAGGATGTCGTATCCAAGCAAGGGAATGAAGAGAAATTGTAAAAAAAAGTAGAAGTCAAATATCTCTGTGAATGTTCGAATACAACAAGGCCAACATATTTAATGTTTTGGAATGACTTTACGGCTTCATTTTGTTGCAAGATTGCCAATTGATTTGCATTCCATCAGTTGGAAAAAGAAAAATGAAAAGGAAGAAATATTGAAACGAAATGCAAACGCAAATTGAAAATGCATTTATAAAATCATTCTTTATTAAATTAGTGCGTAACTGCTCCCATTTCCTTTTTATTGGCAGAGAATCTAATTTGTCATATTCCTATGCTGAAGATTTGTGCTGTGATTGTATAGAATACCTCTCAGTGTAATTAACTAATGAGCATACTATCCTAGGATAATGACTAGTGCCAACATAGAATCATTTTCGTGCTCTCATAACAATATTAATTTTTATATATATCTTGTCTAAAGTTTAGGATGTACCATGAGCTATTTAAATGAGTAGTTTTAGGATACCATTCAAGAGTGAGTATCTTCTTATTGATGCATGGGTTAAGTGATGTATGAAGAGGGACATCATTAAAAAATCTCTTCCCTATCCTAATCAAGTTCTAGGACATGTATTATGAGTAAGGAAGATATTTTTTCTTGACTAAATTAATTATTAGTCCCTGCTTATATATAGGTAGGGAACTAATGTTCCCAAATGCCTCACACAATTAATTTATCCAACTAAAATTTATGATCTTCTAAAGTTCAAAATCCATTGTATTTTTAAATTAATTTCTAGTGAATAATTCTTACTTTTCGATTGGTTAAGAGCAATTTTCCTTGGGTAAAATGAAATTTTCTGAACAAAAATTTGCTAAAATTAAATTCTGGAAACTTCTTTCCAAATTTTTGGAATATTGTGTTGGAAGCTTGCATCTATAACATGGCTTCCTCCATCAATTGAAAGGTGTAACATGACTTTCAGAGTGTCTAAAATGGAAGCAAAAGAAAAGAAAGCTTTGGGATAGTAGCCATTAAAGTAGGAAGAACACCTTGAATCTTATTAAAGTTTAGATCACTGACAATAAGCTCTCGTTCAGCCTATAATTTGTCAGCACTTGGAGAGAAGTAAATCCCTTATGAGACAGAGTTAACTATTGTAGTGATAGATGATTGAAAAACCTTGACTTCAAATCACCGAAAAATTGCTTGCCACTAAAGTCCACAACCTAAGGCATCTCAAGCATTGGTAAATCTAAACACAAGATGCTAGAAAGCTAGTTATTTATCAAGCTAAGCTCCACTAATGGAAGCCATTAGATTCTGGTGAAACTACAGGATTTGCCAATTTTTGCACTCAGCTTGAGCAATTCTTCAAATGTGCATCTCCTCAAAACCACAACCACTAGCAGAGATTTCTTTCTAAAATTTGAAATGCCTTCACCTTCCCCATCCTTGGCTTTAACCTCATGTGCTCTTCTAGGGCCAAATCTCTATCATCCAAAATTGACACGGAGATTCTATAGAGTGGCAACAAAATACAAAGTATCTTTCTTAAAGCCGACAATTTAGGTGAAACTCCACTACTTCCTGGGGCTCATTGCCAAAACCCTATGCCTTTCTTTGTGACTGAAGCTTCTTAATCTTCACCATTAAAGACTTCCAGGAATCTATGAATATACTCTACTTTAGATTTATTTAGTATTAGGTAAGATTGATCTCATTTTATGGTTTAGTTACTTATTTAAAAAGAGAGTAAATCTTATAGAAAATCATGATGGGAAATTTTTTCATGATTTATTTAGGAATTATAATATTTCAGATTTAGTTTATGAGACTTGACATAAGGTTTTTTTTTAATTTAAAAAATTTATTTCAAATGTTCTTTCTTAATTTTATAAAATATGTGCTATAATTATTTAATTAAGAATAATTTATTTGTTAATTATAATTTAGTTGAGATATTTATAATTTTATATAGTTGGTAATTCATTTTGTTCAACTAAATGTCATTTTAAAATGTGGATTTAATTGTAGTTAAATTAGGTCTTAAGACTAAAATTTATTTTGGGAATCACATTACTTAAGGTTTCTTTTAGGAGTCATAATTATCAATTTTGAGATTATAATTAAATCATTTAAAAATTGTTCTACAATCTATTGTTTAACTTTATCTATCTATTTAGGACACGTGTGTGTGTGTGTAGAGATTAAATTTAGTAGATCATATTTTTCATATTTATATTAATCATAATATAGTTATTAAATATAAATTATGATTAAAAAATATAAATTAAAAGATATTCTTTTATGAAGTTATTATAAGCATAAGACTCATTTGATACTATGTTTTTTTTTTTTTTTTTTTGTTAAGGAAAAAATTCTATATCCATATATATTTTATTTTTATTTTTTCAATTACTAGTCATATTATGAAAATTCATATATTTAATGTATATAAGAAATAATACTCCGTATATACTTTTAATAACATATTTTTCCTATAATTCAATATTTTTACTAAAAAAGACCATTTCAAACTTGTATTTATGTCTTTGCTCTTAGCTATTAGCTTAATGTTATGCAACATTATCAAGGTATTCTTTCACTTCTAATGCTTGTACAAGGTAGGGACTCAAGCTCTAGCAAAGCTCTTGTCTTGTTGTTAGTCATGCAACATGCAACTTTTTGTTAGACAAACCTTATCTTTTGTAATAGATGAGGAGTGCGAAATGCCCCACACTATTTACAAGAAATCATTTACTTGTCATTTTAGCAATTGGATTGGATATTAAATTCTATGTTTAAATTAATTTTAAGTGTCATAGAAGTGAGTGATTAATTTGTTTTAAAAAATAATTTTAGGTCTCATAGTTTCCACATGTTTTCCTCCCCCATGCCATTCTGGTCCATGCAAAAAGAAACTACTTTGTTATAATTGGAGAAATTTGTAGCCTATCCAAAAGGGGATGTAATTTTATGTCTTTATTTGTCTGCAATGTTATTGTCTTTATCATTTCCTTGTGGGGTCCCCTCTATCTTCCTCCCATCCTTCTCAATAGTCCTGATAGGAGATGTGATATCCTAACCCAAAATAAAATTATCTGGTGTCAGGTTACCACTATTAAAGGTATTAGAAATAGGGGAAGGGATGGGGTTACCATTGTTCTTAGAGACATAGCTAGTGTGCACCATTTTTATTTTCTTCCTCTTGATAGGTTTAGTCTCTATCTTAGTGGAATTAGAATTCAAAATAGTATCTTTTTTTGATGGGTTTCAAATATTTTATGCATTAACTACTTACTAGATCTCCTAGTACTTTCCTTGCTTGTAATAGTATCAATGTCTAAGTCAAGAACACTGATATCCTTCAGATCTTTAGGGGATTTTTCAGTAGCCTTATTTCTCTTCGAATTTGATTCACAACTTAGGTTTGTGGAAATCTTGGAGGTGGTAATGGCTTAAGGGTGTTGGATATATATGAGAAGTAACTAAGAGGGGAGGGGTGAAATGGTTACCACTAAAACAATTCAAAATCCTTAGATGTCAATACAAACTTCTAATTAACTCAAATATTTTTATAGCTCTGTTAGAACTAGATATTCATTGTAACTCAATGAAAAAATAAATCTTGAGATATTAATGTGTATTAAGCTTTAGTAACTTAGTTGTGAAAATATAAAGTAGTAAGAAAATAACATGAACACAAGAGACACCAAGATTTAATGTGGAAACCCAATTTTGGAAAACCACCAACGCAAATAGTTACAAGTTTTCACTCTTCTGAAGTGAGCCATGTTAGGAGCCAACCTTGTTTTTTATTAACAAAAATAGATTTTGAAGGGTGCTTGAAACCATTTATAGATCTTCTAATTTTCAATGAAGCCCAAACTTAGAAACAATAACTCTTAGATGAAATGGGTCACTTGACAAAACATGGTGACCAAGGTGGCCTCATAGATAACACAATACACTACTACCACCTAAATAGGTTTGAAACAAGATCTGAAACCCCATGGTTACAAAATAAGAGATTTAATCCTGAACCATGTCAAGCTACAAAACAACAAGCCAAAGAGACCAAGATAACCAAAACAAAAAGGGACAGCCTCAAAAAGACTAAGCGAGCAGCTGGAAAAAATACAAGCCTCAAGATTTACTTTTAAATCCTATCTTTTGAGAACATAGAGACATAAAAAATGATGGAAAATAGGGCTTGACCTTTTTTCCTTTTACTATTGTCCATCCATCCTCTACCATCCCAGTAGCCTTCTGCCAAGCAAAGTCATCCAAACCACAAGAATTCCCTAACTCCCTTCTAGCCATGATAGAAGAACCACCACCACATAAAAGAGGGGCAACAACTACCCCCAGAGACAGGGCCACATGAGAAGTATCAACCAAATTAGAAATAGTAGCATTTGAAGGAGAGACAACAATATTGGCCACCACCTAGGAGAAACATCATGTAGAGCAACAACAAAATCCACCTCCAAAGAATCCTGAGAAGAATCAACCAACCCATCCCCAATAGAGGAAGCTTTCTAAATAGTGTAGTGATCATCCAAAACTCCCTTCCACCAAGTAGGTGAATTTTTCAATCTAACCTTTCCAGAGGAGCATCACACTGCGAGGTGGCCGATCTTTTGGCATTTTTGAGATCTGAATGGAATGCCTTCATAATCAAGAAGTTGAATCCAAGAGCCATGGGGAGAGGCCAATTTAATCATTTCTAGAAGCCCCTTAGAGATGTCTATCTTCACAAGAATTCATGCCTACATTTTTCAAAACACATTGGAAGATGTAGGGTCAACCGAAAAAAAAAATCCCCTAGGGCCTCCCCAACAGCCTCTAGGACCAAATCTAGCCATAAGTGAAGGGGATGGCTAGACAAGCTTACCCATAGAGGAATCTTGTTAAAGTATTCAATAGAAGAATCAAAATCCATATACCAAGGTTTGGTCATCAAGGGGAACCTCTACTCCAAAGAGAAACCATGCCCTATGATGGTATTTCAATCCTCCTTAGAAGAAAATTTCACAATGAAAAAGCCCCTTGGCACAAGGAAAATCTCTACAATATCTAAAACTACAGGCTCCCAAAATTTGGAAATCCAGGCATGTAGATTTTATAAAGAGGGTCAAAAACCCCTAGAACAAAAAAATGGCAACAATAGAGAAGTCCTCCACTTGAGTAGAAATCTCATTGAAAAGATCGAACCCTTGTTAAAGGTTACAAAAAACAATATAAGGTGTGACCTTATTAAATGATTTAAATTAATTGGTTAGGAGTGGCCTTGTTAGAGGTCTTAAGATACTTCAATTTGGAAATGTCACCTTGTTAGAGGATATAGAAAAATGACTATTAAGTCAGCTCTATTAAGAGATTTACAATTGTTAGAGAGTTACAATGATTGACCTGATTGACAAAGCAACTGGTTTGTAGATTCAAATCATTGTTCTAGTTTATCCTCTCAATACTTCCTCATCAAAATATTCTTTGTAGCTCCTTGGATGTTCTACCCTTAATTAGATATCCTTCTTAATTTGCATATGCTTCACTTATACAACTTCCATAGTTTCAATCCACAACTTGACCTTTCATATATATGAAACCTAATGTAAAGTTGACTTGAATACCTTTAGAAATAAACAATTAACATCCATTGAGTCTTCTTGTATAAACCAAATAATAATCAAAACTCTTCTACTCCAAGTCAACTGCCACTAACATTGGGTCACGCGGTTACAACTAAGTTCCTTGGTAACTGACCTAACTTTATTAATAGTGAACCCCTTTGGTAACTGACCTAACTTGGCTTACTTAGGAATCCTCAAATGACTAAGCTTGCTTGGTTTTCACTTGATCACTAAACTTGGCTTCTTCTAAAAATTTTCTCAACTGATACTAGAGTCTTCTAAGCTCAGTTACAATAGTCAGTGATTGGTTAGAGTATAACATTTGTGTAACATCAATGCCAATATACAATTGAATAATTTTTATGAACAATCTCCTACTTTTGCATCGATGGCAACACAACATGTCATAAGAAAAGAAATATTTGGACAAATATCCTTAGTTTTATTCTAATTCTTCAAGCATGAGAACTCCCTTTGAGATTCTCCATCTACCATCTTATCTTTAGACTTCACCAGATCAAGTTCTCCCTCTTGCTGATATATAGATCACTTCATTTGATTCTTTGACATGATGTCAATCTCTCCCTTAATAAATATATGATAATAACATATTCAATCTCTCCCTCTTTGACATCAAATTTCAAGACTTGATATAATGATTTTATAATGTACTTGATGTACTAATTCATATGCAATGAACTCTAACTTCTTTGCATCAACTTGATAGATCTTCAATGTAGTTTGGTTGATGCATCACTAATCTATACTCTAGTGAGTATTATATAGGGGAATGATCCCTAGCTTTCCTTTGAGATACAAGAATAATTACTTAGGTAATGATTTCATGAATATGTAAGAAACCTACTTCATTGTGTTCACATATTCTAGTCTTACATCTTTATCTTGAACTAATTCTCTCAAAAAATGATACTTGATTGCAATGTGTTTTGTCCTAGCGTGCATCACTAGATTTTTTGATATATTGATTACACTTGTGTTATCACAATAGATAACCATTGGATCCTTGATTTAGTCCTTCACTACTAACAACACTTTCTTGATCCACATTATGTTAGAACAATCAACTATTCCAACAACATATTCTACTTTTGTTGTAGACTGAGAGAGATGCAATACTACTTTTTTTTTGTCCATGATACTAGCCTCTTTCTAAGAAACAATGCTCCTCTACTAGTGCTTTTCCCATCATCAATGCTTTTGGCCCAATCTGTATCAATTAGGTATTTTAACTCAAATTTTCCTCCTTTCTTGTACCATAGACCATAGTCTTGAGTTCCTTTTAGATATCTCACGATTTTTTTGATTGTTGTCATATGATTTTCTCTGGGATTTGTAAAAAATCTTGTAACTATACTAATTGATAATGCATTATTAGGTCTTGTGTGAACAACACACTAAAGTTTCCCAATCATGGATCTATACATACTCTTATTTACCTCTTTTGAATCATCATTCCTTGATAGTTTATGTCCAGTAGATATAGGTGTTCCAATTGATTTGGAATATTCCATTCCAAATGTATTCAATATATCCTTGATATATTTTTATTGAGTAATGTAAATGTCATCCTTCATTTGATGAACTTGTAAAGCAACAAAGAATTTTACTTCTTCAAACATTGACATTTCAAATTCTTTCCTCAATTCTTTAGAGAATGACTTGCATAAGTCATCATGACCTATGAATAAGATATCATCCAGGATTATTTCTTCTAGCACAATCTTGTTCTATGGTCCCTCTTTAATATATGCCATACTATTATTATTTGTTCTTTGAATACTATTTTTTACCAGATATGCATGTAGTCTCTCATACCATGCTCTAGGATCTTGCTTCAAACCATATAGAGCTTTGTGTAACTTACAGACAATGTCTCTTTTATTTGGATCAATGAAACCTTCAAGCTGATCAATGTTAACTTCATCTTCCAGAACTCCATTCGAGAAAGTTGATTTTATATCCATTTGATATACTTTGAATCCTCTAAATGTAGCATATGCAAGCAATGTTTTGACTCCTTCAAGTCTAGCAATAGGAGAAAATGTTTCTCCGTAGTCTATACCTTCTTCTTGAGTGCATCCTTTGTACACTAACCTTGCCTTATTCCTTGATAATTTTCTTTTTTCATTCAATTTTCTTTTAATTATGCACTTTGCACCAATTACATTTTTGTCCTTGGGTCTAGGAACAAGAGTCCAAGTATTGTTCCTTTCAATTTGTTCAATTTTTTCATTCATTACCTCAATCCAACTTTCAATATTTAATGTATCTTTAACAATTCTCGGTTAAAATTCAGTAAGAAAACATTTACCTTTTTTTTTTTTTTCTTGTCATTGTGTGTCTTATCTGATCTCCAATAATTTACTAGGTGCATGATGCCTTCTAACATCTAGTAAGTACACATTCCCTCTTTCTAGATTTTGGACTTGTTTCACTTGGTTCACCACACTCAAAGGTTCTATGAATTTATGAAATTTTATTTGTTTCCCCTATCTAAGACTCAGTTCCCATAGTCTATGACTCATGTTTCTCTTTCTAGGGCTTGGTTTGAACTATCTCCAACTATGTTTACATTAGCTGCAATTTGAGTTTAACTGCAGACCTAGGTGACTTGGGTAGCACAATCTACTTGGGTGGTGCAACTTATTGCCAAATCATGTTTTCTTGTAACTTTGGTAAAGTATTAGGTTCAAAATTAAAAAAAAAATATGTAGTCTTCAGGTTCCTTGCTTCTTTGTTCTTCACACTTTCCTGCAAACTCATCAATTTTTACATGTACACTTTTTATAACCTTGTGAGTATCAAGATTCAAGCATTTATATGCCTTTCTCTTATTGGAGTAGCCTAGGAATATGCCTTCATCACTTTTTGCATCTAAATTTCTTTTCCTATTTTATTTCAAGATATAACTTTTTCTTCGAAATACTTTGAAATAACAAACATTAGGTTTATCGCCATACTCTTCTTCAGTTGAACTTGGTTTAAGCTGTGAAGTACTGTGTTGGTTGCTTCCTTCTAGTTTTTAGTTTCAACATTTTTATCTATCATCATTTTTCTTACATAATCTATGATGGATCTATTCCTTCTTTTTGTTATTCCATTTTCTTGAGGTGTAGCAAGTGCAGATGCCTATCTTTTGATTCCTCTTTCATTATAGAATTCTTTGAATTCATTAGAGATGAATTCTCCTCCTCTATTGACCTTAGAAATTTAAACTTCTTTCTTCTAAGCACCAACAACTCTGATACCAATTTTTGAAAATATAAGAGTAACTGAGAGGGGAGGGGTGAATCAGCTACCACTAAAACAATTCCAAATACCTTAGATGTCAATGCAAACTTCTTATCAACTCAAATATTCTTACAGCTTGGTTAGAACTAGATATTCATTGCAACTTGGTTAACAAAGCAATCTTGAGATATTAATGTGTATTAACCTTTAGTAACTTAGTTGTAGAAAGATAAAACAATAAGCAATTAACTTGAACACAAGAGATACTAAGATCTAATGATGAAACCCAATTTGGGAAAACCACCAATGCAACTAGTTACAACTTTTCACTCTTTTGAAGTGAGCTCTATTAGGAGCCAACCTTGTTAAAGATTACAAAACACATTATTAGGTATGGCCTTGTTAAAGGATTTGAATCACACTGTTAGTAGTGGCCTTGTTAGAAGTCTTAAGACACTTTAATCTAGAAATTCCACCTTGTTAGAGGATTTACAAAAATGGTTGTCAAGTCAACTCTGTTAAGAGATTTCTTCACTGCTACAATTTTTAGAGAGTAAGAATGATTGGCATAATTGATGAAGAAACTGATAAATGTCCTTATGTATAAGATTGTTTGGGTTTGAGAGAGTATCAATTCCTCTAGAGGGCCCAATATCTTTATTGTAGGATAGCTTGGCACCTAATGAGATACACTCAACAACCTTGGAGAAGGTTTGTGTAGTCATCTTTAGTTCCCATATGAGGATAAATTAGATTATAACTCAAAAATATTTTGTTTTACTTTATATTTTTTTTTGGGGATATTGAGCCCCCTCACATTTCGTGATATAACATGTAGTGCTTATCCCTAGTTTACATTTAATTATTATTGCCAAACTCTTTTAGGCTAATTTATGTTTCTGCTTGATGACTAGTAACATTATTTTCCAGATTATTGGATATTGTTTTCATACTCAGTTGATTATATGATGAGACTACTTTAGTACTAGTTACTTCATGTGTGCATGATTATACTTTGATGATGATTATTTATAGTGATTCTAGTTATTTAATGGTGTTAGTTAGTTGGATTGTGTGTACATGTTTTCTATGGATACTTATCCCATACTTGCATGTGTATGGTGTGCATGCATGTTTTCTTTATGTATGAAGTTTCTAATGTGGTTAACGAAGTGAGTCACTGTTACCTGCTAGTTGGGATCTACAAGATGCACCACTTCCTGCCATTACCTGTTTAGTTTATAATATATGTGTTTGTACATGAGTGGACTTTATGCACATTGTAGGTACTGGGTATCAACTTCCCAGATGATCGTACCCTATCACAATATCTCAATGGTAAGAGAGGGGAGATAAATTCTTGAGTCCAAATCCTATCCTTAAAACCAATTGTCCTAAAAATTAGGACAAGTATCTGAGATGATTACCCTTTTGAATTTCTCATATGATGTAAATTCATGATTATAACCCTTGAGTTTGATCTTGTATGTGGTATTTTATGATGGGTTTTCATATTTCGTCTTGTAGGTCTTTGGTGATTTTTCTGTTAATTAAGTGAAATTAAAAGATTAATTAGTGATTTAATTTAGTGGAAAATTATCAAGATAATTTTAATATTTAATTATATTTAATTAATTAAATAAAAGAAATTAAATTTAAAGAGAAAATTATAGTTCTAATTTGAGAGTTTATTAATATTAATTTAATTTAATAATAATATATTTAGAAGATCATTTTTAAATGAATGCTAAATATTATTATTACTTAATAAATATTTTATCAAAAAATGCTTTGAAAATTAATTAAAGAGAGAAGGTAAAGTTTGGTTTTTTGTTTTGTTTAAATTTTATTTTATCAAATTAAAATTAAATTAATAAAGTTGTATTAAAATATTAAATTTTAATAAATGTTAGTTTATAAATATTAATTATTAAAGAACTTTGTTAATAGTTTTTAATTATTAATGAATCATTAATTATCAATGTAGCAATATAGATTATTTAATGATAATTATTATTGAAATTAATTAAATTTGAATTAATGATAAATATTAGTTAATGATGCTTAAATATATTTATTGTTATTATTATTTAATAATTTGATTATTAATAGAATTGTGAGTATTTTATCTAATGATTGATAATTATTTTTAAGGCATCTTGTGATATTTAATGGTGATACTTGTAATTTCATGAGTTAAGGGTAACTATGCAATTCATTCTGAAATGATAAATGAGTTAAAGTTGTAAGGGTAAAAATGTAAATCTTATATGCTCGAAAAATTACATTGAAATGATAACTTAAACCCTACTATAAACTCAGACTGTGTGTCTTAAAAATCAAACAAAACTATGAAACTACACTGTTATTTGTATGTTGTCTTATGTTTTGGGTTTGGATTGACTAGAATGTTGACCAGGCCTAGGATATTTACCAAAGGCTGGGAAGTATTAATTTGGTGATTATATATGATGATTATGTTTTTTGACTTATGTGTACCTTCTTAGATTAGTCCTATTAGGATGATTGTATTTGTGATGTTATACTTTGACTAAGTGATTTCTATACTTGTCAGTTTCTTGTTTAGAGAACTAATGTATGATTTTGATCTTTTGAGATCTTTTTTCTTTGCTGAGATCAGGGTAGGTTATCTGTATGTTAAGTTGGGAAGTGGCTTGCAATGGAGGCCGAGGCTCTAAAGAGGCTGACAAGTAACCCATTGTAAGTAGTCAATAAGTAAAATCACTACACTAAATGAGAGTAAAATAAACCTAATAAGAGTTTTTTTCTTTCCTCACCCATGCCTCAAGTGCTAGTACAAACTAGGATGGGAGTAGAGATGATTCTTAGTTGTGACCATGCATTGTTAGTATGCTTTATCAATATGAAAGGATACTAGTGCCACATAGAGTCACTAGAGGGGGTGGAGGATTAAAAAATTGGCCGGGTAACCCTAGAGTTGGCTCATGCAATGACACTTGCCCACTAGCAGTATAGATTCCTTACGTGTCTTTGTTTGCCTGTAGGTTTAGATGTTGTTTTATCTTGGAACCTATGAGTTAGATTAATTTTAGGGTTTTCCTTGACTTAGATTCTACTTTTGATTTTGGGATTGTTATCTTGTTTTGAACTTGAGACTATCTCCTCAGTGTAGTGGGAGTGGACCTTTTTGGGTTACCATGAGGTCGGGTGGTAGTGCTTTTTACTTTTACCTTTCAGATCTGTCTGTTGATTTTGTGGTTGGAGTGCCTTGTTTTACATTTCCTTTCATTCTATCATTGTGTATTATGATGGATGGTTATATCTATTTGATGAGTGATTTTACTTATTGTATTGTATCTTGTTTAATGGATTTGAAAGGGATGATGTAATCTATCTTATAAATGTATATTCTTTCAGCCTTTCATACCCTATGACATGTACAGTGGATGATTGTGCATTTTGAATTAATGCCAAGTCGCATTCAGAACAAATGCATATTATTTAAATGGATTGAACTTGTAGTTATTCTTTCATGTGGATGTGTTATTTATTGGACTTAGTATTATTTAAATTTAAATGTGAATCAACATCTTGGGACCCTTAAGGAATGAAATATGTTATGTTTGCATATGTATTATTGTATCTTATTACTTCTATTATTGTATAATTGTTGTATATGTTATTCTTTTACAAAGATGTTTCGAAAACCTAGCAAAAATTTAGGTTAGTTCTTTTGGATCCCTTCATGGGACATTACATCTGGTATCAGAGTCTAAGTTCTACATTGGGTGCTCTGGGCATATTGGAATATCACTAGTTGTTAACTAGTTCAACTAAAATGAAATTTAAACTATTATGTATATCTATTACAAGCTAAAAAATTGAACTAGTTGAACTAAAATAGAACTTAAACTATTAGTTGTATATTCTCAAAGTTAAACACTCAAACTCCAAAATTAAAATATACTTAAACCTAAAATAGGCAAAACTAGAAATTGAACTTATACTATTTTCAAAATATGTGTCTTCTATGTAAGAAAACTCAGGTGCGGAAACAACTTCCTACACTAATCTCTTAAGAGAAGTATGGTGCAAATCCTATTAAAATCTTTTCACTTACAAATTCAATATCATGTAAACAACAATATTTCGGCCAAGCAAGCATAAAGAAAATAGAAAAAGAAAGAAACACATAACAAAAAGATTTGCCGGTGGGAAAAAACCTTTCGGTAAAACAACCACACCCCTCCAGAACCTGCACAGTGTATTATCTTCAACACAAGGTTACAATACACTTGCAATGCAAGTTCAACAGTGACAACATAAGACACCAGTAGCAACTCATAGTACCAACAATACACTACTTCACATCCACCTCTTTGCAACCCTAAAAATGCTTATAACATGTGCTTCACTTTTAGGGCTACTCCCAAAGATAACCGTATTAGGATTTTACCATTCTTCAAGAAAATAGGAACCCCAAAATATTTATCAATTGCCACATGTCTTCACCTATCATTAAATCTTCCTAACATAGCTCTTACGTGTCATAGGAATCTGCCATAACCGTTTTAGTGATTATTATACACAATTCAAGATGTCGACACATCAACATTATTTGCAAGAAATACATTTTACAAAAACAAATAATAAGAATAGGAATTATCCAAGGTTGAGACACCTTATTCCTAACATTTTATGTATGCCTTATAGTAGTATGTTTTATGGTTATTATAGCATCTTGTATCTTGGATATTATTGTGGGATGTTATTTGCGACTAGATCTTCTGTTAAAGGTCATAGCCTAAGTTGCGGTAGAGGTCATGGATGAGGCAGAAACAACAATGTACATGAGTCTGTCCACAAAGGCCTTAATCACAAAGAGGGTAGGAAAGAGCATGTCACTGAGCATCAGGAAGAGAAGCATAGAGATCAATAGGGTGACTCAGAGGAGGTTGACTTGAGGCAAATGATAAAGGCCATCATGCATTGCCTACCTCCTCTTTAGGGTGTTGGTCAAGATGGATCACACTAGATAGGGAATGAGCATAGACCTAGGTCTAGGAGCCCTCGAAGGGACCAACATAGATTAGTCATAGCTGCTCAGATAAAGGACCTTTAGAGGTCCAACATCAAACCCTTTAATGGGTTGGGTTCATGATGCAGGAGTATCCTAAGTGTAAGGACAATCTTGCGTCACCCAAACATATTTTATTTTCAATATTTTCTACTTTAGTAAGGACTAGTAGATAGGGTGGTTACAATTAATGGGAACTTGCTATTTTTAGTAAGTTTGTCATATGAGCTTGGAATTTTTTCATTTTCTATAGGAAGGTTCATTTTAGAGATATAAGACTACCATAAAATCCTCATTGCTCCAAATTAAGTATCAGAGAAGTTATTGTGGATTTTTGATGAAAAAAATTGTAGAAAAATATTTAGGCTTACCATTAGATGCCTTAGAGTGCCTTGATGAGGTTTGAAAACTCAAGAAAAGGGCACTAGCATGTTTTTGAGCCTATAGATCAGGAGATGGCATTTTCAAAAAGTGGTTATAATTGCCAATTGAAGCAATGGTTTGTGAGTTATGGCCTCTAGAAGTTGGGCTACTGAAATTTCTAAAATAATTTGTCAAAGATGTATTTAGCTGACTCTATGTGTATTGTTAGGGTCTATTGGCCCTAGGTATTAAGTTTGAGCATCTAGAACCTTCTTGGGTGGCATAAAACTGTCTATTTAAGAAAGGCCCAAACATTGCCTAGGACAACTCTGGGTGATAGTTCGTAGCACTGTCTTGCAAATTACTATAATGAAGGTGCCCATTTGGGTTAGTATATTGTAATTGAGAATTCTATAATTCTGCATTTTCAACAATAATAAGAAGTCCATATTTTGTTCTCACATTTTTTTGTTGTTTCTTTGTTTCTATTATGAGTTTATGGTATTAAGTGGAGTCCCTTGCATTAAGTGCTATCAAAGCCAAATTTCTTGAGTGTGTGGATAGATCATCGATTGTGAGGTAGTTCACACTAGGACTGTGGTTTAGGGCTGAGTGTGTAGACAAATTGCCAATTGTGATGTAGTTTACACTAGGGTTTTAGCAGAAGTGTGAAAATGCCTCCATAAAGAGAGCGCGCTAAAAGAGCTATAGGTGCTACCCCTGAGGGTTTTTTAGCCCTCCAAAGAAAAATGCAAGAATTCAAAGAAAAAATGTGTAGAGGAATGAATCTTCCCATAAGAGATGAAAGCAAGGATGAGGATGAAGTAGAAGAAATTGTCCAAGTAGAAGCAATTCTTAACCCAAAGGAAGAGAGGCTCTTGAATGCTGTCTCCAAGATTAGAAAAAGACCTAAGTTTGAGGTTCCCACATTTTTGGGATATCTTAACCTAGAGGAGTTGATTTATTGGATCAATGAACTAGAGGAGTACTTTGAGTATGAAGATATTGAGGATCTAGATAGGGTCAAGTTTGTGAAGGCAAAACTAAAGGGAAATGCAAAGATCTGGTGGTAAGAGGTTTACTCGGAGTGAAATAGAAAGGGAAAGGAAAAAATCAACAGATGGGATTAGATGATAGCTAAAATGAAGTGACAATTTATTCCTATGGATTATGAGCTTCATCTATTAAAGAAGATGCAAGGAATGAAGCAAGCGAGAAAATCTATTCAAGAGTATACTGAAGAGTTCTACCACATTCTCATTAGAATTGGCCATGCAAAAGCTAATAAGGAGAAAGTCATCCATTATCGTAATGGGTTAAGTCCAAGCATTCAAGATGAGCTAATTTTGGTTTGAATGAGTAGTATTAAGGAGGCATAGAATTTTTTCCTAAGAGTTGAGGAGAAATTGAGCAAGAAGTATGACAATAAGAATAGTGGAAGAGGTCATGGTGGAAGATCTAGTAGATGGTCTTATGGAGGCCATAATGATGATAAAAAGAACAAGGATGAGGATGGAAGTAGCAACCAGAGCCAAAGGGGAAACAATTCCAATAGTTTTCATGATTAGAACAATAGAGATCAGAGAGGAAGAGGTAGAGGACAAGGATCTGGAAGAGGAGGCTTCTATGGAAAATGTTTTCATTGTGGAGAAGAAGGGCATAGAGAATTTGAATGTACCAAGTGCCAAGGAAGGATAGATCAAAGAACACAAGGTTAGGAAAGAGTTGCACATGTTGATGAAGATGCTAGATCTTCACATTCTGAAGATGCTAACAGAGGAGAAGTCCTAGTTAACATAAGAGTCCTGCTAAGTGGTGACAATGAACCTAATCAAAGAAAGAGTTTGTTTCACACAAGGTGAAAATGTGAAGATAAGTGTTGTGATGTGATCATTGATGGTGGAAGTACTGACAATCTGGTGTTAGAAACAATGGTCACCAAGTTGAAGTTGAAGAGACAAAAACACCCACGTCCATACCATATTGCTTGGGTGCAAGATGACTACAAGGTTATGGTCAATTAGCAGTGCTCAGTAAAGTTCAAGATTGGAAGCTACCGGGATGAGGTACTATGTGATATCATACCTTTGAACATATGTCATATGTTGTTGGGTAGGTTGTGGCAGTTTGACAGACATGCTGTATATGATGGGCGAGTAAACACCTATACTCTAACTAAGGATGGAGTGAAACATAAGTTGAAGTCATTGAAGGATAAGGAAGAAAAGGTATGTAGTGCTACTAGAATATGTTTTTCTGATGGAAAAGAGTTTCTTAAAAATATGAAACATGAGCATATGTGTTTTGCTAAAATTCCTAAAGATAGTAAAGAAGAAGTAGAGGAGATACCTATAGAAGTTGCAAATATGTTGGAAGATTTTTTTGATATTGTATTAGATAATGTACCTAATGGATTTCCACCAATGAGGAAGACTAGTCACTAGATGGATTTGGTTCTAGGAGACAATTTTCCAAACAAGGAAGTGCATAGAATTACACTAGTAGAAAGTGAAGAGTTGAACAGGCAAGTTCATGGGTTGTTGCAGAAGGGGTTGATTTGAGAGAGTCTAAGTCCATGTGTTGTACCAAAAATATTAGCACCAAAGAAGAATGGAGAATGGAGGATATGTACAGATTCTTGTGCTATCAACAAATTCACCATCAAGTATAGATTTCCTTTGCTGAGGATGGATGATATTATGGACTGTTTGAGTGGAGCTTAGTATTCACAAAGATAGATCTGAAGAGTGGGTTCCATTAGATTCGTATCAGAGAAGGTGATGAGTGGAAGACTGATTTCAAGACAAGGGAAAGACTATATGAGTGGTTAGTCAGTACTTTTGGGCTAACCAATGCACTGAGCACTTTCATGAGGCTCATGAATGAGGTATTGAAGGAGTTTCTAGGTAAGTTTTTCATTGTTTACCTGGATGATATATTGATATTTAGTAAAACATTGGAGAATCATTTGATTCATATTCGTAAGGTGTTTGAAAAGTTGTTGATAAACCTGAAGAAGTGCAGTTTTGTAAAGAAGGAGTTGGTATACTTGGGAGAAGGTCTGAAAATGGACCCAAAGAAAGTGAAGGCTATCCTTGAATGGCCTACTCCAAGGAGTGTGACATAGGTAAGATCTTTTCATGGACTGACTACATTTTATAGAAAGTTCATAAGAAGTTTTAGCAGTATTTGTGGACCCTTGATTGAAACAATGAGAGGAGATAGAAAAGAGTTTAAGTGGACTATAGGAGCAGATAAGAGTTTTAATCTATTGAAATAGAAAGTTACTAAGCAACCTGTTTTAGCACTTCCTAATTTTAACAAGGTGTTTCAAGTAGACTATGACACTAGTGGTATGAAAATAGGAGCTTTTTTGAGCTAGGAAGGTAGACCGGTTGCTTATTTCAGTTAGAAGTTGAATGATGCAAAAAGAAAATGTTATGTTTATGATCAATAATTTTATGCTATAGTTCAAGCATTGAAGAAGTGGAGACACTATCTTCTTCCCAAGGAGTTTGTTTTTTATACTGATCATCAAGCTTTGCAATATTTGAATAGTCAAGGAAAATTGAACCAAAGCCATTTAAAGTGGTTGAGTTTTATTAGAGTTATGCATTTGTTTTGAAACACAGAAGTGAGAATTCTAACAAAGTTGCAGATGCTCTTAGTAGAAGGCAACTTTTGTTGACAGAAATGTAGATAGAGGTGGTTGGGTTCAAGGAACTTAGTACATTGTATCTAGATGATCCTGATTTTGGTGAAAAATAATCACTCTCTTTGCTTTAACAAAAATGCTTTCAAAATATTTTAACATATGCCTCTATTTTTGAAATTATTTTTCAAACCACTACGCTTGCTAATGCCACAATATTTTCAAAAATATTATGCCATTTATGCTATCAAAAAAGAGTTTTGTGCATATGGTGAGCACAAAGTGGTCGGTGGAAGGGCATCATGGAGTTGCAAGTTTGAATTTGAATGGTCTAAGCATAAAACTGGCAATGTTTAGCAAGTCGCCGGTGGTCTAGAAGATATAGTAGGGGAATCTCGCACCGCTACAAGTTTTATTCTTGATAATGTGTTGTTTTAGAGTCTCTGGGCTCTCCAAAAAATTATGTGGGGAAGGATGTCATCATAGAGTTTCTATTGGTAGTACCTATAGTTGTAGTCCCACTCATTACATCTGTTGCTTCCAAATCTAGCACATGGGGACATAAACTTGATGCAAAAGAAGGAGCTGGTGGTCCTACAATAGGTACATTTAAATGGGAACAAAAGAATTGGGGCAAACTCTTTGGGGCCATCCTAAACAAAAATCTCTCCTACTTGGTGGAGCCTATAAAAGTGGGTTGCCAAAATGGGGAGCTCTTTATTTTTTTTGCTGACTCGTTTCTAGACTCTTCCATTTCTACGTTGGAGCTAACACTTATAGGTAAGTTTCTTGTTCCTATTCCAATACTAAGGAAGTCCAATCCCATCTTAAAAAGAAATGGTATTTGAAAGGCCATGTGGAGATTGTAGCACTTCCCAAAGTCTTTTTGTTTTTTGAATTTTCTAACAAAGAGGACTATAGCATCATCCTTTATGGGGGACCCTAGATGATTGGCAAGATGGCTTTGTCTTTTCTAAAATGGTCTCCCAAATAGAACTTTGAAGATAGTTTTTTAGGATTTATCCTAGTTTAGGTCAATCTCTTGGGTTTTCCATTAAATTTTTGGAATGAAGGGGTTTTAAAAGGTATTGTTACTTGTTATGGTCAACTTTTGATTTGTATGTAGAGTATAACCACTAGATCTAGAATTTTCTTTGGTCATATCTATGTAAATGTTTATAGACTAGAGAATCTACCTTCTGCAATCATAATCAACTTGAAGTAAGGTTTTTTTGAACATGAGGTAAAATGTGTTCAACCCTTCCTTTTGCCCATTTTATTTGTAATAAGGCAGGTCACTATGCTAAGAACTATCCTTAAAAAGCCAAAATGGCTTCTTTGCCTCATCTGTACCAAGGGTAGAGAAAGGAATGAATTTTCAAATAGGGCCCTCTACCCAAGAATGATATTGAGGAGGAGGAGAAGAGTTAAGGGAATCTTAGTATTCCTATTTCAATGGAGTAGGTGACTATGGAGGAGGGTTCTATGGAGTAATACCATATTTAGCCAAAACATTGCTATTTAACTCCATTATCATTTTTAGAGCTACATCCCAATTCTCTAAAGCAATGTCCAATGACTTGTGCCAGATGGTAGTCTCTGCAGCAAGGTGTACAAGTCCATCAAGAGTAGAAAGATTGGGATCTTTCTTTCATACTGTCTTAGCATAAACTTGTTCCTTGTGGAGGACTTCTAAATGAGGGATTATAGAGGAATAGATTTGCATCAATTTACCCTTTATATTTGCCTCCTATGCTGTTAGCACAACTAACTCCTTTTGTGTGTGAAGCATTTGTGCAAAATGCTTCTCACTTTGAGTTGGATCTCTAGGTAATTACATACTAGAGATTTTCAAGTTCCTTTCCAAGCTCATTATTCATTGATTAATTTCTTGTGTGAAATTTGAAAAAACACACAACTTCCTATATAATGAAAAAATATTTTCAAGAACAATTTTGGCCTTATCAATTGTCTTGGCCAACTCTACCTGTTCAAGTACAATGTCACTTGATATCTTCTTATTAACCTTACCATGAAACTTTCTTTCTGACCATTGCATTAGTTTAACATTGGTGTCCTAGTCCTCATTTGTCACCTGCTCAACTATGTCTGATAGTTGCTCAATAATTGGTTTTCCTTCATCTGGTGACTACAAGCTGAAGGCATCCATGAAGATGTCCTTGATATCATGAAGTGCTTTCTTTTGTTTAAACTCTTTTCTCAGAATTTCCTGCCTCATCCTTCTATCCAATGCATTTTGCATTTCAGTCATTTGTGCCATTGTGATAGTTTTTGAATCATAGGAGGGTATCTCAAATTCTTCATCTAGTTTAGGGTCTCCATAGTGAAGTACCCTGGCCACTCTTGTTGAACTCGAGCCTAGTGTGGAAAATTGCTGTGGAAAATTGCAATGGAATAGCTTTAGTGCTGGCTCCTGAATAGTCTTAGTAGGAGTGCTAGTCTTTGGTAATTTTACCAATGTCTTAATGGAAAATTGCTCCTTTTCTTTTGCTGCATCATCCTTCTCATCTGATTTCCTTTCCTCTATACTCGACATCTAAAAATTATTCGTAATTACACTTGGTGGAGGTGGTGGTGGTAGCATCAAAACTTTAGCTTTAGTGCATGTAAAAGGTTGTACCTTTGGCTTCACCTTCTGTCTTTGTGGTGCTGGAACTACTCTTTGTATTTCATCTACACTCACTAATATAAGATTTATGCATAATTGTGCCTGTAGAGTAGATTGGTGAAGGATCTTTGAGAGATCCTTTGTAGTGAGTTGGTTGATGTTTTGAGCTATTTTTTTAGTAACATTCTTTATGATGACTATTTTTGCAAGTGTAGTAGTTGAGTGAGGAGGGCACAGAGGTGGCAGTTGTGTGTCTTGCACACTTTGTTCTTTTTGCTCACCTATCCCCTTATCTTCTTCTTTACTTATTTCCTCCTTTTCTTCTTCATCCTTCTTTTCTTCCTCCACTTTCTTCTTTTCTACTTTCTTTTGGCACTTGCTTCTTTTATTTCCTTTGTTTTGGCACTTGCTTCTTTTATTTCCTTTGTTTTAGCACTTGCTTCTGCCTTGTATTTTCATCAAATACATCATCAATTTTCTTGTAGATAATTTTCCACACTTTTGTGGTTTTTCTCACAACCTCTTCAATTTTATTTTGTAGAATACTGAATGCCCTGTATTTTGGAGGAAATCTACTATTGTGCCTTTTGACTGCATTTGTTATTTGACTTTTAGTCAAATTAGGCAACATCCTCACTAAGGTAGACTCCCTTATTTCTTTCTTAGTTTGCAGACAAAAATGCCATTTTTCCTCTACAATCTTGTATAATTCATTTGCCAATGAACTATCCAATTCAAGAGGTGTATGTTTATATTTTTCCATCATATTATAGATAGATATCTCTATTTTATTTTGCTCATCTTTTTTGAGCTTGTTGAAATTTACATTCTTCAAATCATTTAAGTCTCCATTCCTAATCTTAGCACATAATTTATGTATAGAAGACTTTGGTGGATGACTTACCACTTTAAATTGACTTATATCTTTAGATTCTTTCCTTTCATCATTTGTGTTTGGTTGAGACACATATCTTCTTCTTTTGTTAAGCTCTTCTACTAGCTGTGCAGTAGCTTTCTTCTTTTCTTTTATTGCCTCTTTGGCCTTTTGAGTTGATGCTCTTGTTGTGACCTTTGTTGCTATTGATTTAGTTGGAGGTAGCTTGGTTGAGGCTGATTTTGTTACCTTCTTGGGCTTTGACTGAGTTGCAGGATGTGTTTTTGCCTTTCTCTTCTTTTGCTTGGCAGGTGTAGGTGCTTCCTTAACACCTTCCACTTTGTCTTCTTCTTGCCCTTGCTCTTCTTCTTCTTCACTGTCTCCTTCCACTTCTTCCACTTCTTTTGCTTCACCTTCAATATTTGCTCCAAATGTCTTCTTTATTTTCCTCACCATTTTATCCTTCTTCTTAATAACTGAAGCAATTTCTAGTTCTGTCTCAATTTTGGACTTAACAACATAATAAGTTCCAAAGTGAGGAGTTGCTTTATCAATTTCTTCTGCTAACAATGCTATGATTGCTGTTGAGGCTTCATCAATGTCCAGTTCATATCCTAATGGTCTTAGCCATCTTACCCTTGGTATTGCAGCTTGAATGTATGTGAAGTCAATATCAACCAAGAAGCGTATGTCATTGACATGTTTCTCAACTAGTGAGACTGGTATCCTCATCCTTTTCTTCATAGACTTCTTAAAGTCTTCAAAATATCTAGTCATCTGGGCTTCAAAATTGTTTCCCATTTGATCAATGAACTCATTAATTTGAGTAACTGCTGGCTTGTTAGGATTCCAATTTACCTTCCCAATTGAAGGGAATTCTTCCATCACATAAAATAATATGCACATGAGAATTGAGCCAAATTTACACTGTGCACCTTTTGATCTCCATATGGCTCCTAAGTTCTCATTAATTTGTTGCAACATGAGTTCAACTAGATCATAGGTGTGATCTTTCTTTACCAACTTGTATGCCACATCAATAGCTATGTCGGGAACATTGTTTAGTCTGTTGGATTGATAAAATTTATGTGAAATTTTCCTCACAACAAAGTCAAGTAGGGGGTCATTCATAGTATCAATAGTCATTCCCCTATTGTTCCATTTTGCGCTTGTGTTCTTCTCAATTACCTCTTTTCTGTCACTTCTCAATGTTTTTGGTCGATCTAGGGTTGGAAGACCAGTAACCCTATGCACAATCCTCCTAGTAATCTTGACCAATCCTGAATCTAGCCACAAACATCCATCATGAATTCAACTTAGAACAATGTGAATCCATTATGTTTTAAACACTATGGGAAAAACAAGGGTTTTAGTTAAACCCTTCTTCTCAATGATTGAAAACTCATCCTTTAATATCTTATTCTCACATAACTTATCATAGGCATTGAAGATTTCTAGGTCACCTATGACACTAATTTTATAGTTGTAGCATTTCCTTACATCTTGAACCGTGATGACTTTGGGTGGAATGATAGATAGTGCACCAGCTAAGTCTTTTTTATAGGCTACTTCAGGGATTGGTCTGAATTTAGGTTGTTTAACTTCATTGTTAACCAGTTGAATCTCATGATCTCCCTTAGCCTTAGGGTTTCTTGAGCTAGAAGCCATATTACCAAACTAGGGCTTTAAAATGTATTAAAAATTGAAACTTTGCTTAGCTCGATACTTAATAAATACGTTTAAATCAATGAGTTCATGCTAAATCTCTGTTGTATTTGATGTGAGTGACTGTAAGGTAACTAATTGATCGCTTCTTAGCTCTTCTAATTTTTTCTCTTCATTTGAATGCCATGAAAATGAACGATTTTCAATTTTATTGGGCTTGAAACCTAGCATTTATTGCATTCATGCTTTACAACTGTACACTTAGTGTTAGGATAAAACCACAGACATAAATAAAAACTACATACAAATATAACCAATAAAACAAAAATAATAGATCACACAAAAATGAACACAAGGCACCAAGATTTAACGTGGTTCACCCAATCCCTGGGCTATGTCCACCAAACAATAAGTCCAATCTTATTACAATCCAGTAAATACAACCTCATTACAATCTGTAATCCCTTACAGCTCAATACAGCTGCAAGAAGCAATTTTTCATCACACCATATTACAATCCCCAACCGTGAGCCCTTTTATACAAATATTAAACTGCTTTAGGGTTATAACATGTTGGCTCGAATCTATGAATGAGAAATCTACAAATCTCGATAAAATTATGAAGTATGTACAATACTTTCCTGATCAGTCACCATAATCTAACAATCTCTCACGTGGGAATTGATTAGGCTTCACACTAAAAAACAATATATCTCCCACTTGGAGATTGATCCTATAGCAATACCACTACCACATGGGGCTCCCACTAGATCAAACCAACATGGACTCTACTATTCTTTTATTCATGTTCAGTCTAAAAGACCAACCATAGCCGAAGAGGAGTTCAACTTCTCCCTTGTTACAACCTTTGTCAACATATCTACTAGATTTTCATTGGTATGTATCTTCTCCAACTTTGACTATCCATCCTCAAAAATTGACTGAATGAAATGGTACCACAACTATATGTGTTTGGTCTTAGAATGCAGAGCTGAATTCTTTGCAAGATGAATGGCACTTTGACTATCTATGAACAAATAATTATCCCTCTGAGGATGTCCCAATTCTTCCAAGAAGAACTGAAGCCATATCATCTCCTTGGCTTCCTCTGTAGTAGCAAAATACTCTTCTTCTGTAGTGGATAGAGCATTAATCATTTGTAACCTAGAAACCTAGCTCATGGCTACCCCACCAACAATAAAGACATAACTTATAGTACTCCACCTAGTATCAATATCCCCTGCCAAATTTGAGTCAACATAGCCTTGTAAATTAGTAGTAGAGCCCCCAAAGTGTAAACACTTATTGGATGTTCCTCTCAAATATCTGAGAATCCACTTGACAACATTCCAATGCTCAAATCTTGGATGACTCATATACCTGCTAATGACTCCCACTACATGGGCAATATATGGCCTAGTGCATACAATAGCATACATCAAGCTTCCTATATCTGAAGCATAGGGTACCTTGGACATCTTATCCTCCTCTTCCTGTGTCTTAGGACACATCTTCTTAGTCAATTTCAAATGACCAGGTAAAGGTGTACTGACGGCTTTAGCATTCTCCATAGAGAAACGTTGCAACACCTTGTCAACATAATCAGCCTGAGATAGCATCAATGTTCAATTCTTCCTATCTCTTAAAATCTTCATACCAAGGATTTATTTGGTTGCCCCCAAATCCTTCATAGCAAATGCATGTGCTAACTGGCATTTCAGCCCCTTAATATGATCCATGTTAGATCCAGCTACAAGCATATCATCAACATATAAACACAAAATAATGTAGCTATCATCATCCAACCTCTTAAAATAAACACAAGAATTTGAATGACACATGTTATAGCCATTTTCATGCATAAACCTTTCAAATTTCAGATAGCATTGCCGAGGTACTTGCTTCAAGCCATATAAACTTTTTTTCAATTTGCACACTAAGTTCTCCTTACCTTTGACCTCAAATCCCTGTGGTTGAGCCATATATATTTCTTCATCCAAATCACTATGAAGGAAGGTTGTTTTAACATCTAGCTACTCTAAATACAAATCTTTAGTAGCCACAAGACTTAAAATAATACAGATAGAAGTCATTTTAACAACAGGAGAAAATATCTCATCAAAATCAATTCCCTTTTTTTGTGCAAATCTTTTTACAACTAACTTGGCTTTAAATCTTTTCTTACCTCCTGCCTCTTCTTTCAACCTGTAAACCCACTTATTCTATAAAGCCTTTTTACCTACAGGTAACTTGCACAAATCCCATGTCTTATTCTTCAGCAAAGAGTGGATTTCATCTTTCATTGTAGACTGCCACTGAATCTTAGTATCCACATGCATAGCTTGATCATAGCTTTCAGGTTCACCAGCATCAGTAAGTAAAATAGAATACAAAGAGGGAGAAAATCTTTGTGGAGGTCTAATTTTCCTCGTTGATCATCTAACATTCACTAGTGTGTGTGGTATTTGTTGTTGTGGTTGTTGCACATTATGAGGAATGGCTAGAACATCAGCTTCTGGAGTATCATCTAGCACTACATAATCATACTCTTTCTTCTCATGTTGCTATAATAGATCTTTGTAAAACACTTTCTCATTGACTATGACACCCTGACTTCTAAAAATTTTATGATTTTCAAAATCTCAAAGCCTATAACCAAATTCATTAATGCCATATCCAACAAAGACACATTTCTTTGATTTAGCTTCTAGCTTGGTTCTATTTTCAGAGTCTATATGAGCAAAAGCTTCACAACCAAAGGTCTTGAGAAAAGAATAACTCACCTTCTTACCAATCCATGCCTCCTTTAGAATACCATAGCCCAAAGGAGTAGAACGACCTCTATTAATCAAATATACTACATTATTGAAAGCCTCTACCCACATGTGTAAGGGCAATCTAGCATGCAACCTCATGCTCCTTGCACACTCCATTATAGTCTTGTTCATGTGTTTAGCCACTCCATTTTCCTATGGAGTCCTTGGAACAATTTTTTGTCTATGAATACCATTAGTGGAGAAATAATCTTCAAATTCATGACTACACTACTCACCACCATTATTAGATCTGAGACATTTTAATTTCTTACCAATCTCATTTTCAACCAAGTAGTTCCATTTCTTAAAAGTTTGAAATACATCAGATTTTTGTCTAAGGAAATAAACCCATACTTTTCTATTTGTGTCATCAATAAATGTAACATAATAATGAGAGCTACCAAGGGAAGATACCTGAGCTAATCCCCATACATCTGTATGCACAAGCTCTAATTTCTCCTTTTTGTTCTCCTTCCCAGTCTTTACAAAACTCACTCTCTTTTGTTTTCCATACACACAACTTTCACAGAAATCCATATTAACACATTTTAGACCTGGTAAAACTTTCTTTGAATGAAGTACTTTCATACCTTTCTCACTCATGTGCCCAAGTCTATTGTGCCACAATGATGTATCAGAATCTATAGTAGCTATTTGTTCTCCCTGCTCAACTACAACAATTGTTCCTGAACATTCATTTTTCTCTGAAACAATCAAAGTAGAAGGAACAATATGAACTATACAAAGATATAAGGTTCTTACTTTCACACCTTTTGCTACTACAAGGGAACCTTTTGAAACGTTCCAATTTTTATAATTAAAAGTAACCACACAACCCTCATCACCGAGTTGCCCCGATTAAATTACATTCCTACTCAGCCTTGGAACATGTCTTACCTCATGTAGTAGCCAATGATTCCCATTCGACAACTTAATCTTAATTTTTCCCTTTCCAACAATTTGACAGGGTTCATTATCCCCAAAATAAACAAGCCCAAAATCCCTTGGACATAATCAATGAAATAACCTCTATGAGGTGTAGCATGAAACGAAACACCAGAATCTAAAACCCATGAATCATCAACACTTTCTAAAGATAGAAGCAAATCATCCTCTTCAGATTTGTTACTTACCACATTTTCCTCCTTCTCTCCATCTGATTTATCTCCTTCATTTTTCTTGCGATTCTAGCAATCTTTCTTTTTATGACCTGATTTTTGACAATACCAATAGTCGTTTGGTCCTCTTGGTTGAGACCTCTAACCTTTTGACTTTCCTCTTGATTTCCCATGATGTCTAGAGTTATTTCCTCTCTCAGTTGTTCTACCCTTGCTTTGTGCATTGAAAGCACTTTCTAATGTAGATCCACCTGAGGATTTCTTACGAGTTTCCTCATTCAAAACAACACCGATCACATCTTCACATTTTAGGGTATTAGATCCAAGAACAGAATTACTCATCGCCATTACCAAGCCATTCTAGCTTTTGAGAAAAGAACACAAAATCAAGAGAGCCCTAATTTCTTCATCAAAATTTATACCCACAGAAGATAACTGACTAGTAATTGTATTAAACTCATTTAAATGATCTGCAATAGATCCACCTTCTTCCATTTTCATATTAAATAAACGCTTCATGAGAAATACCTTGTTTGAAGTGGAGGGCTTTTTGTATAGTGTTGCTAGGGTTTTTATCAACTCTTCTGTCATCTTTGCATTTTTAATATTAAATGCCACTAATGGTGCCAAGAATAACTAAATGCTTCTGAGTGCCTTTCTATCTAAAAGATCCCATTCAACATCTGACATAGATCCCTGATTCTTGGCTTTGCCTTCAAATGGCTTCCATAAATCCTTCTGATAAAGTTAGTCTTCCATTTGCATTTTCCATAACTGGAAGTTCTGCCCATTAAACCTGTCAACCCTAAGCTTACCCTCATCTACCATTGCTCCCACTCAACCATGAGAATCACTTAACCATGAGAATTTCCTGTAGAGGATAACTGAAAGACAACCTCTCTCTAATACCACTTGTTAGGATAAAACCATGGACAGAAATAAAAACTACATGCAAATATAACCAATAATAGAAAAATAATTCATCACATAGAAATGAATACAAGGCACCAAGATTTAATATGGTTCACCCAATCCCTGGGCTAGGTCCACCAAACAACAAGTCTGATCTTATTACAATCTAGTAATTAAAACCTGATTACAATCTGTAATCCCTTACAGCTCAATACTACCGCAAGAAGCAATTTTGCATCACACTATATTACAATCCCTAACCCTAAACCCTTTTATACAAATATTAAATCGCTTTACAGTTATAACATGTTGGCCTAAATCTACGAATCCTAATAAAATAGTACCTCGAACCCCACTAATTATGAAGTATGTACAGTACTTTCATGATCAATTACCATAATCTAACACTTAGATTCCAAAGGATTTTTCAACTTGGCATCAACTATATTTCACTCACTTAGCAGCTACTGTTATCTTTTTTCTCGGCATCCACTAGACTTTTTAACTTAGCCTGTACTAGAGTTTTACTCATCAACCAAAGATAGCTCGGCATCATCTTCCAACTTTTATCTTGGCATCTTAACTTATGCAGATTTCTTCTTTGCAATGTTCCTATGTTCTTTCTTGGGCTGATGTATGATACATATTTATATATATTAGCCTTATGTGCCTTTCTAGTGCTTAATTTGATTAGGTGTGATCACTTGACCTCTTAGGTGAAGTGATCTCTCCATTTGATGTGATGCATTCACCTTTCTTCTACCATGTCTTCTTCATATCTTCCCTAATGTGTTCCTCATTAAGTTTTTCTTTTCCCTTATTAACTTAAGTCTTGGGTGCTTTGACTTTTGTTGGACAGTTCCTACTAATATGACCAGCCTTTAAGCATATAAAATAAGTAGTTTGATTTAACCATCTACTGTAATTTCCCTTAAAATGTGTTCTTATGCAATTTTGAGGAATGTGTCCATACTCTTGGCTATAGTGACAGCTATACCTGGTGTTGTAATCCCAATTGTAGTGATGTGTATGATTGGTTCTTCTTGAAGGCTGATTAGGTGTCCACATAGGCTTTGATTTTCACTCAAAACCTCTATGTCCATATTTTTTGCAATTGTAGTAGTGACCTTCAAATCTTTGTATCCTTACAATCTTGGTTCTACATTCATGTGCTTGATGTTATTTCTTTTTGCACTTGTGGCAAAAAATTGCATTTGTGGGCTTAACATGCTGATGACTATTCTTGCTTCTACACATATTAGAGGTACGTCCCTTTTTACCACAGTAATGATAAGTGGGTTTAGTGTTATTACCTTTTTTTATTCTTTCTTCTACAGTCTTCGATGATTCTCCTTGTTTAGTGCTGATGTAGCCAAGTCTTGAAGTATCATTACTAGCCCTTGGTGATTTCAGCAATTTCTTAAAATACTTGATGACCTCATTGGGTTTGTTGTAGCTTTCTGCTATTTCCTTTTCTCTCTTCAATTTATTCTGCATCTTCAAGGTGGATATCTCAATGTCCTTCATGTTCAACTCATGATGAGCATTCATCATCTGGCTCAAGGTGTCTAGCTACATATTTGAAATCTTTTCAAATTCAATTGTCTTCTTTTCCAGTCTATTGATGAGATTTCTCTTGTTGTCTTCTACCATGACCTTGTCTTCAATAGATCTTTTCTTCTTTTCAGTTACTTCACAAAGCATTGTGGCTTGTGACTCTTGTTCAAGCTTGAGTAATCTAATTTCTTCAGCTTGTGCTCTACTTTTCTCCATTAATTATGTTATTTCTGCATTGAATTCCTTGGAATCTCCATTGTTAAATATGTGTGTAGTATCAATCTCCTTGTAATGTATGTCATTTTCAGCTATGGCTATCTCCTTTCTTCTTTTCAAAGATTTTTTCAGTTCCTCCAAGGCTTCCTCTACTTTGTGTAGAGCTAGTTGCACATCAATCACCTGATTGTTAATGATCTTCCAAAGTTTGAAGACTTCCATCTTTTGACCTTTTTCTCAAAGATGTTAGGCTTCTCCTTATGAGAACCAAAGCTCTAATACCACTTGTTGGAATATTCAAATGGGAAGAGTACTTCTAAGAGGGAGGGTGGATTAGAAGTACCAATTGTTATACTTTCAAACTCATAATAACATATAACTAAAATTAAAATGCATGCAAGTAAACAAACATAAAATGAGAGCATGCATCAACACATAACACAAGAGATTTTGATGACCCAAAAACCCTCCAAGAATAAGAAGGTAAAACTGGGGTGGGGATGACACCCACAAAATTATTGCAGTAATGAATTCAACCACTTTTGATGGCTTTCCCTATTAAAGGCCTGCCCTATTAAAGGCTTTACACTGCATCAATAGTGACTTGTTGAAAGGATTTACAAACATTTTACAAGAAGTGTCACCCTGTTAAAGGATTTACATAAAGGTTGTTAAACCTTCCTAATACATAGGATTTTCTTTTCCTTCTCTAAAGACTTTCCTATATAGTTGTTAAGCTAAGATATCAGCATAGGATTCCAGCTTCTAATACAATTGTGAGAGAGTATTAGAGCTTTTGACTTGATTGAATGCAATCTTGAATTTCTGGGTTTAGGCACTTGATCTGCTCTTTCTCTTTTGATCCTTGCTTAATCTGATGTGCTATCCCTTTCACTAAGTCTTTTCTCTTTATACTAAAATTTCACTATAATCTCCCCTTATGCAACTTTTCTTCCATACATACAATGGTGCACTCATCCTCCTTATAAAGAATGCAAAGACTTTGGGTTAGGTATGGATCTACAATCCAAATTAAATCTCAAATTCTCACTCATATTTTGCATTTTTCTCATTGGTTGCATGCAGGTTTCATAGGAATACAAATGACTTGTCCTTATCCTCTTTCTCCTTCAAAATTTCTCTAAGTCAGCTCCAAAAATGATTTATATCTTAGTTTATGCAAGTACAAATTCTTATGCTAATCCTACATTGCTTAGCACATGAAGTATTACTGCAGCTTGGTACATTGTTTCTAGTTGTTCGACATCTATTATGTTTTTTGGCTTGCTTGACACCTATTGTATTCTATATCACTCGGCATATGTTGTTCTGAGTTGCTCATCCGAATGAGTATGTTACTCAGCATCTAAATAATTCCTATCTTGCTTAGCATATGTTATACTGTAATCTGCTTGGCACTAACTATGACTTGACACCTATTGAAATTTTGGCTAGCATCTATTGTGTACTCGGCATGTATGGTAAAAATGTTTAAGTGTGTTGACACTCATTTGTCAATACTATTTATTCGACTAACACCAACTCCAAGAATGGGAGGTTAGCTTTTTGGGATAGATTGGGGTCTTTTAGAAGTTTTTAATTGACTTCCCATGGCTAGTAATTAGAAATATCAACTAAACTTTAAATGATAATGACAATGTGGAGGGCATTTCTACCAAAGCTCATTTGGATGGTTGGCTAGATTTTATGGACTCTATTAATCTTCATGCCTTGATAGATGTGGATCTTCAAGGATATTCTTATACATAGTCCAACCATAGGAAGGGAAATGATCTCATACATGTATGGTTGGATCATGCTCTTATCTTGGGTGATTGGTTTAATAGTTTCCATTATACCCTCTCCTCCATCACCAAGGTTAGTTCCAATCACTACCTAATTTCTCTACTAGTTGACCCTTTCATGGTCAAGTGTAGTTTACCCTTAAGATTTAAAATTATGAGGATAGAACAACCTTACTTTGATTCTCTTATCATGGACTAGTGGAACATGTAGGTTGATGGCTCGACTGTGTTCAAAATAGCTAAAAAATCAGCTTGTTAAAAATAAAATTAAAGTTTGGAACAAGGGAACTTTTGGGGCTATTTGTAAGCAAGAAAAAGGAGCTATTGGTGAAGTGTTGTGATATAGTGACAAAAGAAGAATGTTATTAGAGACAAATATCTAGAGCTCTCTGGCTAAAAGTTGGAGACTAAAACATTTTTTTTTTAATCATGACTCCTAAATGTAGAGCATCTAAAAAAATTATGGATATTTCAACTCTCACTGGGGATGTACATTTTGATGGGGATATCTATAAGGATTTTGTGGATTTTTCTACAATCTATTGAAAAAAGAGTTTAATCTTTTTCCTGAAAATCAAAACAATCTTTCGGATATTATTGCATCTCTGCTTAATGAGGATACTAATAGAATCCTAGTATTTATTCCCTCTATAGTTGAAATGCTAAATTTCATATTTTCTTTTGAAGGTGAGGATCTTGGGGACCTTATTGGTTCTTGATGTTCTTTTTTCAACATTATTCGGATGCAATAGGGTTAGAGGTGTGTGCTAGAACTAAAGAAATATTTTGAACTAGGAAATTGCTCAAGGAACTTAATTCCACCTTCATTGTTTTGATTCGTCAAATTATGGTGTTAGAACTATGGAATTATTTTCCATTTATAAGGTGTTTCCTATAGTTCTGACATCTGGATTATTGTGAATTCTCCATTCTATCATTTATCCTCAACATAATGGTTTTGTGTCAGGTAGGCAAATTTTGGACTTCATTATCAAAGTCCATTATGTGATTCATTTTACTATTTGTTCAAATTCTCAAGGATTCCTCTTCAAGGTGGACTTTTTAGAGGCTTATACCAGAATTGATTGTGAACTTATGTTCAAAGTTTTGAAAAAGTTATGCTTTGGAGATCATTTGAATCAGCTTGTTACCCAATTGGTTGGTACTTCTTTTTTTGCAGTTATTATCAATGGCTCCTTTTCAAAATTTTCTAAACCTTGTAGAGTATTGAGGTAAAGTGATCCTCTCTCCCATTATTTTTTTGATTATGATGGAGATCCTAGGAATATTTGTTACTGCCCCAATTTTTGAAGGATTCATTCTTGGTCCTAAGGCTTCCTCTGATAATCTCACTTTCTCTCATGAGTAGTTTGTCAATGAAATGACTATGATAGGAGAATCTTCTATCAAGGAAGCTAAAAATTTTAAATATTGTTTATAGGTATATAATAAGGATAAAGGTCAATTGATCAACTAGGATAAAAGATCAATCTTCTTTGTTAATGATAAGATAGCCCAAATTTTTGAGTGGAAAATTGAGTGTTTTCCAACTTCCTATTGTTGGTATCTCTAAATCTTATTGACTATTAGTGTCAAATACTTAGTCATATATGAGGCAATGCTAGTTGGTCATCACTATGACTGAGCTACTCTATACATGTTGAGTCATGTGAGAGACTTTTAAATAAACATGTCTATGCTGAGCTCTATAGGAGCCGAAGAAGTCTTTGGTTAGCGAGTACTTTCAGCATAATCTAAGCTTAGTGATTTCTAAATAGAAAGAGCATATAGATGTCGAGTTACATAGAAGGTACCAAGTACAGTTGAGGTTGGCTTAGGAAAAATAATAGTGAATGCCAAGAATTAGAGTCATTAAGTGCCAAGCAACGTAGAATTAACAACCAAGTCAGAAATGATACAAACTTTGAGGTAAACTATTTCAAGGAAACATAAACATGATATTTAATAGTTTTACAATTTTTTATAGAGGATATTAGACATTTATGATGTTGATCACAAATCTCTATGAGAGGTGATCAACCAATCAAAGGAAGAGGCAAGAAGGGAAGCATCTATAAAATTATTTAAGAAATATTTATATAGATAGATCTTAACCCTATTTTGAGAGTATGTGTTCATGTGTAAGTATGAGGAGAAGAGAGAACACATTATTTTTGTGTTCATAGATCAAATCTAAGTGTGAAAGTGTTAACATTGAGAAGAAGACAAAGGAGTGAAGTTTTCTTATGTTAGAATAGAGATAGCAACCTTATCAAGAAGTGAGGGACATAATAAAGAGATATCAGATTAAAGATCAGATAGAGGAGATCCATAATTAATGGTAGAGTGCATACCAAAGGATTAGGTATTGAATCATAATTGAGTCATGGATAATCTCATAACAAAGTAACTTTAAAATATATTTTGTAAATTTATCTTAACTGAGTCCTTAATTTATAGTTAGTGTAATCAAAAGTGATCAAAATTATAACCCTAATAGGCTAATTTTACTACTATAGTAGTGAATATTTGTGGGTGTCATCCCCACCCCAATTTTGCCTTCTGCTTGGAGGGTTTCTAGGTAACTAAATCTTTGTGTTATGTTCTTACATTTCATGAATGTGATTGATAGATAGATCTACTAGTTACAATGTTTAGTTTTAAGGGATTAAAAGTTAACTTATAGATCCTGATTCACTCCCCAAACCCCTCTCAGTATCTTGTTTCCCAATTAAGACTTCTAATAATTGGTATCAAAGAATTGGGTCTCTTGAATAAGTCTAACAACTTGGGAGGTTAAATCTTGGAAATGGAGGCTTACAAGTTGGGAAAGATTATTGACAATCAAGTGATTGACATCTACCTCATACTGCAACAACTTGAAGAAGTAAGAGAGGAACTCAAAAGATATCTGAGAGGGATAAATGAAATGAATTATGAAGAATTCAATACTCAAGGACTATTTGGCACTAGAAATTCAAAAGAGAGTCATACAAAAATTGCATATCTACTTGACAAGAATAACATCGTGTAAAAGCATATACCTATGTCACCCTTTTGTAAAGGAAATAACCTTATTCCTATTTGAACTTAGACTATATTGTAGATAACACATATAGCTAGAACAATAAAAAATAAATATTGACTTTAGACCTATATTTTCTCTTTTATAATGACTCAAATTTCAACTCACCCGAGATCAATAGTTTTCATCTCCCACCGCATTTTTCAAAACAAATCTATCCTAACTAGAAGAAAAATTATACATTCTGAAAGAGGACTCTCTCTTCTAGAACATCATATAATTTTTAAATTTTTTTTTATATGATTTAATATATTTTTTCTTTCTCAAAATCAAAATCTTTTCTAGTGTTAAAATATGTGTTTGTAGAAATTTTTAATTACAATATGCTATATCTAATAAAAAATGATAAACCGTATATGAGAATATTCTTGAATATGAGCTCTATAAAATGGTGTTTTTATTTTATAAAAACATATCATAAAAAATAGTAAGAGTGATACAAACATCAAGTTTTTGGAATAATATTATTTGTGCTATCAAATTCCTGGATTTGATTGTGTATAATTTTTTTTTATAGCAAATCCACAATCAAATCCAGAAATTTGATAGCACATTAGCATGGATTGTGGAAATCTAATAGATCTCATAATATTATTTCTCTATTAATTGGATACAAACTAGTATAAAACATACATTTAATAGACATTTCCAATCGAAAAAGTGTGAGACCATATATAACATAGCTAGAATTAAATTATCTAGATCATATGTTTGAGAAAACATGATTTTTGCATAAAAGTACTCAAATTTGGTTGCTTGAACAAGTCAATTTGAAAGGTGACACAACTTTGTACTTTTACCCCATCCTAAATGAAGAAGTTAGAGCATAAAAGAGAGAAAAGAAAATTTAGTCGATTATGCTATATGAAGTGATTGAACAAAAGAATACAAAATATAAATGACTATCAAACTTAAAGAATGGTCATCTAATCTAAAAAATCTTACAAACACTCAACTAGACATGATAAATCAACTGATGCTTGCAAATCAAGAGTTAAATAGGAAGGACATGGAAATAGAAAATTTGAGATCACAAACTTATTAGCTAAGAAATGAATTGAGGGCTGAAAAGGAACTTCTAGAAAGGTTAAAAAATTCCAATGAGGTAATAAAATACCTTTAAGAACGAATGAAATCACCTAGGTCATCTAGCTGCAATTTCAATCAAGAACATATAAAGCAACATTCATCTATTGAAGAAGGAGAATCATCCAAGAGTGGAAAGCTCAGAAAAAGAAAGTCAAAAGTCAAGCCTACATGTTATCATTGTAGATAACTTGGTCATACTAAAAATATTCTTAGACAAAAAAAATGTTATACAAAACCCTAAACCGAAGTTTAATGGTTATTATTTTTACTACAAAAAGAAAGGATTTCAAATACATAAGTTTTAATCAAGAATGAATAATACATCTAATACACCTAGATTTGAAGGTTATTGTTATAAAAATCAAAAGTTTGGACATGGAGCATATGAATGCAAGTCACACAAAAGACCCTACTGGACAAATAAGAATGCATCTAAGAATGTTTGTTCTAATTGTCACAAGATTGGACATATGAATAAGAATCATGGGAACCAAAAACTAGTACCAAATGATGAACACAACAAGGTTAAAGGAAAAGTGGATCTTGAAAAACAAAGAAGGAGATGAAGCAAACTTGGAAGAAAAAGGTGGAAGTTGGAGATAGTGGAACAAATGAAGTTAAGGTTTCCCTATCCAATGGAGAAGGTTATCACACCACTTCCAAATAACCAAGAAAGATATGTAAAGAACTATATATTTAATGATATATCTTACATTAGTTCCTAACATAAAATTTGTAAAGTTCATATCTACATAAGTAAAGATACATAAGAATAGATCTATGAAAATAGTAGCACAAAAGAATCATTTACACAGTTAGTGCCAAACATCAATAAAAAATGTCTATATTGACCAAGAATTACAAAATAGACTGAGTAATTTAAATATAAAATTGATGTATGGGTTGAGCTAGATGGAATAGACCTAGCTATATAGTGTAGACCAAGTTCAAAGGCACAAGGTCAAATGAGACAATTGGGTTCCACCTAATAGTAAATACAACATTAGTGGAGACCCTAATTTGATCAAAAGGAAGAATATATTGAAACTTTGAAGACATTTTTCATATTTTGTATTGAAATTTAAAGAGCATAGAGCTATTTGAGTGATAGAGCAATTTGGGCAATTTGAAAAAGCAATTTAAGGTGAAAGATTGAACAAGTGAAGATCTAAGTTGTTTCAAGTTGTTTAGAGGAAAAAGGTTCCAAACCCTAATGAGAAAACATGGAACCTTCATCATCTACAAGAAAGAGCCAATGAATAGAGTAACATTCAATTGGTGAAGAGTAATGCTTGTCTTCCACAAAATTTTTGAGCTATTCCTAAGATTTCTGTGAAAGTCAATTCAATGGGTGCATTATCTTCGATACCACCTAAAGTAATCATGATCCATGAAATCCAAAGTTGTTACATGTGTAAGATTGGAGAAGTTGGTGACTATGAGATTCAAGAGGCATATAAAACATTATGTGAAGAAGGAGTTTTGAGGACGAATTCAAGACTATTAAGAGGAAAGGGCTAACATGTGCTCTAGATTTTTAGAGGATTTTCATGATTGATTGGATAAAGGTGGTACTAAGAAAAATCAATGATATAAATCTATGTCAAGATAATGGACCTATTTATATATCTAAGAATATGATTCACAAGGTTACAAGGTATCCTACATTAAATAAGAATAAGACTTTATGTTGTCTGAGAAGAGAAGAAATTGAGGCTAACACAAAGGTTGAGTGGAATGGACGAGCATTGTCCATCTCTACCATCACTAATCCAATGATTGAGCTTGCAGTGAGAGTGATTTCTCACAAATTCTATCAATCAAGTAAATTGAATAGTGTACCATGTATGGAATTTGATCAAGCATGGAAGATTTTCATGAAGGATCAAATATGATCTTGTCAAGTTGTAGAGATCATAGTTGGTAGAAAACTTGACATCCATTAGAAAGAAAAAGAATTTGATGTGTAGGTTTGGATCTCTAGTTGTGTGAATTTTATTTTATGTTCATAATTATTTTCTTGGTATTGGAAACATTATTTGGGAGAAAGGAAACTATTCATAGGATAAATTAATGAATGCATAATGAAATTATGAGAAAATTTTGAGAATGCTATGAATATGCATTGTGAAGAGTTCAAACAAAGGATGAGGAAAAGGTGGAGGATCCCAATAGAGATAGTAATAAAATACTACAATGATGTATAGTTTCTAATAGATATAGATAACACATTTTCACAGGTAGTGAAGCTTAGGAAAGCTTGTGACAATCATTTGATTATGAAGTTAACAGTGACAATGTGAATGCAAATATTGATGCACTACTTAAAGAAGAGATTGCTATAGATGCATAACCCTTTTGGAAGTATGAAAAAAATTAATGTAAGAATTATAGTGGCTATCAAAATAGATTCAAAAGAGAAGAAAAGAAAGAATATGATTGAAGACCTAGAGAAAAAAATAGGTGCACACAACAAAGGCAAGGAATCTTTGAAGATTACACAAGGCCTTGGTGAAGATGAAGAAAAAGATAGGGCTGATGAGGAAGAGGAGGAAGAAGAAGAGGATCAAGGTTAAATCTCTACCAATGGTAACTCCATCAACAAATAAAGCTAAAACTATGAAAAAACAAAGCCTAAGGAAAAGGAGGTTACAAAGAAGCCAATAGTGACACCCATCTCTCCTCCTGCACCTATCAGGCTAGGAGCTAGCATAGCAAATACTAGTGTTGAGCCTTTAATAAGGAAAGGAGTAGTTAAGGTTACCAAACTAAGTGGTTGCATCATAGAAAAGAAGAAAAATCAAGCCTTTGTAAGATAGCCAAAGAGGAGATGGTTCATAAATAAGAAAGAAGGTGAAGAAGATGATGTAGAGGATATAGAACCAAATGAACCAAGAAATCATTGAGTCATAGTACCCAAAAGACCAAAGAATATTGATGAGGTATGTGTTGATATTAGGAGCTCTACAGGCTTATCAAGTTTTACATTTGTAAAATATGATGCATTAAATAATGGTGAAAAAACCAAAGTAGAGGAGGCCATGATCAATATGATGGCTAATAATAAATTTGCTCCTACTGAATTGGAGAAGAAGATTCCAATTGATTTGTATAATAGATTAGAGAGGAAGTGGCAATAGAAATCTCAAGTAGAAAAACAAATAAGAGAAGACACATTGGCCAACATTATGCCTAAGTTGTCAAAAGATCAAAATTCAACATTTTTGGACAAATATAGGATCCAATTTTTTTCCTAAGTTTAGAATTTGTATGATTCCTTAGAATAAGCTTGAAGTTGTAGTACACCAGAATGAGTTACTATGGAAAAGTTTTTTTTCTCTGTCCACTAAAGGAGTGGAACAAGAGAAAACAATTGGGACCATGACCATCAAAGATGATCACAATGATGAAGATATTTTAGGTGTTTTGAGCCCAAGGAAAAATTTCACCTATTCATGTCACCATACCTGACACACCAGTTGATAAGAAACAAAATCCCTCAAATGCTAAGGGAGATGAGAAAGAGGCAGAGAAATCAAAAAATGAAAATAGTGTAGAAACTTCTACCAAAGGTAAAAAATGACCAAATGTTTCAAGAACTCATAATGAGGGAACCTAGGAAGAAGGACAAGGAAAAAAAATATAGTGCCAAGTGCTATGGTTGTTGTCTCAAGAACTAAAGCATAAACAAGACTGAGTGGTGACACCCCATCACCTACTCCTGCAAAGGTCGAGTTGAGAAGCAACACTTCATCCCATAGAAAAGGAAAAATAATTAAGGATATTTCACTAGATATTTTAGTTAGTCTGAACAAAGTCATTGAGATGCCAAAATGGGACTTGGAAAATCTCACTTTAGACAAAACAATAATGTTGCAAGAAATTTTGGCAAAGAAAAAGAAACATGAAGAAATGAGAAGAGAACATCAACAAAGACACATGTTGCATGCAATAAATGATATATTTGTTGATTTATTTGATGTACAAAATTTTGATGGGCAAGCCCCAATTATTTCCCATCTTGTAGAGATTGTTGAACAAAAAAATGTTAGTGATATTGAAGCTAATGAGATGTTAATGGGATAGTCAAGAAGAATTTTTAAAATAATGTCATAGAGAAAATCTCTACCACCTTTACCAAGCATAAGATGGAATTGTAGGCCCATGTATAGAATGAAAATGAAATTGTACATAAGATACAAAACCTATATAATATTTATGTGATGTATTAAGATTCACTAATTCAACAAATTCAAGCTAAAATGAAGCAAACAGACAACTTTATTTCACATTTAGCTTAATCCAGTACAAAGCATTATAATAAGCTATTGTTTGCACAAGGTAAATTGGCTGAGTTTCAAAAAAATAATAGAAGTACATGGGCCAAATTAATCTCAATCCAGTCAATGTTGATACCTCATCTAGAGGTTTTGTAACATGAACTAAAATCAACAAAAAATCTATTTCAAAAATATCATAATCTTTCTATTGCTAATAGTTTAATTGACTTGGCTACAATATTAGAGTTGTATATTTTTGCATTGGAACCAATAAGAACCACTTGGGATCATTCTCTTTCCATGATCCACCAAGTACACAAACCATTCATTGCAAAATATGGTTTAATTCCACCCACTCAATCGTAGCCAAAGCCATGAGGGCCCATTTGATTATAGGCATAGAAATGAAGAATACAAATGCATATTGGGAATAGGAATGGCTATTGCAATAATAACTATTTTTAAGAATGGGTATAAGCTCATTTTAGAGGCAAAATGGGAATATGTTTTCCTACTCCCTTTTCCAATTGATGAACCAAATAGAAAATACAAAATGCATGCCAATTTTTCTATTCCTATTTTGGCAACCAAATGTGCCCTAAGTGAGAAAAAATAGGAGGAATATAATAATAATGATTATATATTAAATGAAATAATGATGAGATCAAGGAGTTCAACCAAGTTAGAGTTAGAACACAGAAGTCAGACATGGTATGACAAATAATATAATTAGACTATTTAGATCATGTAAATATGTATTGTTACATTGTTATTGATTGTTCAGTCGGGAAACATTTTGAAGTTCTATATGATTTGAGTCATAGGCTTAGGGGAGTACTCTTATTCTTTTATTATAACAATGGAATCATGACAAATTATTTTTCCACTAATGTCAAAGGGGGATATTATTGGTATCTCTAAATTTTGTTGCCTATTAGTGTCAAACACTTAGTCATATATGAGGCAGAGTCACTTAGTCATCACTACGACCGAGCCACTCTATATAGGCCAAGTCATGTGAGAAACTTGTAAATAAACATGTATATACCAAGCTCTATAGGAGCTAAGAAATTTTTTGGTGACCAAGTATTTTCAATATAGAGCATATAGATATCAAGTTACACAAAAAGTTTCCAAGTACAGTTGAGGGCGAGCTTCAACAACAATCATAGTGAATGCCAAGTACCACAGATAGGAAGTGTCAAGAAATGAAAAATTGAAATTCAAGTTAGAGATGATATAGACTTTGAGGTAAACCATTTTAGGTTAACACAAACACATATTTAATATTTTTATAAGTTTCTATAGAGGCTATTTTATGTTTCTGATGTGTATCACATATCCCTATGAGAAGGCAATCAACTAAAAAAATGAAGAAGAAAAGGGAAGCATCTGGAAAAATCTTTAATAAATCTTTATATTGTTGACATTAAGTCAAGTTTATTATTACTGAAAACACTTATTTAGATTTTAGTTCAGACCGAGTAGTTCAATGTTTACCAAGTAGTTTAGTGTTTGTTGAGCAGTTCAGTGTTTGCCAAGCAGTTCAGTGTTTACCAAGTAGTTTAGTGTTCACCAAGCTTTGTGGTTTCTACTGAGTTAATAGCTTAAGTTAAACAAAGCTAGTGTTAACCAAGTTGAATGAAGACTAATGTCTACCGAGCACAGTTGTGGTAAATAGGGAATGCAATTTATACTGTGTAACACTATATCTACTGAGTCACCAGTGTATACCGAGTTTGAAACTATGTTGAAATTATTAGTATGGACTGAGCCTCTACTTATATCAAGTGCATGAATATGTTGAGTAATGACAGTGGATGCCATGTATCAAAAATTTACCAAGTCAATTTTTAGAACCCGTGTATCTACATTTGGACTGACTTTGTAATGTTGGTGTTAACTTGTGTAATGGTCGAACTTGCAATTATGTGAATTGGATTGGTATATATGTAATGTATTGTATCATATCCAAAGGGTGTAATGTAATAATATGAGATAATGCAAATGAAATGCAAGCATGCAAATGTGAATCAACAATAGAACAAAGTGTATTGCTAGGCCATATCAAGAGCAACAAAGTTACATCTATCACACAGAGGTGATAAGTACTTCAAGGATCTCAATAAACAATTTAGTTGTAAATCAGATCTACTATTTCATTCTAATAGGTGAATATGCTTCAAATCCTTTAACAGGGTAGACTTAATAGTCTTTTATTTAAATCTCTTTACCAAGTGCATACTTCATTGTACGGTTACACTTTTTTGCCTAAGCTGACATTGAACTCTGAATTTTTAAGAAAATGTTCACTTTCAAATGCAAATTCCCATTTAACGGTTAGGAATTTGAAGATGAAGTAAACAAGAGTCTTTTAGGATTTTGTGCCTAGATTCTAAGTATATTTTTTTTTTAAAAAAAAAATTGATTTTATTGAATTATTTTTTCTCCTACGAAAATTGGTATGATATCAAAAACCTGATTTTTAAAGAGTGACACTTTTTTTGACTCACATAACTTTTTTTCTACAATAGATATCAATGTGATTCTTTCAAATTTAGTTTGTTAACATCCATACCTAAACTGTAGAGTTGGTCTTATATCTTTATCATTAGTATTTCATATTTTATTGTAGTTTAAATTTGGCATAACACTAATTTAGACATACGTGGCTTTTGACACATGTAACTTATTATATATTTACCCAATTTTTAAAAAGTAAAATTTGATTGAAAGGTGACTCAAATACAGAGACTGTACTTATTTTTCAAAAATTTAATTTTTATATTTACTATTTTTCCATGAGCCTTGAATATCTTAGTTTATTTTTTACAAGAAACCTATATTTAATTCATGTTAAAAAATATATACCTAAAAAATTTGAAAAGCACCAAATTCATAGTCATTAGAAAGCTAGTTCAGAGTACTTCAACCATGTACAATTTTAGGTCTTTAGTGCTCCATTTGAACCTAGTAATTCAGCTCCGAAGAAAGGAAATCATTGAAAAAACTTGAAACTATTCATGGGGGCTTCTAACTAGCTAGTTTCAATAGAAACTTAGTTTCTATCGAAACTATTTTACAAACTTTAGATAGAAACAAAATTTCTTAGTTTCTATCGAAACTATTAGCGGTTTAACCACGCGGTTAACAAACCGCTTACATAGTTCCGATCGAAACTATCCACCTAGTTTTGATCGAAACTAGGAAAGTGGGATAACCCTTGTAAAACCTCTAACAAGGTAGAACTAGTAGTCTTGATTGCTCCTAATAGCGTAGATCATCAGAAGAAATCACTATAAGCCTTAACAGGCTAACTTTATGCTATAGTATTGAAGTTTTATGGGTATCATTCCCACCCCAATTTTACTTTCTATTTGGAAGGTTTCTAGGTCACCAAATACTATGTTCAAAGTGTTTTATGCTTTCAATTTCTCATCCATCTAGTAGATTAGATCTATTGACGGTAATTGGATTATGCTATTAAGTTCTAAATTTGTTAAAAATTTTGAGGTTGCTGATTCATTGCTCCCCTCTTAGTAACCTAGCTAGTCTTAATTATTTCCAACAATTGGTATTGAAGAGTTTTGTGTTTCTCAGGATAAAGTTTGACAGCTTGAGCAAAGATCAAGGGCAATGGAGATATTCAAACTTGACAAAGCTATTGACAATGAAAAGTTAGATCTAGAGATGGCCATAGCTCAACTCAAGAAAGCAAAAGAGCATCTTTCCTAATCCCTAAAAAGAAGGAAGGAACTTGTAAATCAGATGAATGACCATTAGTATGTTGAAGAATAGATTGAGGATTTTCTCCCTTCAAGCAATTCAAATGAAGCAAATGATGCAATCAAAGAACTCATAGATAAGAATGGGTCCCTACAAGAAGAAGTAAGAAAATTGAAAAGAGAACAAGAAATTTAGTCAATAAGATTGTGTGAAATCTCATAACAGAGAAATAAGGCAAAAGAAGACTTGGAGGTAAGGAACAATGAAATTCAAAATCAATCCCTTTAGCAAGAAAATCTTACTAATCAAATCTCTAATGCAAATGAAGAAATCATGAGTCTGAGATCTAAAAATGAAAGGTTAAGGAATGACTTAAACTCTAAAAGGAAAATCAATTGAAGGATGAAAATTGATCTAAATTCTAAAAATCAACTCAATGAAAGAATAATGAAATCCCAAGCAGACATGGATCAATTGAATCAACAAAGTGAGAAGTATCTTTATAGGCAAAAGTGTAAGGTAGGACTTGGATACAAAGAAGAAGGTGAATCCTCCAAACAAGGTACTCAAAGGAATCAAAGACCTACTTGCAATCACTATGGTAAGGTAGGTCATACATCAAATAAATGTTGGAGTAATGGAAAGGAAAAATTCAATGGAAAATGCTACAATTGTAGTCAGCGTGGTCATTAAGCTAATGAATGCAAAGGAAAACCAAAGTTTGAGGGCAAGTGTCACAAATTCAAGAAACAAGATTAGAAGGCATCTAGATGTAGATCTAAGTTATTTAATCTAGCTAAACAATTTGTGAAGGCAATATTTCGTTGGGACTACAACACTTGGTGTAGATGTCATTACTATGGAGAATATGGATACATTGGCATAAATTATGTTAGACATCACATGAGAAGAAATGATACCACCATAAGATGTTACACATGTACTAAACTTGGTCATATAGCTAAGAATTACATGAATACAAGTAGAGTTGAAGATGAAAAGAAAACAAAATCAGATAGCATCAAGAAGTAGATGAGACAACACTAGATTCCCAAATCTACCGAGCAAGCTATTTCAAGCGATGATAGTCATGTCACTCAAGAAGTGGATGACTCCACCATTTCTAATTAAGTACTTAAGGAAGAACTAGAACTATGTTTTCAAGGTCACATCTTAAATAGTTCCAATTGAAAGGAAGTAAAGATTCATATCGATATTCAAGATACATAAGAATCATAAGAAAGATCGGTAATAGTTATCATCAAATTGACTTCTCTACTGAGCAAGGTTGGGTCATGGACTCAACTGAGCAAAGTCAAGAGTAACTTGGTTATGTTTGGTTGCTGAGTTACAAGCTTTCACCAAGAAATTTCTATAGATAGTAGATGATAGGTTGTCATGCACAATGGCTCTCATCATACCAAACATTAATGGAAAGTTTTATCAAAAAGGTAGGAAATCAACTTCATTCTCACCATGAATTTAGTATATTGTGAACAGAGCAATTCGCAGAGCATCCCAGCAACCTTGAGAAGAATTTTCTGTAAAAGGTTTTCAAATAATTTTTTCAGCTTCCTAAGTTATCATGACATCTAGCAGCAATAGCATGGTGAAAAAAGGATCTGAAATGTTGGTGTGAGGTGTTGAATGGAAAGCCCCTAACTTCAAACTTGTGCTAGCTATCACCAAAACCCTCAACCCTAATGGATCTCAGTCGTAGATACCATCTAAGGTACTTCTCTTAAATGACATTTGAACTCATTTTAAATGTGCAATTCAAGAGATAGGAACCCTTGAAATGGATAATGCCCTAAGTGAACTATATGTGAATGGAATTCTCAAACCTAAGCACAAACATTTGGAAGAGAAAGGTTTAACCCATATTCCTCACCTACCTCAAAACTTTCAAATCAAATGGATTAGGTATATCCTAAGTCGAGTTCATAATGGTCAACTATGATTAGAGCAACTAGTTTTAATTACCAAGAAAATGATACATCTCATTACTAGTCTCACCATGCTTACCAAAGCTAAAGCCACTAAAACCCTAGGTCAAGATGAGTTAAAAAAGAAAACCATAGCCAGGTGGGACATAAGAGGAATGAAAATCAGCAATGTAATTGATACAAAACTAAAATTTGGAATCCATGTGATATCACACATTATTTATAGTTTAAGCCGACTAAATAGTGTGTCATGTGAAGCAGTTGACTTAGCATATAAGGTCGTAAAGAAGAATTTTTCATATGACCTAGGAGATTTGTTGTTAAAATAGCTAAAAAAAAACATGGAAAGCATTAGAACCTCAAAGAATAACCCATGCAAATTTGGTTCATTGTTGACATGTTTGTTTTTCTATGTTCAAAAGTTTTTCCCCTCTAAAGGAAGAATTGTATGGAGAAAAACCACACCAATTTTATATCAGATCAATGAGTATATTTCTGAAATAGGTGAAAATTTTGATAGTATCATGGATAATTATTTTGAAACTTTCAAAGAAAAGTTGAATAACAGATTTAGAATACTGAAGAAGTTGGTTGAAGATTATAAGGATGATGTTTGCTTTATGGTAGACAGTGACAGAGTATACATCCAAGCATTAAGGCCCAGAGTTGTGTGGGTAAAACCTCTTCCATATGAGGTTAACATTGATGAGGAAAAATAAATCATTAAGGCCTTGGTAAATGAGCCTTTAAATCCAAAGGAACCTCTCTTTGGAACCTATAATGAGGCTTAAGCAAGAATTGAAATTGAGATCAAGCTTTCATAGGTGGTAAATAAAGGAAAGAGGAGGATAAAAAAATTGAAAACAACAAGAACCCCTCTTATGATTACCAAAGGAAAAGGAGAAGATGTGGAAGAATTTGAAAATGAAGAGGAATCTAAAAAGGAAGAAGAACCAACAAGGAATAAAGGCAAGGTGATCATCACCAAGCCACCAAGGCCATCCAGTGTAGTATTTACAAGATGATAGTGATGTTGTCTTCAATCGACCTCCTCTCACATTTCAAGATAGGCTAAAGATAGTGAGAGAAGGTGCTGGAGTAAAAAAATTTAAAGCACTCAAGTATGGGACTAGGACTCCAACAAAGGAGAAAAAAGTTGAAGATCTAGTCATGGATATATTGGGCAAATGGAAATTCTCTCCAAACTAGCTATCATCTCAGATTCCTGCAATTTCGTTGGATAAGGTTAAGGTTAGATGGGAGAACACCAAACAAACTGTCAAAGAAATTTTTTCTCAAACATTAAAATAATTGGTGCCCAAGTTGATTGATGTAGAGGTAAATAAAGCAGTAAAAGACAGTGAGAACAAAATGACTTTAAAATTTAACACTTGTCTAGTTTTAATGAAAGATATAGAATATGTTGTGAATAATGCTACAAACCTATGGAAAAATGTATTCCATTTTCACAAACTAAGTGAAAATCCTATTGAAATCAAAGATGATGATGATGATAGTGACAAGGATGAAGAAAATGAAGAAGACTCCACTCCATTTGCCATAATTGATGTAGAAGAATATCAGGAATTAATGAAGGATGATGAAGAAGAAAAAGAGGAAGCAGCTGAAGAGGAAGCTAGGCAAGAAGAAGAAGAGATTGACCCAGTCAAGACAGCTATGACTGTCATAGCTTCACTTCCTAACTCTCTAGCAAAACTTGCAATATCATAAAGCTTGGAGATAGCTTTGGTAGAATTGATTATGACAACCATTGATACATAAAATGTCCAATCACTCCCTACTACCTCCTAGCTCAGTACATTATAAATAGAAGTGTCTACCACTTCATCCACTAAGCTGAAACATCCTTTAGTTACCAAGCAAGCCTCAACAATGGATACAGAGTGTTCCACGATTTTAAGTTCTTTAGCAGTAAGTGTAGTTTTGGATTCTTTAGTCTAGACTACTTCAGTAAGTGCTTCAATTGTAAATACTTCTGTTAGTACTTCACTTGTGGATACCTCAATTTTGGGAAGTTTGGTAAATACATCAATTTTGGATTTTGTAAGTATTCCAGTAAGTATTCCACTAGTAGGCATTGTACAAGTTTTCACTGATAGTCCTATTATTTCCACAATTGTTTCTATTCCAAAATCTAAAGCAATATCTTAAAGTTAGTTCAACCAAGACTTCTAATTAGTGGAAAGGAAATAGATGAAGATATAGATTTGGATGAGGAAATTGAAATTCCCAAATGGGATTTTGAGAACATCTCTATGGATTAAATGTGCATAGTTGGTCAACTTCTTTAAAAGAAGGAAAAATAGAAGAAACTCAAAGAAGAGAGAGATAGAGAATATAAGATTATTGAGGATGCAAAGAATATTTTGATAGAAGCTATAGGTGTTAAATTTGATTCTTCTCAACACTTATTTTTGCAGTTAGAAGAGGCAATCAACAAATTCAATGAAGATTCTAGTGGCCAAGATAAGTTAACTAAGAAAGAAAAAAATAAGTTTGATAACAACATGCTTGAGCACATTGTTTAGAAACTAGCTATGCAATAGGTAGACTTTTCTTCAATTTTGACAACTCTTGAAACTTCTTACTCAAATGTAACATCTCTTTTTGCAAAGCTATCTGATGTTACCAAATATACTAAGGAAATAAAGAGAAAATTGAATAAAATTGATGAAGATTTGATGGCTAGTGAAAAGCAGTTGCAACTTGACCCCAATTCAAGCTCGGTACATCATATGAAGATTAGATTCTTATCAAATATGTAGGCATAATTATTGAGAGAGGAAGCAAGGATCTGATCTACACTCATAGATATTTAGAACATGATCCTTCCCATCATGGATACAATGTAGAAGCACATTACCTATTCCAAAACATTGATCCATGACAATAATTTCTCAATTGCAGACCACATGATTGAGCTCTCGGTAGAAGTACAAGTTGCTCTTCAAACCTAAAATTTTTTGCAAGATAACTAGGACAAGACCTTAACTCTTATTCTTAAGGTGCATTCTAAATTTATCTCACATTTTGGTGTCTCCATATAAGTAGATTGTGTATAAATCTTTGGTATTATTGTCAAAAAGGGGGAGAGACATGTGCATAATTAAGGAGGAGAGATATTTGTAAATATCATGAGAGAAAGATGCTAGGAGATACACTTAGTATGACATGATATGTAAATTGTATGGGGGAGATATATGCAAAGAAAATATATAACAAAAGTACAAAGACAAATTTTGGAAAATCTCAAAAAAAAATTTAGCATGCCATACCAAGCTAAGTATCACACTATGTTGTACATAAATTTTGGTTGATAAGTGTTTCTGTCACTAATGCCAAAGGGGCAGATCGTTGACATTATGTCAAGTTTGTTATTAGTGACAACACTTATTCAAATTTTAGTTTAGATCAAGTATTACACTATTTACCAAACAGTTCATTGTTTGCCGAGCAATTAAGTGTTTGCCAAGCAGTTTAGTGTTTACCAAGTAGTTCAATGTTTGTTGAGATTTGCAATTTATACCAAGGTAATAGCTTAAGTCAAGTGAAGCTAGTGTTAACTGAGTTTAATGAAGAATAGTGTCTACCAAGCACAATTGTGGTAAATAGGGAACACAATTTATACCAAGTGACACTATATCTACCAAGTCACTAGTGTATACCGAGTTTAAAACTATGTTGAAGTGATTAGTATGGACCGAGCCTCTACTTCTACCAAGTGCATGGCAATGCTGACTAATGGTAGTGGATGCCATGTATCAGAAATTCACCAAGTCTTTTCAAAACTAGTGTATCTACATTTGGGCCAACTTTGTAATGTTGGTGTTAACTTGTGTAATGGTCGACCTTGCAATTATGTGAATTGGATTGGTATATATGTAATGTATTGTATCATATCCAAAGGGTTTAATATAATAATATGAGATAATGTGAATGAAATGCAAGCATGAGAATGTGAATTAGTAGCAAAACAAAGTGTATTCCAAGCCCATATCAGGAGCAATAGAGTTACATCTATCACATAGAGGTGATTAGTACTTCAAGGATCTCAATCATAAATTCAGTTGTAAATCAGATCTACTATTTCATCCTAACAGGTGAATCAGCTTCAAATCCTTTAATAGGGTAGACTTAACAATATTTTCTTTAAATCTCTTTATCGAGTGCATACTTCATTATATGTTTGTAAAACCTCTAACAAGGTGGACCTAGTAGTCCTAATTGCTCATAATAGGGTAGATCATCAGAAGTGATCATTGTAAGCCTTAACAGGACAACTTTATGTTGCAATATTGAAGTTTTGTGGGTATCATCCCCACCCTAGTTTTACTTTCTATTTGCAAGGTTTCTTGGTCACCAAATACTATGTTCAAAGTGTTTTATGCTTTTAGATTCTCATGCATCTAGTAGATTAGATCTATTAATGGTAATTGGATTTTGCTATGAAGTTCTAAATTTGTTAAAAATTTTGAGGTTACTGATTCACCCCTCCCCTCTCAGTAACCTAGCTAGTCTTAAATATTTCCAACATATATAGGCATATATCTTAACCCTATTTTGAGAGTGTGTGTGTGCATGTTTAAGTATGAAGAGAAGAGTGGACAAGTTATTTGTGTAATTAAAGAGTAGATCTAAGTGTGAAAGTTTGAAGGAAAAATAGTGTAGTTTTGTTATTACAAAATAGAGATAGCCACCTTATCAAGTAGTGAATAGAGAGATATCATATTAAAGATCATAGTAGAATTGAAGAGAGGAGATTTATAATAAGAAGTAGAATGTAGATTGAAAGATCAGGTACTAAACCATAACTGTGATGGGGATAATATCTTAATGGAGTAGTTTTAATAGACCTTTTATAAATATCATAATTGAGTCCTTAGTTTATTGTAAGTGTAAAATCCTCTCACAAGGTAAGACCTAATAATCTTAAGAATCTTTAATAGGGTAGACTCCTCATAGGATAGATCATCCAAAGTGATCAAAATTGTAAGCTTAATATGTTAACTTTATTACTGCAATAGTGAAGATTTGTGGTTGTCATCCCTATTGAATTGAGATTGCTAAAGTGAATAAGATTGATGAAACTATCATTATTTTGTCACTGATGTCAAACCTACTACTTGTTGAGAGAATTTCTTACTTTGGTTTGAATACTATCATTTGTTTGATTGATGAAGAGGATTTTCAAAAAGAAAGGATAACAAGAGAAACTAGAGAAAGGCTGAGTTATTTGGTGTACAAAAGGTGCACTAAGACCAACCAAAACATTGATGATATTATGTATTCGTAATCTACTTATGGCTAAAGTGAATGGTTACTTTAGCTAAGCCTAGAAGAAGTGTTTTCATAAAAGTGTTTGCCAAGGCTGGCCGAGCAAACAATGCAAGTTGAGAAAACTTAGTGCAAGTTGAGCATAACTCAATATGTGCTAAGAATCATAAAAATAGTATGTTTAGAAAAATATAACTAGTTCTAAGCATTAGAGAAGTGACATGAGTGATTGAAAAAGGAAGACTTAGTTGATTCCAAGCAACTCAGTGTTGGTTTAGCACCAGAAGATTGTTATTACTAAGTGAAAAGTGTGGATGTTTAGTAACAATAAAAAGATTTTACTCAAAGACACTAAGCTAAAAAAGTTGATTTTTGGAATTGTGTGAAGCATGTGGAAGATTTCTATGTTGAGTTGGTAGCACAAAATTCAAGATAGACCGTTTGAGGTGAATTCAAAGAGGATTATAGAAGAAGTTTCTAGAAGGGACTAAAATAGAAGAGTGAGTAGATTCATTGAATCTTACCTAACCCTAGAATGGATGATTGTGGTTAAGTGAAAATATCCTAAATTCTCTATTTATAGAGATAGCAAGCCATAAGCAATAGTTGTCATGTGTGTGAACCTAAGAAAAAATAGAAGTCTAGTGTGTTGCTTCATATGGTGGCCAAATAGAAGAGTCTACAATTGGAATGCAAAGAAAGAAGGCTTAAGAGGTTGAAGGCTTGAAGGGTAAACAAGCAATTAGAGATGAAGGGTATGAATGCCAAGAAGAATAGTGAACCAAACCAAAGATCTGTAATAAACAAGTGACTTGTGATTTATGATTAGATCAAGTCCTACTTCTACTTTCTAATCATTGTACTAGTCTGGATAAATCTTTTGGATTAAGGTTGACCTAACAATCATTTGTAAATCCTTTAATAGGGTGACATTCTAATGGAATGTTCTTAAGTCCTATAATAAGGCTCACTCCTAATAGGGTTATTGAAATCCTTTAACTAAGTCACATCTAACAACGTGTTTTGTAAACTTAACAGGGCTGGCTTCTCATAGAACTCACTTCAGAAGAGTGAAAATTGGTAGGATGTTACTGGTGGTTTTCCCAAATTGGGCTTCCATGTAAAATCCTTGTGTAAAATGTGTCATTGGTTTTGTGGTTTTGGATGTTTACATTTTTGCAAAGTTATTTTGACATAGGAAAAAAATATGCATATGTTTAATGTATTGAATGCTCAATGCATGCATAAGTATAAGTTGTAGTACTAAAAATTTCTATTTTTACAATTATATTTGGACAAATGATTCACCCCCCCTAGTTATAATAAAGTATTCCAAAAATTGGTATCAGAGAACCAAGTTCTTGTGAAGAGAAATTTTGAGGGTACTTAAAGATAAAGAACAAGATGTATAGAAAGGAGGTGTCCAAGTTAAACAAGGAAAACTTTCTTGCATGGAAAATTGTGATGAAGCTACAACTAGAAGGTCTTGGATATTATGCACAATCAACTATCACCACTAAGCATGTTGATCTAGTTGGAGCCTCAACTACCGATCAATTGAAATAGAAGAAAGAACACAATCAGGAAATTTAAGAGTTTGCATCTTCCCTAAGCTACTCAAAGTTTGATGAGATCAAAGGATGTGATACTACTAAGAAGATGTGGGATGCCCTACATGTGATCTATGGAGGAGACAATAATGTATTGAGAGCCAAAGCTGAAATCCTTAGAGGAAAATTTAATGTAGTGAGAATGCAAGAGGGTGAGACTATAGTCCAGTATTATGCTATGACCAACAATATTGTTAATTCTATTCAAGGATCTAATGGAAGGATTGAAGATGAGACTGTAATCAGCAGAGTATTTAGAACCCCACTACCTATCTATGCTATTAGAGTCTCTGTTATACAAGAACTGAGATGTAATCCTAGTAGAAATCTGACCCTTGAAGAACTGGTTGGTAGACTCATTACTTTTGAACTTTATAATTTTGATAATTTCAAATCTGAAAATATTGAATCAACCTTTAAAGCTAAGCTGGCACTAAAAGAGCCCAAAGATAGGAAAAAGAAAAGGGCCAAACCTTCTACTAGTGATAGTGATAAAGATGATGAAGAGCTAAAATAACTTGAAGAATTGTTGGATAGGAAGTTTCATAGAGGGAAAGGAAAATACAAAGGTAAGTTACGTATCATATGCTTTAATTGTCACGAGGTTGGTCATATTGCATCAAGATGTCCTAATAAGTCAAACAAAAAGAATTAAGAAAAATTCAAAGGTAGGAAAGATGAAAGTAACAAAGGCCACATGGACAAGGGAAAGAAGGCTTGTTACATTATTACAGAGGAATCCAATAATGAATCTAAAGATCATGATGGTGAAGTTTTCTATATTTCTATGAAGTATGATTTTGATGAAGATAAACAAACTACATTGATATTTTATGTTATCAAAAGTGAAAGATGGATCATTGACAATGTATGTTCACATCACATGAATGGAGATAAAAGTAAGTTCATTACCCTTGAATATTAAAATGGAAATAGTGTTAGATTCAATAATGATGCACCCTATTTGATTAAAGGAAAATGATAAACAAGATTGATAGATAAGATCATGTGTAACAATGCTTACTATGTGGAAGGACTTAACTAGGATTTGTTAAGTGTGTCACAATTAAATAGTTCAGATTGTAAAGTTTAATTTGATAGAAGAAAAGCTAAGATCTATGACACTGAGGGAATATTAATTTGAAGTGGAGATTAGACAAGAGCTAATCTATTTTATCTTGATATGAATGATGTTACTTGTCTTGTTGTACAATTTGATGATATATGGTAATTGCATAAGAGCTTATATAATGCAAATTTTGATAACTTGGTTAGTATCATTAAGATGAAAGAGTCATAAATTTACCAAAACTGAAAAAACCTGATAACTTAATTTGCAAAAAAAGTTAGTTAGGGAAGATGAAAAAGTCTAGTTTTAAAAGTAAGACTCATACTTCAAAAAAATTCTTGAATTAGTTCATATTGATTTATGTGGACCAATTGAATTGCAAACCTAAAAAGGTGAAAAGTACATTATCCTATTTTTTGTTGATTACTCAAGAATGATGATAGTAACATTCTTAAAAGTAAAATCTAATGCTTTTAAATGTTTAAGCGGTATCTAGCAAGAGCTGAAAGGGAAATTGTTAAGAGCTTGAAATGTATAAGATCTAATAAAGGTGGAGATTTTATATCCATTGAGTTTGAAAACTTCTTTAATGATAGAGAAATCAAGAGACAAACTTCTATACCTAGGACCCCTTGACAAAATGGGTTGTTGAAGGGGGAACATATCTATAATGGATTTTTCTAGAACACTAATGATGGATAAATATTTTTCTTTGAAATAAGAGAGAGAAGATGTCAATACAACTATCTATACCTTGAACTGAGTACAAGTCAAGAAAGTTGTGTAAAGTGCAAATATGAAGTTTGATAAATATAAAAAAGTTCATAAAGATGAACTAAAGAAGGAACCTAAAAACTATAGAACCTTTGTGTACTACTATGAAGACATGTCTTTTGATGATGATAATTATGAAAACCAAGCTACTAATCAACAAGAATCAATGGGTGTTGAGTCACATACAATGGATGCCGAGTTGCATTCAAGAGCCAAGTTATAGTTAGGAGCCGAGTTGAAGATAGAAGATGAGGTACATTATGATATTGAGATTATTGTACATAAAAGGAATGACAAGTTACCTAAGAGAGAAATGCAAAGTGGCTCTAAAGTTGACATACTCATTGTAGAAAAAAGAGCAAACCTAAGATTGTCAAAGTATGTTAGAAGACATCACCTTGTTGGAAAAATTACTAGAGATAAAGAAGCTAGACCAATCAAAAGGAATAGGTTAAGAAATGATACATTTTTTAAAGCATGCATGAGCCTAAGTCAATGTAGGATGCATTAGAGAATGAAGAATGGAGTAAAGCCATGAAAGAAGATATTGATTAGATTGAGAAGAACAAAACATGAACTCTAGTATTCATACTAGAGAACAAGAATGTGATTGGAACCAAGTGGATGTATAGAAATAAATTGGATGAGAATGGTGAAGTCACAAGGAATAAGGAAAGATTAGTTTCCAAGGGATATGTGCACAAGAAGAAGGAATTGACTATGGAGAGAAATTTTCCTCAGTTGTAATATTGGAAGGAGTAAGAACTCTACTTGCTTATTGTGCATACTAAATTTTATCAAATGGATGTGAAGTTAATATTTCTGAATGGTGTACTAGAAGAGGAGGTTTTCATAGAACAAATGAAAGGATTTGTTGATTCAAACAAAAAGAACATGGTATGTAGATTACACAAAGCTTTATATGGTTTGAAGCAAGTTCTAAGAGCATGGTATGAGAGGCTTCACAACTGTCTTGTGAAGATTGGTGTTGAGAAGACTAATGATAACAACAATCTATGACTAAAGACAAAAGGAGATAAAGGGATTTTACTAGCTGGCATATTTGTTTATAATATCATATTTGGAGGGGAAAATGCATTATGTAAGACATTTTCAAATGATATAAAGAAAGTGTGTGAGATTTTTATGTTTGGAAAGATAAACTTATTTTTTGGATTGCAAGTACATCAAATAAAATATGGTATTTACATCGCTCAGTCCAAGTATTTGAAGGAAATATTGAATTCTTTTGGTATGGAGAATTCAAACCCTATTAGTTCTCCATGCTGATAGGACACAAACTATCCAAAAATGATGATTTTATTGAAGTAAATAAAAAATTGTATAGGTCTATGATTGGAAAATTGAAATATGTATTTCATACAAGACCTGACATTGCATTAGCTATTGAAATTTTTGCAAGGTTTTGTGCAAATCCTAAGGAGAATAATTTAATGGTTGTTAAAAAGATCATGAGATACTTGAAAAGAACATAACACTATGGTCTATACTACAAGAAAATGACAAGTTTAAATTAAGAGCCTATACTAATGCTAATTTGGATGGAAACATTGATGACTGAAAGAGTAAAAGTGTAGGGGGTTTTTTAGGAAAGAGATTGGTCACCTAGACTAATAAGAAACAAAATTTTATCTCACAATCTACTGGTAAAGCTAAATATGTGGCAACCACAGTGAATTGCACAACTATGTTATGGATCAAACAGTTACTCAAAGCAATGAAGGAGGAAATTACTAAACCTATGGTAGTTTATTGTGACAATACAAGTGTTATAAACATATCAAAGAACCCTATAATGCACACAAAAACAAAACACATTGCTATCAAGTATCATTACTTGAGAGAGTTGGTTCAAGAAAAAGAAGTAAGAATGGAATATGTGAATACAAAATAATAGATAGTTGATATATTCACAAAAGATTTACCTACAGATGGACATGAATATCTTAGAGGTAAACTAGGGGTGATAAACCTATCCAAAGATACTTAAGAAGCAAGAGTAGTGCCCTAGATTTACTGCATTGAATGCCATATTTTACAACTTGATGCAACAGATCTTACTTGAGAACCTACCTAAAGTAAGCAAGGAGATGAAATCAAATATTTACTATAACATGCAAGGTGATAGTGCAAGAACGTGAATTCATTATATCTGCATGTATAGATGACAAGTCTTCGGTAGATATAAGAAAGAGAAAGATATAAGATATAAAGCTAAGGGGGATATAATAAAAAGAGGGAGATCTTTATAAGAATATGCTTATAAAGAAATCAAAGATTAGATGAAGGTACACATATTGAGAAAGGGAGAAATTTCAATATAAGGTATAAAGTTTCTTTTTCGTATTGTAGTTGGTATTTGTTTACCATTAATGCCAAAGAGAGAGATTGTTGAAATAATATTGTTAAAGTGAAGAAGATTGATGAAACTATCCTGAAACATTCATTATTTTGTCACTAATGTCAAACCTACTATTTTTTGGTGAGACAATTGCTTGCTTTGGTCTAAATTCTATCATTTGTTTGATTGATGAAGAGAATTTGAAAAGAAAGGATAACAAGATGATCTAGAGAAAGGTTGAGTTATTTAGTGTATAAAAAGTGCACTAAGAAAAAGTAAGACATTGATGATATTATGTATTGTTAATATACTTAAGGCTAAGGTGAATATATACTTTAGTTAATCCTAGAAGAATTTTTTCATAAAAATGTCTACCAAGCCTAGCCAAGAAAGAAGTGAAAGCCAAGAAAACTTAGTCTAGGTTGAGAAAAACTTAGTATGTGTTGAGCGTCAAAAAAATATAGTTAGTGTCAAGCATCATGGAGATGACAGTAGAAAAGATGACTTAGTTGATGCCAAACAACTTAGTGTTGGTTAAGCATAAGAAGACTATTATTGTTGAGTTAACAATGTGGATGCCTAGAGACAATAAAAGAGTTTAGTCAAATATTTAATGAATTTGAGCTGACAAAGTTAATTTCTTGAATTGTGTGAAGTGTGTGGAATATTTCTATAATGAGTTGGTGGCATAAAATTCAAGATAACTATTTGAGGTAAATTCAAAGAGGATTGTAGAAGAATTTTCTAGGAGGGACTAAAATGGAAAAGTGGATAGATTCATTGAATCTTTCCTAACCATACACTGGATGATTGTGGTTAAGCAAAAAAAGACCTAAATCTCTATTTATAGAAATATCAGGAAAGAACCAATAGTTGTCATGTGCAAGATCCTAAGGAACACAAGAAGTCTAGGGTGTTGTTTCATATGGTGGCCAAATAGAAGAGTCTCCAGTTGGCATGCAAAATAAGAAGGCTTAAGAGGTTGAAGGCATGAATGGTGAACAAGAAATTAGAGATGAAGGGTATAAATGCCAAGAAAAATGTAGGATTGAAGTAGAGATCTGTAATATTCAAGTGAGTTGTGATTCATTGTTAGATCAAGTTCTACTACTACTTTCTAATAATTATATTAGACTGGATAAATCCTTTGGATTAAGGTTGACCTATTAGTCATTTGTAAATCCTTTAATAGGGTAACATTCTCATAGAATTTTCTAAAGTCCTCTAAAAAGGCTCACTCCTAAAAGGATGATTGAAATCCTCTACCCAGGTCACATTTAATAGTGTGTTTTGTAACCTTTAACATGGTTGGATCCTCACAAAGCTCACTTCAGAAGAGTGAAAATTGGTAGCATGTTACTAGTGGTTTTTTACAAATTGGGTTTCGACATCAAATCCTTGTGTCAAAATGAGTGATTGATTTTGTGATTTTGCATGTTTATATTTTTGAAAAGTTATTTTTACATAGGACAACAATATGCATATGTTTAATGTATTGAATGGTAAATGCATGCATAAGGATAAGTTGTAATAGTAAAAAGTCTTATTTGGACATTTTGACCTTGGATAACTTATTCAACTCCCCTCTCAGTTATTCTAAAGTATTCCAACAATCCCGACCCTAGTTTTTCCTTTAGCTTGGAGGGATTTTGGGTAACTAAATCTTTTTATTATGTGCTTACATATCTTGCATGTGATTGATAGATAGATCTACATGTTACAACATTTTATTTTACAAGTTTTTTTATGCATGAACTAGATATGAGATGAAGAATGTGGTGAATGCACTAAAGTTATTTTAAGGGATAAAAGGTTTTGTAGATCCTAATTCACCCCCCTCTCAATATCTTGTTTTTTAATTAAGGCTTTTAGCACCTATTTGGGTCTTCCTTTCGGTTTGAAACCTTCTGAGGCCTTCTAGATTAAGCTAGTTGATAGGTTTAAATATAAATTGGTTAGCTGGAAAGGTCCCTTTCTTAATCAAGTAGGGAGACTCCAAGCACTAAAGTCTAACCTCCTAAATCTTCCAATTCACACACTAATCTTGTTTAAAAATTATTGGAAAGTTTCTGGATACCATTGAAAAAATCCAGAGGAATTTTCTCTCATCTGGTGTTGAGGAGGAAAAAAAGCTTATGTGGGTTGCCTGGGATAAATTTTGTAATTCTAAAGTGAATGGTGGTCTAGGAATTCATTCTATAAAGTTATTTAATTCTTCTCTATTTTGAAACATATATAGTGCATTTTTTAAGATAATAAAGATTCCAGAACAAAATCTTGAGGATTAAGTACCATATAAAAAAGCTAAATATTATAGCTTTTTTGAGATCCCAAAATCTTGTTAATGTCGAGTTTTTGGAAATACATCACTTAAGGTAAGGAATTACTTTTTTCCAGAGCCAGATGGAAAGTGGGAAATGGTACTAGCATGGATTTTTGAGAACATAAGTGGATTTTACTATGTTCAATTTCCTCTTTGATGAGGTTGGTTCCCTTCAAGGATAGATGTAAACTTTTAATTGGATCTCAGGTCATAGACTAGTGATAGAATGGTAAGTGGGTGAATCTCACCATTCTTGATTTGTCTTTTGCTTCCTTAATTCTAGATCTCAACTCCCATGATCTGCTAAGGAATGAACTAGATAAGATTATTTGGGATGACATTGCCAATATTTCCTATTCAAAGGTGTAAGGGAATTTCTTTCATCAAACTTCTATCTCTCCTTCCCCTATTTAGAAAAAGTTATGTAACCAACATCTTATTCCAAAAATTGATATCTTCCTTTGGCTAGTTCTTCAAAAAAAGATCCTCACAATTGATAATATGTTCAAAAGAGGTATGTCTTTTTCTAAATTATGTTTTCTCCGTAAAGGAGCCCTAGTGTCTAGGCATCATATATTTTTATAATATCATTATGCCTAGGATCGTTGGATGTGTCTCTTCCAATGATGGAATCTTGAATGGATTTTTCTTGGGATGGTGATTGATCTCCGGTCTATGTATCGTGGTTGTTTCCAACCAGTGGAGAAAGGCTTCTAGTAGCTTCCCTCCCCCATGTCTTATAAAATCTTTAGAAAGAAAGAAATAGTATAGTCTTTAGGGATGTTGCTAAAATTCTATCTTTGTTGCCTGCCAAAATCAAACTCAATGTAGTGGAAAATTATCATAACAACTTCTAAAGTAAGTTGGATTTTAGGACTTGAATCATAGGAAGTTGCAATATAAAAGCCTTAGTAAAAATGAGAGTTACCTTAGAACAAGAAATAACTAGGGAAGTTGTATTCTAGTAGTGAGAAGATTGATGAACAAATATATTTTATGACACTTTCTCATGATAAAACTAGTCTTGGATATTTGATTGGAGAAAAGAAAACTAAGAAATATGAAGCTAGAAAGGAATCTACTCCTAAAATTCATCAGCCTATGCAAGAAAAAGAATATCTTTACAAGATTGAGTCACATCAATCACTTGATACACCTAAGGAGATTGAACAAGTTGATCAACCTGAACAAGTTAATCAACCTAATCACATTGTTGAACCAAATAAATCTGAGAAAACTAAATCACCTAAAGAAGTAAGATATGAATTCAAAGGTAGATTTTATGCATGCAATGAAGTTGGCCATGTGAAAATGGATTTGACAAGTAGGACATTTAAACATTTTACTAATTTTTATTGTTTAAATTGTCATAGTTTTTGTCATAGAGAAGTAAATTATAAGAAACCTAAGTTTAAAAATAGCAATGGAAATAGTAGAATATTTAGAGGTACTAACCCTCCAGGAAGAAGATCTAAAGAAGGAAACAATGAAGCAAGGAACAACATTATGTGTTACAAATGTAACAACTTTGGAAATATAACTTGAAATTGTAGAGCACATGTAAACCAGCCTAGGCCCAGATTTGGAAATAATGTACCAATATGCTAGTTGCGTAACAACTTTGGTCATATAGCAAGATTACAAGAATAGATATGAGGAACAGCAACATTAATCCAAACTTCAAAAGAAATGTGAATAGGAATGGTAGAAGAACAAACAACAACAAACTTGCTTCACCTTTCATAAAGAAAAGGGATCTCAGAACTTAAACTATTCAACTTTAACAACTTAAAAGTCACATTTTTGTTTAGAATTTGATGATGGTGTAAACTGATCAAAAGTGGAAAATTGGATGAAGTTAATGTTTTTCATTTTGTTTAAAAAAATTGAGTAAGATTTTTTTCATTTTTTAAACTTTTATTTAGCTCATTTTTTTTTAAACTACTTAAACTATAGAGTTTCATTCTTGCCAAACAAATACATTCAAATGATCATATTTTTCTCTAATTTTGTAATATATTATAGCTGACATGTATAGCTAGTGGACAAAAAAAAAAAATAGATTTATATGTTTTCAGTTATAAGTGTCCAAAGTCTAACTTATCAGAAATTGACAACCTTTTTTTTCCCGTCAAACTTTTTCTATCAAATCTACATATTTTATAAAAACAAATTGCATATTCTTAAAGAGGACTCTCTCTCTTCTAAAGGGACATAAAATTTTAATTTTTTGAACATGATTTACTATTTTTGTTTTTGTTTTTGAAGTGACATCTTCTTGAATTTTATAATACCTACTTGTAATATTTTAAAATTATAACATATTATAACTACTTAAAACGTTATATAATTTATATGACCATAATGTTGACAAGATCTACAAAAGGGTATTTTTAGTTTTTGTAGAAACTTCATTATTTTGTAGAAATAAGCCTTCAAGGAGAGAAGTTTTTAGAAACTATAGCTTTACCTTATGTGTCTACCACAAAGAATGCCACACAGACAATTATGAATAAAACCCTTTCGGTTGTAATAGGTTTGAGTGTAATAGTTTTGAACATAACCAAGGATGATAAAAACAACTACTAGTAGTCTTTTGGCAGTTTCATATAAAAATAGAAATAAAAATCATAATTTAGAAGGAAATATAGTGAATAATAAAGTATTTTTTGGGAGCAGAATATTCGTTGAAGAATTTTCATCAAATTTTTCATGTAGTTGAAAGGTAATTATGAAGGATCATCCTCAAGGTATGTTTTTTTCACTGCAATATTTTTGTACTATAAATTGGAACATTTTAATTGTATTTTGTTAAATCTAAATTAAAATATTTATGTTGTAGATCAAATTATTTAATGGGGGATAAAAAGGATAGAGAAAGGCAATATGATAGAATAGGATATGATAAAATGAAAGGTCATACGAAACATAATCAAAATCAACCTATTGAAGTTCACAAAGAGGATGAGATTTATAAAGAAGATGAGATTCATGAAGAGCATGAGATTCATGAAGAGGATGAGATTCAAGATGTGGATGAGATTCAAGAAGATGAAAAAATTGGTAGTTCTAACTATAGAAACACTTTATTAGGCTTAAGAAATTTTATGGATATGGATGAGGAGCTACTTTTTAGTCAAATTACATCCAATAATATGGTATCTAAGAACACTATTAAAAAGCACTACAAAAACATGTGGGATGAATATTTCAAAAATAAAAGTACATTTGGAAAGACACAATTATTTGTAAGTTATTTAGGAGAAAAGAGATAGGTCATGTTTCTCAGATGTTGGGTGTTGATAATGGAAAAAACCATGCACATAATTTTAGTAAAATAATAGTTGAAATTTTACAAACTGCATATACCAAAATTGACATCACAACTCAAGAGACAACTTAAGCATTGCACACAGAGCATTGGTGACTACAATATCTAGTAGAAGGTTGACACAAACAAAAATAGTACATGTAATTTCTATTTTACTACATACATCGAGAAGAGTTCTTCAAAGATACATTAGTAGAAAAAATATGCTACATGAAAACATTGAGAATAATTGGCTAAATATTTGTAGAATTCCTCAAAAAGACAATTTGTTTGAAGATGTAACAAGACATGTTATTGAATTTTTGACCACATCCTCTATGTTTCTCCCAATAAACTTGATACTATACAAGTTAAATATCAAGAGACAAGGGGTAAAAATTGAACATCGAAAACATTTTATAGATATAACACAAAGTGAACTATTTCAAACATTCAAGAAAGAATTCTCAAATGTGAAAATATGTTAGAGAATATTTGAGAGCCTATGTCCTTCCTTTGTATGCATAAATAAGATACGTGAAACTTGTTGTTGTCAAAATCATGTTGAATTTGGTCTACACTTACAATGATATAAAAAATTTATGGCTATCATTACTCCATATTTAGTCATCCCTAGCTAAAAAACATAGTTTGCTGATCCCTAGCTAAAAAACATAGTTTGCTAAGTCTATATTATGTGATAAATTTAAAGATTTAGATGAATTCAAAATACAATATATCAAAAATCAATGTTAAGATTGTGGAGATTTGTGTAAATTTCAACTATAAGTTGACAATATTAATGAATCAACACTAGTTTCATGGATGAGATATGAATATGAGACATACCAAACTAAGATAGGAGATGAATAAATAAAAAAAGTATTGAAGGAGAGTGAATTAGGGTATTTTGAGTTTATAAAAAAATTGGTCCATTTATATATCCACATATCGAGCATTGTCACGGTGCATGATGACAAGCCAAATACTTTCATGATTCAAAAAAATGTTTTCCACTTGGTTGCATTCTTTCAGTTGTAGATTTCTCTGTGAACTATACATTTTCACCTCAAATAGAGCTTCAAGGTTAATATTATCATTTGAAAAAGTTACAATATTTTCACAAGGACCTATACACATGCACAATTTGATGTGGATGAGATAGAAATTTTAGACCAGAATAAGCACATTAACATCTAGGAGGTTCATTTCTATATCACCGATGATATAGTTTATGATAGGAGCTATGTGGCCCATTGTTTTTCAATGTTCTCTGAAGATCTTAGAAATCATGGAATAAATATTTTAGAACACTAGATTCGGTCTAATGGTTGTGTACGTTAATGTAAACATGAATGTATATATATTGTTAACTTTATTTTACTTAAATATGAATGTGTACACGTATTTAAATTATTTCAATTTGATATATAAATATTTTTAAGCTCATTTCATGTTCATCAAATAATTTAAATCTATAAAAGCATTTAACTGTTTAGTTGTACAATATGCTAGAAGCAATGCTAGGATTTTGTGGAACTTGTTTCAAAGTTTACATGGAAAAGGGGAGCATGATGGAGTAGGAGCAAGTATAAAGTGTGCACTTTCACAAGAAGAACTTGTAGGTGCATATGCATTTAGTCTATTTAATACTTGTATATATCTTCTCTCTATATCTAGGACATTTTCAAGATAAATTTAAAATTTTGATCTTGAACTTTCATATATATATGCACATGTACATGTTACACATATAGGTAACATGATAGAGAATGTGAATCAATTTTTTGAATGGTGCAAAGTTCATTTCACTAGTCGAGACACTAAACACAATAACCTCTATTTTTTGGAAGTGAAAGGTAATTTACATATATTTAATGTATTCAAAAAATTCAAGTTTTTAATTAAATTTATTTTTAAATGTGACAATTATTTATCATATTTTTAACAAATATAGATTGATCTAATCCTTACAATTATCAAACAATTCCTGGTATTAGAAGTTTACATCAAGTGATGAGTATAGGACACCAGGAACCTCCATTGATTAAAGTAAGAGAGACATCATTTTTTTGTGATGATTGCATCGAGGAAAACCAACAAGTGAATGTAAGAATATTGAAAATGGATATGATTCACAATGTAATTTGGAGTCGATAATTAGACATCCTCCTTTTCAAGATGTTGAAATTGATATTGACATTTACGATCCTGTATATTCAGTCAAATATGAGTGTGTTTCTAATTTAGTTGCTATAGGTCTATGCATATATGCATATATGTATGTGTTCATTCAAAGATCAATTTATATATTTAATTTTGAACATGATAAAAAAATTTGTAAGTTTCTATTTTTTATGTACATGTATAGGAGATATTTTTGATGTCCAAGCCTTAGCAGATAATGTAGAAAATCTAGACTATTATCTTCTAAGATGTACAAAAGTAAAACTCAAGTTACTGGAAGGAACTTTAGATGCTGATGGATAATCATATCCAATTGGTTCAATTGTTGTTGGTGACACATTTTATAAACAAATTATGACACCTAAAAGTGGGATCAAATTTATTGAATAGTTTCCTAGAGAGAAAATTTTATTTTATAGTAGCCATATTAAAGCAAAAAAATTGCAATTTGAGGAAATGTAAAGAAGAGGATGTTGCAAAAATCAAAAGTTGAAGTTGTCTATAGAAGAAGATGAAAAAATTCTAGAGATAATTAAAAAATAGAGAGGATCCTAAGAATACAATTTTGGTGGAGTTCTAGAAGCTAAACAATGTAGCTCTCATGCCTTCATATTTAATTTGTACATTGGCTTTTGGATATACATGTTTCATAAATGTATACATTAGATCATGGAATAAATTATGTGTGTTGTTATTTATAATTCAATGATTCAAAGGAAAAATCTTAAATTTATGCTTCAAGATGTTATAAATGTTCTTTGATCTATGTATTTTTGTATGCTCTTACATGTATCCCCAAGTAAGATATCCTCTTAGGACCTCCCTTAGGACAACCCCTTAAGTCATGTACTTGGTAGATATTGTTGGAAATGAGAATAGAGTAACTGAGAGGGGGAGGGGGTGAATCAGTTATTCCAAAAACTTTCCACAGTCCCTAAGATGTCTAAATATACCCTTGATCTGATTAATAAAATATTGAAACTTGATAATGCAGCAAATGATAAATATTAAGAACTGATATTTTATCATGCACAAAGTAATTCAATAATTAAGAACACATGAGACACCAGTTTTAACGTGGAAACCCAATATGGGAAAAACCACCAATGTAACTTTTTCACTCTTCTGAAGTGAGCCTTGTTAGGAGCCAACCCTGTTAAAGGTTACAAAAACACATTGTTAGGTGTGACCCTGTTAAAGGATTTAATCACCCTGTTAGGAGTGGCCTTGCTAGAGGTCTTTAGAACAATTCAACTAAACTATCACCTTGCTAGAGGATTTATTGAATGGATGTTAAACCAACTCTGTTAAGAGATTTTGAATACACTGTTACAATGGTTAGAAAGCAACAATGAAATGACCTGATATAATGTGCAACTTATCTTTTCTAAGTGTAGATCTCTATTATGCTTGACTGAATCCTTACTGATCAAATACAACTTTGTAGCTCCTTCAACACGTCTGATCCTTCATCAGACTTTTCTCAACATTCACCTCTTCATACTATAATTTGCATTCATAACTTCTTTTTCATAATCACACACTTTAATTCATAACTTGAATGACCATATATACCTTTTAGATTATCTTAGTCGGCTCAAATCACTGACTAAAACAAACAGTTACAATAGTCGACTAAAAGTAATTAATTAGCAAAATCCTATACAGGCTGACCCTACACGATGAACTTTGTTCAAAAAATAATTCTTGTGTTAACCGACTGAGCTCGGTGTATATAGCGAACTTTGTGACAATCCTCCAGTCATCGGGAGAACTTGGTAAGTACTGAGTTTCCTGAGATAACTGAGTGAGCCCGGTGGAAACTATTCTTTGGAGACTGAGTGGAGCTCGGTTAACGCTAACTTTTCCATGATTCATTTGATGACCGAGTGAGCTCGGTGGAAACTAACTTTTGGAGACCAAGTGAAGCTCGATTAACACTGACTTTTCCATAATTCATTTGATGACCGAGTGAGCTCGGTGGAAACTAACCTTTGGAGATCGAGTGAATCTCGGTTAACACTGGCTCTTTACATTTCCTTCGTTGACCGAGTTAGCTCGGTTAACACTATCTTCCAAATTTCCTTTGATGACCGAGTGAGCTCGGTTGGCAATGTAAATTTCATTGCAGACTGTCTGAGCTCGGTGAACTTGAGACTAATGACTGATATGATATTTGTGTGACATCAAGGACAACATTATACAACAATCTCCCTCTTTGGCATTGATGGCAATACAACATGTCAGAACAGAAATAAAATTTTGAAAACAAGTTCAACAAGATAACAGACTTCTCCCTCTTTCAATAATCTCCCTCTGTTAAGGCACTTCATGGAAAAATTTTCAAATCTTCACAAATTTCAGAAGGATATGACAGTAAAATCTCTCCCTCTTTGACAACACATGCCAAAGACAACAGAAGTTATGTGAATTATAATGTACCTTTAGTACTGATTCATATGCAATGATTTCTGATAAAACTACATCAATAGATAGATCTTCAATCTTGTTTGTGTTGATGCATCACTAGAAACTATTTTTAGTGGACTTTAGATAGGGAAATGACCTCTAACTTACCTTTGAGATACAAAAATGCATCCTTAGGTAAAGGCTTTGTGAATATGTCAGCAATTTGTTCTTTTGTATGGACATATTCCAATCTAATCTCCTTGTCTTGCACCAATTCTCTGACAAAATGATATTTTATTGCAATATGCTTGGTCTTGGAATGCATCACTGGATTCTTAGATATGTTGATTGCACTAGCATTGTCACAGAACATGACAATTGGTTCTTTGATTTCCATCTTCATTCCTTGCAATAACTACTTAAACCAAACAATATTTGAACAATTTACTACTGCAGCAACATACTCTGCCTTTGTTGTAGATTGGGATGTACAATTCTGCTTTTTGCTTGTCTAGGAAACCAATCTTTTTCCAAGAAAGAATGCTCCTCCACTTGTGCTTTTTCTATCATCAAGGTTTCCTACCCAATCAGCATTAGCAAACACTTTCAAATCCAAATTACCTCCAAATTTGTACCATAAGCCATAATCTTCAGTTCCTTTCAAATATCTCATTATTCTTTTGATTGCCATCAGGTGATTTTCTTTTGGCTTTGCTGAAAATCTTGCAACAATACCAACTGCAAGGGCAATATCTAGCCTGGTATGAACTACGTATTGCAATTTTCCAATCATAGATCTATACAATGTTCAATCTACCTCTTAGGATTCATCATCTTTGGTAAGTTTCAATCCAGTACACATAGGAGTTCCAACAGGTTTATAGTCCTCCATACCAAACTTTTTCAATATCTCCTTGATGTATTTTGCTTGAGTGATGTAGATGCCATTCTTATTTTGTTGAATTTGAAGACCAACAAAGAATTTTATTTCACCAAACATAGACATTTCAAATTCCTTGCTCATTTGTTCTGAAAATTCCTTGCAAAGATCATCATGCCCTGTAAAAATAGTATCATCTACAAATATTTCTGCCAAGACAATCTTATTATCTGGTCCTTCCTTTATATACAAGCTACTATTATCATTAGTTATTTGAAAACCAATTTGAATAAGATAGTTATGCAATCTTTCATACCATACTCTAGGGGCTTGTTTCAGTCCATACAATGCCTTGTGTAATTTGCAAACCATGTCCTTTTTAGCTGGATCAACAAAACCTTCAGGTTGTTTAATGTAAACCTCTTCATCCAATATTCCATTGAGGAATGCTGACTTGACATCCATCTGATAAACTCTGAATCCTTTGTGATTAGCATATGCAAGTAAGGTTCTGAATCCTTCCAATCTTGGAACAGGAGCAAAGGTTTCTCCATAATCTATGCCTTCTTCTTGAGAGTATCCTTTGCATACAAATTTGGCTTTGTTTCTGGATACTTTCCCATCTTCAGTCAACTTGTTTCTGAATACCCACTTGGTTCCAATTACATTCTTATTTTTAAGCCTAGGTACTAGAGTCCATGTCTTGTTCTTCTCTATCTGTTCTATTTCTTCGTTCATTGCTTCAATCCAGCTATCATTTGTCAATGCATCTTTAATGCTTCTAGGTTCAAAATTAGCAAGTAAACAAGTATTTTTTAGTTTTCTTCTTGTCAAAGTTCCTTCAGACTTGTCTCCAATGATCTGATCTGGTGCATGATGTCTTCTGACATATTTAGCTAATACAGGTTCTTTACCTCTTGAATGAGTTTCATTGCTATCTCTTTGTGCTTCAATTTCATGTTCAGGCTATTCTGATTTGGTAAGAATTGGCTCAGGCGCTTCAGACTCAGTAGATACTGAATGTTGCTGTGTCTCGATTTGAACTATTTGCAACTCGGTTACTGATGATTCTAGAGTTGAGGATTCTTGAGTGAATGGAATGCTTGGTATAGTATTTGGTTCAATGTAAACAAATCTTCTGTAATCTTTAGGTACCTTTTTTCTTTCTTCTTTAGATTTGTTTGCAAACTCATCAACTTTCACATGTGCACTTTCTATGACTTTGTGAGTGGATAGATTCAAACATCTATATGCTTTGCTTTTGCAAGAATATCCTAAAAATATTCTTTCATCACCTTTTTCATCAAATTTTCCTTTTCTAGATTCTTTCAAAATATAACATTTCCTTCCAACTATTTTTAGATAACTTACATTGGGTTTGTAACCATACCATAATTCATAGGGAGTTTTGAATGAGTCCTTCTTCAACTGTACTCAGTTTAAGGTATGAACTGCAGTGCTGATGGCTTACTTCCAGTATTTGATAGCAACCTTCCAGTATTTGATAGCAACCTTCTTTTCTATCATCAGGGTTCTTGCACAATCCATGATGGATTTGTTTCTTCTTTCAGCTATTCCATTTTGTTCAGGAGTTCTTGGTGCTGAGACCTGTCTTTTAATACCTTTTTCAATGCAGAAGTTGTTGAATTCATGTGAGATGAATTCACCACCTCTATCTGACCTTAAGCATTTTAGTCTTTTTCCTGTTTCTTTTTCTAGTCTTGCTAAATACCATTTGAATTTCTTAAATGCTTCTAATTTATTCCTTAGATACATGACAGTCATCATTCTTGAGTAGTCATCAACAAAAAGAATGAAAAACTTTTCTCTAGTATAGCTTTCTATTCCAATGGGTCCACATAAATTAGTATGCACAATTTCCAATATATCTTCACACTGATAGTTCTTACTTTTAAAACTAGTCTTTCCCATTTTACCAATCTAACAATTCTTGCATAGTCCAACCTTAGGTTTCTTAATGTTAGGAATGCCTCTTACTTTCTTGAATTTGCTTATTTTTACTAGGTTATCAAAATTGACATGACACAACCTTTAATGCCATAACCAACTTTCTTCAATTTGAGCAATAAAACATGAGCATTCACCAAGTTCTAGATAAAACAAGTTACCTTTAGTTTGGGTGCCAGATCCTATCAGCTTTCCTTGCTCATTCAACAATCTTGCCTTTCCATGCATGAATTCCACCTTGAATCCAGTATTGAGTAAGTGTGCCACGCTTAACAAATTATGTTTAAGACCTTCAACCCAATAGGCATTATTACATACAAGTTCTTTGGTTAGATAGATTCTTCCTCTTCCTTTTATGAAACAAGGTTCATAATTACCAAACCTTACACTGCCACCATCATAGTCTTCAAACTTAGTTTTATCACCAGTCATATGATGTGAGCAACCACTATCTATAATCCATGTATCATTCTTACTTATATGAGAAACAAGTGCCATTTTATCTTCTTCATCACTTTCAGAATCATCTTTAACAACAATATAAACAATTTCATCCTCACTATTATCAAAATCTTTAGAATTTTCAGCCATGAAGCATGATTTCTTACCTTTGTTCTTGGATGTTTTGAAGTCTTTCTTGCCATTCCATTTCTTTTCATCATAGTTTTTCTTGTTTGGACACCTTGTTGCAATATGACCAATCTCTTCACAAGAAAAGCAGATTAGAGGAACTTTACCTTTGTATTTTCCTCTGCCTCTAGAGTATTTCCTTGCTAGTAGAGCTTCAATCACTTCGAGGTCACTGTTTGAACTTTGGCTTGATTCGTCTTCACTTTCTGACTAAGATTCCTTCTCCTTTTTGTTTTTTCCCTTTGAGTGAGCGCCTGGCTTGAAATGCTGATTCAATGTTTTTGGAGGCTGGAACATAGTTATCAAAGTTATCTAGTTCAAATGCAGTTAGTCTTCCAACTATGGCCTCAAGATTTATCTGATGATTTGCTTCACACCTTCTTTCCTAAATTGCAGAAACTCTGATTGCACAAATGAGAAGCGAGGTTCTGAGAACTTTTCTTATAACTATTTCTCCTTTGATATCACCTCCAGATGCTCTGATTGCACTCACACATGCTTTAACTCTTTCAACATACTTTGCAATGTTTTCATCCTCATTTAATCAAATTGTTCTCTTATTCTGCTTTTTCTCTTCTTACATTATCATCTCCTCCATAGATCTCTTTTAGCTTGTTCCACATCTCAAAGGCAATTGTGCAGTCCTTAATATCATCAAATTCTTCATAACTGAGAGCGGATGCTATGTCTATCATCATATTGTTGTGAGTCTTCTTTCCAGCAATGTCATTGACACACAATGTGCTAGGAGGTTCTTCATATTTTTCTTCAAGGTATTTTAGTTCAGTATCACCAATAGTAGCCAGATGAAGTCTCATCAATCCTTGCCATGCGGAGAAGTTATCTCTGTTGAGTTTTGGAATTTCTCTTTTGTAAGACATCTTGATCTTTGGCTTAGATCCTTGAAATCTTTTCTTGCAAGCACCAAAAGCTCTAATACCAATTGTTGGAAATGAGAATAGAGTAACTGAGAGGCGGAGGGGGTGAATCAGTTATTCCAAAAACTTTCCATAGTCCCTAAGATGTCTAAATATACCCCTGATCTGATTAATAAAATGCTGAAACTTGATAATGCAACAAATGATAAATATTAAGAACTGATATGTTATCATGCACCAAGTAATTCAATAATTAAGAACACATGAGACACTAGTTTTAACGTGGAAACCCAATATGGGAAAAACCACCAATGTAACTTTTTCACTCTTCTGAAGTGAGCCCTGTTAGGAGCAAACCCTGTTAAAGGTTACAAAAACACACTTTTAGGTGTGACCCTGTTAAAGGATTTAATCACCCTATTAGGAGTGGCCTTGCTAGAGGTCTTTAGAACAATTCAACTGAACTGTCACCTTGTTAGAGGATTTATTGAATGACTATTAAACCAACTCTGTTAAGAGATTTTGAATACACTGTTACAATGGTTAGAAAGAAACAATGAAATGACCTGATATAATGTGCAACTTATCTTTGTTGATTGCAGATCCTTGTTATGCTTGACTAAATCCTTACTGATCAAATACAACTTTGCAGCTCCTTCAACACATCTGATCCTTCATCAGACTTTTCTCAACATTCGCCTCTTCATACTATAATTCACATGCATAACTTCTTTTTCATAATCACACACTTTAATTCATAACTTGAATGACCATATATACCTTTCAGATTATCTTAGTCAGCTCAAATCACTGACTAAAACAAACAGTTACATCAGTCGGCTAAAAGCAATTAATTAGCAAAATCCTATACAGGGCGACCCTGCATAGTGAACTTTGTTTAGAAAATAATTCCTGTGTTAACCGACTGAGCTCGGTGTATAAAGAAAACTTCGTGACAATCCTTCAGTCGTCGAGAGAACTCGGTAAGTACTGAGTTTCCTGAGTTAACCGAGTGAGCCCGATGGAAACTATTCTTTGGAGACCGAGTGGAGCTCGGTTAACACTGACTTTTCCATGATTTATTTGATGACCGAGTGAGCTCGGTGGAAGCTAACTTTTGGAGACCAAGTGAAGCTCGGTTAACACTGACTTTTCCATAATTCATTTGATGACTGAGTGAGCTTGGTGGAAACTAACCTTTGGAGACCTAGTGAATCTCGGTTAACATTGTCTTCCAAATTTCCTTTGATGACCGAGTGAGCTCGGTTGGCACTGTAAATTTCATTGCAGGCTATCTGAGCTCGGTGAACTTGAGACTAATGACTGATATGACATTTGTGTGACATCAAGGACAACATTATCCAATAGATATGATCTTATGATTTTATATCAACTCTTATGTTTGTTCTCATGTATGATTATATGTTCTTATGTATAGTTATATGTTCTTCTATATGATTATATGATCTTATAATGTATGATTATATGTGAACTTATATATGTTCATTTGTATGAATAAACATGTTCTTATGGTATGTTCTTTTATATGATCTTATGTTCTTATGTATTTTCAAGATGTTATTTATGCTTTAACTTTTTCTTTTATCTATGTTCCTATGTATGTGTTAGGACCTCCCCTTAGGAATTTCCTCTTAGGACCTCCTCTTAAGACATCGCCTTGAAATATCTCCTTACAAAATTCCCTTAGGACCTCCCTCTTAGGACCTCCCCTTAAGATATCCCCTTAGGAAATCCCCTTAATACATCCCCTTAGGACATCCCCTTAAGACATCCCCTTAGGACCTCCCTCAGAAGACCTCCCGTTATGACATCCCCTTAGTGTTACAAGCTAGAGTTGTCATTACACCAAAAGATCTATTTAATGCCCAATACAACTACAACTACTAGACTTATAAAACACATGACACAGTTAAACCATGTCATGAATCCTAAAGGGGAAGGCTAGTAGTTAGTCTAACAGTTAGGACATCCCCTTATGACGTCCCTCTTATGATCTCCCCTTAAGACATGCCCTAGAAAAACCCATTAAGACATCGCCTTAGGATCTCCCTCTTAGTACCTCTCGTTAAGAAATCCCCTTAAGACATCTTGTTAGGACCTTCCTCTTAGAACTACCCCTTAAGACATTTTCTTAGGAGCTCCCTCTTAGGAACTCCCCTTAAGACAAGGGTGGGGATGACACCACAAATCTTTACTAAAACTAGGGTGGGGATGACACCCACAAATCTTTATAATTGCAAATATAAAGTGTAGCCAATGAAGGTTGCAAGAAGTTTGACCATAAACTATGATCTACCCTATGAAACATCTTCCCTATTAAAGTCTTAAAAATATTGTTAGGTCTCACCCTATTAAAGGATTTCAACACCCTGCTAAAAGTTTGCCTTGTTAGAGGACTTAAACTTGCAATAAAGAAAGTACTCGATTAAGATATTTAAACAAGGCTATTAGGAGTACTCTATTAGGAGATTTTCTCTACAGCACTTGTTAGAATAAATTCAGCACATGATCCTTTGGTTAGCACTATCTTGATAGATGTCAAATCTTCTCTTTCCTATTGTGTACTTGATCCTTGTACTTAGATATGTCTCCTCTATCCTCTCTTTGCTTTCATCTATTCTCCTCTAACTAATTATAGAATTTGTAACATTATCACAACCTCTATAGCCACCATGGATGCTCTCTATACTTAGCATTCATCTCTCTTGTGTATCCTCTTCCTCAACACATTACAAACTATTTAGGGTTTGTCTCCTTAAGTAAACACAAGTTGGCTAGGGTTGGGATAGAATCAATGGTTGTGGTTGATCTATTTTTCTACTTACAACATCCCTCAATTTGATTAGTTTCATGTATTGCATAGGGATTTTTGATGTACATCTGTATACAACTTCTAGAATCATAAAAAAATCATTAAGTTGGCTCAAAAAATTATTTACATAGAATTTTGTGCCATTACAAACAACTATGTCCAAAACTATTCACTCAACAATTAAAGTCTCTAATGCTCAGCATTTACAGTATCTTCAATGTTGTAACTTGGTTCTTGAATGACTTGGCATGCTCTGTTCTCTTAGCTTCTGAGTGACTCGGCATGGTTTGATCACTCGACTTGCATTGTAATTCTGTTGAATAATGACTAAGTGTTTTTTCACTACCTTGTCAAAACTAATATACGATTAATAGTCTCCCCCTTTGACATTAGTGAAAAAAACATGTTTTCATGCATATATAATCTATATTATGAGTATAACTCATAAAATATATATCTATGCCTTGGTTCTCATACAAAATTTTAAAACTTCAGAATTTTTCAACATGGATGACTTATAGTCATTCCTCATTCCTCCATTACTCCATTACTCCCCCTGAGTAAATGTTCCCTTTATATTTTGGAATATGATATACTCCTTTTGAGTATATTTTTTGTACCCTATTTTTGCACTTTATCCCCTTATATTCATTATCCCCCCTTTTTTGACACTTATTTAATGGGTTGTACAGTGATAGTGTGTTTATCCAAAAATGATTTATGGATCTCCATTATGATTTTTAATGCTGCATCCCAATTGTTACAAGCTTCCTATAGAGATTGATAGTCAATGTCTAGCTTGGCAGAAAGGTTAACTAGGCCATCATGAGTGGAAATATGATAATCTTTTTTCATCAATGTTTCAATATAGGCTAGTTCCTTGTGTAAAACTTCCATGTGTGGGATCAACATGGCTTGGATGTTGATTAAGGTAGCATGAATGTTAGCACTTTGTGCTTGTAACATGGATAGCTTACCTTAAGTGGATAGTAGTCTCTAAAAATGAGTCTGGCTTTGACTAAGAGATGCTTTCAATATTTTACCTATAGATTGTAGATCTCCTTGTAGTCAATCAGTAACCTTCTATACTTCTTGTGTGAGTAAATTCACATAAAAAATCTTTTCATGTAGAGAAAAGATATTCTCTAACACCTTTTTCACATCCTCCATTTTGGTTGCTAAATCAACCTATTGTAGTGCAAGGTCATGAGATATCTTTTCAAATCACTTAGTGTGAAATTTTCTTTCAAACCATTCTAATAGTTTAGCAGTTGCATCTAGGTCTTCATCACTCATCTTATCCACAATATCCACTAGTTGCTCAATAATAGGTTTATCTTCATTTCTAGTTGGAAGAATGAAGGCATCAAGAAATATGTCTTTGATGTCATGAAGACCTTTCTTCTTCTTATGCTTCCTTCTTAGCAACTCTTATTGTTTCTTCCTATGTAGAGATTCCTATAGAATGCTCATCTTGTTAATAATGATTGTGTTAAGATCAAACTTGGGTAGTTCAATCACCTAATCTAGGCTCACATTTCCATAAGATATTTCTTCCAAGCTCCTTGAGGTTTTTGCACTAGGTCTTGATATCTACAATGGTGTTGCATGAGTGATTGGCTTTTGAAGGTCTTGACTACTTGTAGTAGTCACAAAAATTGGTAACATAACTAGAATCTAGATAGAAATTTGTTCCTCTAGAACTGTAATCACCTTTAATATTTCCGTCCTATCAACTTGACTCACTTCCTGCTAATCTTCAACTTGAATTTGTGGAGTAGGTGCAAGATTGAAATCCTAGCCTAATTTGATTTCTGTTTCATCATTCTCAATTCTAACTAAGGCTTTCTTAGATGAAATGAATGGCACTAGAGACAATGCTATAGGTGTTCTAGTAATAAAAACTAGTTATTTAGTGCTTGCACTATGATCTTCTATATCTGTAGATGTAGGGAGCACACTAGATGTATCAATTTTTGCGCCACCCAGCCCCCCGGCCCCCTTGCTACTACAACTTCTAGCTTATCAATTTCATAAATTCACACCAATAAAATAGTTGAGCATAACTATGCTACCATGGTGGAACTCTTTAGTATTTTCTTCAAGTCATCATCAATCAATGGATTGATTTTTTTAGTAGAATTGTCAAAAAAATCCTTGATTTATAATAAGTCATGTTGACTCACTTGGTCTACATGTGGAGGACTATCATTCAAAATTTGTACATCTTGTACATTTTTTTCATCTTGCTTCTCTTATTTAGTTGTGGTCTCTTCTATTTTTGTTTCTTCCTTAGTGCCTTCCACACTACCATCCTTTACTGATACCTCTTGTGCTTGTGTAGTTGTCTCTTTCTCACCTTGCTTAATTTCTTGCAATTCTTGCTCACCTTTATCTTTATTGTAGGATTAGGTAACCCATTAGTAAATCTCCAAATAGATGTGTATTTGGTTACCACATCCTTTATCTACTTTTTTTTATTAGACTGCAGGAATTGGGTGCAACATGACCCCCCTATAAGCTGCAGTGTGCTAGGTAAACTTTTTAATGTGACCGGTAGTGCTGGTGTGACATGCCAATAGGTACCACAAGGATGGGGGAGACTAGAACCCATGACCAACCCCCTACAATAGGGAAGATTTAACCAACCAAGCTAAGGCCCTTGCCTACACATCCTTTATCTACTTATTCGATGTATGGAAATCTCTGTTTTTGGGGGAATTCTTTTTCTTTTTCTTTTTCTTTTCCATAGCTTTGATAATCATCCTCTTATCCAATTCTAACATTACTTGGGCTAGAGTGGATTCCCTTATTTGTCTTTATGTTTGTAAACTATGTTTCCATTTTTTCTCAGCTTGGTCATATAGACTCTTAGGTAGTGAGTTGGAAATCTCAATAGGAGTTGATTTAAATGGAGCCATCATCACATATATGGCTTCCTTAAAAATATTTTGTTCAACCTTTCCTAACTTATAAAAATTTTATGTGTGTAAATCCAGATAAATCTGTATTTGATTTTGTATTTTCATACAAATTATCTAACTTAGAGGAGAGATTGTGGCTTAGCAATTTGAATTGATGTCATTAGATTCTATCTTCTCTTCATTTGACTCGGCCACTAGAGTGTATTTCCTCCTTACATATGTCTTCTTGGCCTCCTTTATCAAATTTTTTTAAGCAATAGTCCTCTTTTCTTTAGGTTTCTGAGAAATCTTGACTTGCTTGGTGGCTTTTGTTGTGCTAGACCTAGTAGTGGGTACTCGTGGCTTCTTTTTGTAAAATTTTTACAAGCTTCTTCTTTGGTTTCTCCACTTTAGGCTCCTTAGCCTTTCTATTCTTCTCCTTAGTAGGCTTGGGTGCTTCCTCAACTTCTTCTCCTATGGTACCTTTTTTATTTACTTCTTCATCTTCTCCTTGTCCTTGAGTGATTTCCAAAGAAGCTTGGATATTTTATTCCTCTTCATCTTCTTAATCTATTTCTTCTTCGTACTTTTTGCCGAATTTCTCCTTTACCTTCTTCACAAGTTCATTATTCTTTCTTACCATAAAATTTGTCTTCAAGTCAATTGTAATTTTGGACTTGGCTTCCTCATATTTCCCAAATGAGGTGGCACCTTTATCTATTTCTTCTATCAGTAGAGTTTTAATAGTTGTAGATGCCTCATCAACATTGATCTCATATGGCAAGGGCTTAAACCATCTGACACTAAGAATAGTTACCTACACATGTGTATAATCTACATCCACTAAGAAGAAAACATCATTTTAACTTTTCTACACTAGTTACATAGGAATCCTTAGTCTTTGTTTCATACATTTCTTATAATCCTCAAAATAACTAGTCATCACTAACTCAAAGTTATCTCCAAGTTTCTCTATGAATTCTGTAATCTGCACTATGATAGACCTATTGATCTTAAAAGAAACTTTTCCAAATGTATGAAATTTTTTCTACACATAGAAGAATATAAAAACAAGAAAAGAACCAAATTTCCAAGATGCACTCTTTGTTTTCCTTATGGCCTCTGAGTTTTCAGATGGCTTTTGAAGTTGTCACTCAACAAGGTCATAGGTGTGGTCTTTCTTCACTATTTTGTATCCCAAATATACTTCCATGCAAGACACATTGTTCTATCTAATAGATTGAAAGAACTTGTGAGCTATCACTCTCACAACAAAGGAAATTAGGGGGTCTAAGATAGAATCTATAGACATTTCCCTCTTGTTCAATATTGCACTTGTGTTCTTCTCAATAATCTACTTTAAATCACCTATCATGCTCTTAGGTCTGTCTAGGGTAGGATATCGTATCATTCAGTTGCTGATCCTTTTAGTGATCTTAATTGGTCCATTTTACATCCATGTGAAGTCATTATATATTCCACTAAGCACAATCTTTATCCATTCAGGCTTGAATACATTAGGGAAATCTAGGGCACAGGTCAACCCTTTCCTTTCTACAGTTTGACTCTCTTCTTTAAGAGTCCATCACCACAAAATTGACTAAACAAATCCATTATCTCCATGTTTCCTATACTTCCAACTTTGTATGTATAACAAAACCTAACGTACTGAATCATTAAGACTTTTGGTGGTGTCATCGATAATGCACTAGATGGGTCTCCTTTATATGCAATTTCATATATTTCTTTGAAATGTGGTTGACTTACATCATTGCTAATAAATTTTACATTAAAAATTTCCTATCCTTCCTTCCACACACTTGTATAAGAACTAGCTGCCATGTTTGATACTTAAGGTTTACAAAAATTCAAACAACAAAACTTAGCACCAGTAAAATAGCTTTCTAATTTGATGAATATATCAAGTTGTAGTTGAATTCGGTTTGCAAATGCAAGAATCTCTTGTTGCAATTTTCCTTCATGCTCTTCTATTCTCTTTTTGATTGTTGGTGAATGCAAATGAGTTAAGAAACAACTATATAACCCTTAAAATCTAAAATAAATTCTTAATTCTTACACAATTGTAAGCTTGATCAATATAGGGTTTCCAAATTACTTTTCTTACACATGATTTAAACCACTATATGCAATTCACATATTAAACTCGGCCAATGCTACCATACCTTCATTACTACCATACCTTCAGTAGTAAATGTGAAACCTTTCATGCTTGAAAATAACATGAAAACTAACAAAACCATAGATATCTTCTAGGTTCTAACCAATACATTGCATCTTAATTCACGCATATACAATCCTTTTAGAATTTAGATTCTTAGAAATGATGTATAATCTAACTTTAGAATATGAGTCCCACACATACCTTTTGATTGACTAGTTGGAGGTGTTGTGATCACCTGATCCATTGGATGAAGTGACCTCACTGTAATTTGATGTGTTTCAATCTTCCCTCTTCTTCCATTTCTTGTTCATCTGCACTTTGACCTTTTCAACATTCACTTTATCTTTGCCTTTATTGTTTTTATTACTTGGTTCTAGTGATCTACTTGGGTATTTTTTGTTGATATGACCAGTCTTCAAATAACTAGAGCATATTGTCTCACTCAACCATCTATTATAGTTGCCTCTGAAATGTGTTAGAATCCAATTCTGAGGAACATGTCCATATTCTTGACAATAGTGAGAACTGTACCTTGTGTTCTAATCCCAATTTTAGGATAAACCATTGTCTTGTACCTTCGTCTACTTTTTTTTTTAATGTCCAATTGGCATTAGAACATCATTCATATGCTTTATGTCCATACTTTTGATAATTATGGCAATATCCTTCAAATCTTTGTGTGCTTAAGGTCTTAGTCTTGCATTCATGTGCCTGATGTCCTTGCTTGTTGCACTTACAATAGTAACCCTTGAATTTATACTTAGGATTCTAATTTGCATTTTTTCTTTTGCACAAATTTTCCTTGACCTTGTTGGGACTCAACATTGAAGCCCTAATTTTGAGTACCATTGAAAATTTAAGGCCTATAAGTGCTCTTTAATGCATATGTACCTCACTATACTTGTGAGGCCTAAGAGGTGTTTAATGTTTCTAACACCTTGCATTCAGTGTGTTTATGTGTTCCATGATGATAAATTTCCATTCTGAGCCATTTCATGAAGTCCTGTTATGAGCAATGTCTAATTCTGCATTTTCACCTAAGTGTCAAACAATAATAGGAGGCCTAGTTTGCAATTGAGAATATTGTACCCAATAATGTTTCATGACTCAGTTCTTTAGGAATGTTTAATATCCATATTACAGATCCCGTGTTTTAGATTTTGAGTCATTTTGAATCCATTTGACTAGGTTTTGAATCCCTCTAAGTTGGTCATTTATCGATGTCATACTAATATGAATTATTCTAAATTCTAGGAAGCCTTATTTGACTTGTTATAACTTTGACCCAGTTGACTAAAATGATGAAATTCCTTTTGCATTGCATTTTGGAGGTTAGAGACTTTCTAAGTTTTGATTTTGAGCTTATTATGAATCTATTTGATCAATTTTCAAAAGCAATTCTAAATACAATTTCTAACATTTCACTAGCGTCAAGGAAGGCAGATTGATTAGAACCCCTATTCATGATGTCATAACTTGAAATCCATGATAGGTGAGATTGAATAGATTGTACCACTATGTTGTACTTTGAAAATACTTTAAGTGTTCCAATTTTGAAATCATGATGAATCCATCTACACACTTTCCCAGGTCAATTTTGTTTGCAAAAAAAGTTTTCTCACAAGTGCTCCCAGCTCTGCAATTTCAAGTAGCCCACTTTGACCAATCACCAGTTTTTCCCTATTATTCTTCATGAGCTCAAATCATAGATTCATATTTTTCTCATGATAGTGAACCAATGCCCTAGTTTTGGTGGCCCCAAGTATTAGTTTACCCAGTTTTCAAAGCCAAATCCAAATGCATTTTATTATTTTCTGACATGTTTTCTTGCAGGCAATTTTGAGAAGGCAACTTCGATAGTCAATATCTTTTGACTAAGAATTCCTCATGAGATGAGATTTGACATGGTAAGAGTGTGTAGAATAGAGAATCTATTTATTTCATTCCAAAGATCAATTAGTTGTTTGGATCAACTTTTAAGCCTAGTTAAAGGACCTTCTAGCACTAAAATGACAATTGGCAGTTTTCTCTGTGATACCAGTAGGGTTCTAGTTTTTCACTGTGAAATTGAGGGGTTCTAGATTTGGAAGAAATTATTCACTGCTATGATACCATGTGTGTTACAATCTTGAGTGTTCTCAGATTTTTAAAAGTAGGGTTTTAGTCTTGATGTGTTCTCATCACTGTGACACCACATTTTCTTCAACAATTTCTCTTGTATGAATAGTAGTAGTGAAGATAATACATCTAGTTTTGATCTGTTAGGCATTTCTATGTTTTAATTTCATGATGAATGTATAATTTCAAGGAAATGAATACAATTGAGTAGAAATCTCTTTGGTTTCATTCCAATTCTCATCTCCTTCCTTTGATTCTCTACAATGTTTTGTGTTTAAGAGCAAAGAGCTTAAACTCATTTGCAATCTCTTAAGGTTGTATGTCTAGATAAGTTATCTATTGGAACAAAGATCCAAGTAAATTCTTATTTACCTTGATAGGATTCTAGGTTTCATCAAGAGGATATTCAGTAAGTAGTGAGAATTCTTATGAAGATAGATGTCTATTTACAAGGTGAATGGATAGATCAGATATCTAAATATATGAATATGTATCAGGTATCCATATGTATGTGTTTGATTCATGAAATTTCCAAATAGAGAAGGCATTGATCAAGTACAGGATCATTTTTTCTTACTACTGCATATTTGGGGTTTTGTTGAATTCAACATCATTAATCAAATGCTTTTCCATTTCATATTGAAGTTCTATAATAGAATGCCCTCACTCAACTTGTGGATTCCATAGAGTTGCAACTTGCTACTACATATCTTTGTTATTACATAAGTACAAGAGATTAAGGGTTTGTTTGATTTAATAGATTTAGGAATATATTTTAACACTGGTACCATACTGATAGCTGAAGTAGAAGAAGGGTGTAGCCTTATAGTTGGTTGGGTGTCTAAAATGGCATGTTGAAGATGGGAGTTAGCTACCCCTAGATATATGTTATTCTCATTGGGATAATTTGAAACCCATCATGTTTCAAAACACCAAAAAAATGATGACTCTAATAGGGAGTTGAATTGAATCTAAATGATAGAAAAACCTTGAGAATTTGAAGAAGATTCAATACAATAGGAAGGATTTGCTATAGCACTGGGGTTGTGAGGTGTTTTTCCATTTCTTTGCTGAAGTTTTGTGCTCCCCAGTTACGCTTTATTCAAGGATAGTAGTATGTTGTAATATTGGACGTAAATTATGTTCTATGACTATTATAAGTCTATCTTCAATCAGTTCAATCTTTGCAAGTGTTGTTGAGAAAGTTTCAGAGTCTAGAATTGATTTGTAAAGTGTATTCTCTTTTCAAGGTGTTAACGATCTGTAAGTTTTTCATATTGAAAGTTTGGTTCATAATTTACAAGTGGTAGATTTTTTTAGATCTTTTCTCACTAAGTGTGAGTGGTGACTCTATTCTAAATCTCTATGCCAGTGCATGGTTTATTTTAATATCAGAGGCTTTAAGTATTTGTGGGTAGATCTAGTTTCTTGGAAAGAGGAAGTATAAGTCTCTTGATTGATAGTTGTGTGGTTGTTTGTATCTGCCAAACTAACTAATTTCAAAAGGTGAATCACTATTGTGATTTCATTTTCCTCTTCAAGGATCTAGTGGCTCTACAAGGATTCTATCTACGGTGTGAAAGATTTCATATTTGCACCTATGTGAATCAGCAGAGAAGAGGTTTCAAACAACAACACATAAAGGTATTTTCAATTATCATTTATTTGGTCTTCATGAAAGTTGAATGAAAAAAATGGTTGCCTCCATCTAGTGTTTTCAACACTAAGAAAATAGAGTTAGGAGATTAGTATTGTATAAGACAGATTCAAAGTCTAGGTCTAAAAATGATGTGCCAACTCTTGAAAGTGTTTGTGCAAATATTACTGAGCTAAAAAGAAAGATTCGTGATAAGACTGTCAAAATGTTAAGAAATACAATTGGTAATATTAAGGGTCTTACTGGATTTCAAATTTACATGGAGTTTAAATCAGTGGTTATGAATCTTGATGAGTTTTTCAGACCTAAGGAGTCTTCATGGACAGTGGCACTCTTAGAAGTTTTTATGCCACATTCAATTGATTAGTCAACAAAGTTAAGGTTAGAAAAGATTATTGAAATCCAAGATTTTATCATGGAGATTGAAAGTGCTTCGAATGCTAATGAATCTAATGATAATAGAATTGAATATGTTGCAAATGATAGTGAATGCAATGAATCCATTAAAAATGATATTGAACATGAAGAGTCTCAATTTTGTGAATCTGAGGACAGTAATCAGCAATTTGATGACATACATAATGTGGATTCATATTGTTATGATGATGATTGTAAAGAAGAGGAAAAGTGTAACAACAGTAAGAGTCTTTTTTCTAGTGATGAATATGAATGTGTTAAGATATCAGTTGTTGAGGTATTATGTAAAGAAGAAGATCTATGGGATAATCAAAGTTATGATTTTTTAGAATGTATTACTAATGAGTCTATTGTTATAAATGTGTCAAGCTATCCAGATAATAATCATAACCAAGGAAAATAAACTAGTGATGAAGTCTTGATAAGTGTTGATCAGAATTCAAATTTGTTGGCTCATGATATTGAAAGGTATGGAAATCTATCCAAGGATGTTTTTTCTTTGCCACATTTTTCCATTTCATATGGTGAAGTCAGTTCCCCTAAATTTGATGTTGAAGAAGATATAGTTTCAGAATATGCTATCTCAAGTTTTGGAGGTGTATGTGATGGTAGTTCATAAATAAATACACATGATGACTTCTGTGTTGAGAAGAAAGATGTAGAGATAAGGTCAATTGCTAGTTCATTTTCTTCTTGTTTTCATGAGGCTGAGATACATTTTGATTGCTCATATGATGAGGAAAGTAATAGCAATGAAGTGGTTCAGCCTAATGAGTTATTTGAAGAAAACATTGATACATGTCAACATATTGTGAACATGCAATTTCATGGTGATTCTTGTGATTTGGTATCTAATCATTTGTTTGAATGTGAAGAAGTTGCAATGAATGTTCAGTTTGATTTATGGAGTACTAATATTACAAATGAGGAGAAATTAAATTTTACATTTTCTTCATATCTAGATGCACAAGGTGAGTTACAATTTGATTCATGTAACTCGTTGAATCAAGTAGAATACCAAACTTTTTTGTTTCCAATTGAAAATGTCCATGAATCAATTAGTGATGATTAATCCCAGTTTGATATTAGTAGTTATGATCATGTTGATTCATGTTTTAATAGTGAGCATGATGTGAAAGATAATGTTGATTTGTATGTGCACTATGAAAGTAATAATAATAATTTTGTTTTGCCTAATGAAGTGATTGAAAGTGCTTATGTGTTGGGTGAAACAAAGGAGAATGATAATTTCAGTTTAACTCAAGAAAATGTCAATGAGAATAAGGTTTTTGAAAGAGGTAAATGTTTTTGTTGAGGTTTGGTGGCTTGGGGCCATCATTTGTACATAGTAGTAGTTGTTTCTTAGTTTCAATAAAGTTGTTCGAGAGAAGTTTTGGGAATGGTTTGCTTCTTCTAAAGATTTGAATTCTTGACATGCCCACAAGGGACATGCATCCCCAGATAGAGCCACTATTGAGACTCAAAATTGAAGCCCCTATTTTGAGTTCCATTGAAAAGTTAAGCCCTATAAGCGCTCTTTAATGCATATGTACTCAATTATACTTGTGAGGCCTAAGAGGTTGTTAATGTTTCTAAAACCTTGCATTCATTGTGTCTATGTGATCCATGATGATAAATTTCCATTCCAAGTCATTTTGTGAAGTCATGTTCTGAGCAATGTCCAATTCCGCATTTTCACCTAAGTGTCAAACAATGACAAGAAGCCTAGTTTGCAATTGAAAATCTTGCACCTAGTAATGTTTCATGACTCACCACTTGGGGAATTTTTAAAGTCCATTTCAAAGAGCCTATGTTTCAAATTTTGAGTTGTTTCAAATTTTTTTGACTAGGTCTCGAATCCCTCAAAGTTGGTCATTTATCAATGTCATACTGATATGAATTATTTTGAATTCTGGTAAGCCCTATTTGACTTGTTATGACTTTGACCCAATTCACCAAAATGATGAAATTCCTTTTGCGTTAAATTCTAGAGGTTAGGGAACTTCTAAATTTCAATTTTGAGCTTATGAAAAATCCATTTGATCAATTTTCAAATACGATTCTAAATGCAATTTCTAACTTTTCATTGGTGTCAAGGAAGGTAGATTGATCAGTACCCCTGTTCATGATGTCATAAATTGAAATTTGTGATAGGTGAGATCAAATGGATTGTACCATTGTGTTTTACTCTAAAAATACTTTAAGGATGCCAATTTTCAAATCATGATGAATCTGTTTGCACAATTTTCCAAGTCAATTCCATTTGCAAAAAATGTTTTCTAACAAGTGCTCCCAACTTTGCAATTTCAAGTAGCCCACTTTGACCAATCACCATTTTTGCCCTATTATTTTTCATGAGCCCAAATCATAGATTCATATTTTCCTCATGATAATGAACCAACACACCAGTTTTCGTGTCCCCAACTATCAGTTTACCCAATTTTTAGAGCCAAATCCAAACACATTTTATTGTTTTCTCACATGTTTTCTTGCAAGCAGTTCTGAGAGGGTAGCTTTGATAGTCAATATCTTTTGACTAAGAATTCATCATGAGACAAGATTTGACAAGGTAAAAGTGTACATAATAGAGAATCCATGTGTTCAATTCTAGAGGTCGATTAGGTGTTTGAGTCAGTTTTTAAGGCCATTAAAAGGACTTTCTTGCACTAAAATGATAGTTGGCAGTTCTCTCTATGATAATAGTAGGGTTCCAATTTTTCACTATGAAATCAAGGGGTTCTAGTTTTGGAAGAAATTACTCACTATTGTGATACCATGTGTGTTCCAATCTTGAGTGTTCTCAGATTTGTGAAACCAGGGTTCTAGTCTTGACGTGTTTTCATCACTGTGACAACATTTTCTTTAGTAATTTCTCTTGTATGAACAACAATAACGAAGATAATATAGCTAGTTCTAATCTGTTAGGCATTTCTATGTTTTAATTTCATGCATATGAATGTATAAATTCAAGGAAATGAATACAATTGAGGAAAAATCTCTTTAGTTTCATTTTGATTCTCATCTCCTTCCTCAAATTGTCCACAATGTTTTGTGTTTAAGAACAAAGAGCTTAAACTCATTTGCAATCCCTTAAGGTTGTATGTCTACATAATTTTAATATTGGAAGAAAGAGCCAATTAAATGTTTATTTACCTTGACAGCATTGTAGGTTTCATCAGGAGGATATTTAGTAAGTAGTGAGAATCCTTATGAAGATAGATGTCTATTTACAAAATGAATGGATAGATCAGATATCTAAATGGATAATTTGAAACCATTAACGTTTCAAAATGCCAACAAACCTAACTTTCCATAATTATGACAATTTGGTTTTTAGTTCTTACCTTTTTTGTTTATTTTTTCACCATTTTAGATGATTCTCATTCCTTAGTACTTCCAATCTAGTAGTATTATTGTTAGATTTAGGAGATCTCATTAGTCTCTCAAATTATTTGCTAGCTTCACTAGGTTTGTTGAAACTTTCAACAAATTTATCTTATTTTCTCATTTCATATCTTAGTTGTTCATTTTGTAACTTCAGGGTTGTGATCTCAATATCCTTATCCTTCAATTGATGATTGACAATCATCACTTGATTCATTTTTTCTAGTTGCATGTTAGCATTTCTTTGTACCTTTGATGTCTTCTCCTCTAGTCTGTCGATCAGTGTTCTTTTGTCATCTTTAACCATGACCTCGTCTTCCTCAACTTTCTTTCTCTACTTGGTCACCTCACATAGCAATATCTATTGGACTTTCTTTTTCTATCTTAAGATTTTTGACCTCTTCAATTAGGGCACCATTCTTTTCCATTAGATATGTAACTATTGCATCAAACTCTCTTGAGCTCTCATCTACAAATAATTTAGTAGTATCTTCCTCTTGGTAATGATTGTCATTTTCCTCAATAGTTGTCTCTTTCTTTCTCTTCAATGGACATTGCAATTTGTCTATTGCTTCCATTAGTTGGTGTAGAGAAAGTTGGATTTTAATCTTCTAGTTCTCAATAGTCTTTCCCAACTACTAGACTTCCAACTTCAAGATCTTTCCTCAAAGATGAAAATATTTCCTTTTCACAAAACAAATACCTCATAACAATTGTTGGAAATAAAAATGGGAAAGTAAACTCTGATAGGGAGGGGGTAAATCGATACTTCAAAACTTTAACCATAAAACATTCACCACACATCCATCTCATCATTTAGCATGTAAACTGAAATACCTTGTTGAATTCAATTATTCAATTGTGTGTTGTCTTTGATGTCACACAAATGTCATATCAGTCATCAAACAGTGTCTACCAAGCTCAGATGGTCAGCAAGGCAAAAGATAGAGTCTACCCAGCTCAGATGGTCAGCAAGGCAAAGAATAAAGTATATCGAGCTTAGATGGTCAGCAAGGCAAAAGACAGTGTCTACTAAGCCCAGAAGGTTAGTAAAGACAATTTGTAGTGTCTACTGAGTAGACAATTGTTACCGAGATTTCAAGGTTAAACAAAAAAATTTAGTTGTTACCAAGATCACTCGGTCATCAAAGGGAATTATGGTAGAAACAGTTTTTATCAAGCTCTCATGGGTAGAGAAGGAATTTAGTTCTGACCAAGTCAACTTGATAGCCAAAGGATTTCACAGATGTTGCAATGTTAATCGAGTTAAGATGGTTAACTCAGGAAATTTATAGAACTAGTATTTATCGAGCAGGGTCGGCCAGTGATGGATTTTATTGATTTTTGAAATAATGTCTATTTGTTTAAAGTAATATTTTTAGCTGACTGATGTATGGTTTATTGGTAAATTTAACATGAGAATGAGCTGACTTGATAATTTGAATAGTATAAATAAGAGGTCAAGTTGTGAATTCTAAGTGTGAAAGTTGAATTGATGTGATATGAGGATTTGACTATTGTGGAAGTGAATTTGAAGGATGATTAGAGATCATTGAGGAGTAGCAAAGCCATATTCGATCAAGGTGGATCTAATGATGCAGAATAGAGACCTATAATCAAAAAATTCAGGTCAATTCATTGTTGCTTTCTAATAATTGTAGCAGTGATTTCAAATCTCTTAACAGAGTTGGTTTAACAGCCATTTTGTAAATCTTCTAACAAGGTGACAATTTAGTTGAATTGCTCTAAAGACCTCTAGCAAGGCCACTCCTAACAGGGTGATCAAAATCCTCTAATAGGTCACACCTAACAATGTGTATTGTAACCTTTAATAGGGTTGGCTCCTAATAGGACTCACTTTAGAAGAGTAAAAATTGGTAACTAGTTACTTGGTGGTTTTTCCCATATTGAGTTTCCACATTAAATCTAGTGTCTCTTATGTTCATTTTATTTTCAATTGCATGCATTATTGCTTGAAGATAAGTAACAGTTTAATTTACTGACTTACAACATTTTAGTTATGTTTACTAAGTATTAGCAATAACTAGATCTTTAAGACATCTAAGGGATCTATGATTAAAGTTTTAGTTAGTAACTGATTCACCCCCCCTCTTAGTTACTCTATCTTTAATCCCAACAATTGGTATCAGAGCTTTTGGTGCTTATAGGAAAAGATTTCAAGGATCTAAGCCAAAGATTAGGATGTCTTACAAAAGGGAAATTCCAAGACTTAACAGTGACAACTTCTTAGCATGGCAAGGATTGATGAGACTTCATCTGGCTTCTATTGGTGATTCAAGACTAAATAATCTTGATGTAAATTATGCAGAACATGCTAGTATATTATCTATCAATGATATTGCTGAAAGGAAGACTCAGAACAACATGATGATAGATATAGCATCTGCTCTGAGTTATGAAGAATTTGATGACATCAAAGATTGCAAAACTACCTTTGAAATGTGGAACAAGCTGAAAGAGATCTATGGAGGAGATGATAATGTGAGAAGGGCCAAAGCAGAAAGTTTAAGAGGTCAATTTGATCAAATGAGGATGAGAGAGGATGAAAACATTGCAAAGTATGTTGAAAGAGTCAAAGTATGTGTTAGTGCTATCAAAGCATCGAGAGGAGATATCAAGGAGGAGACATTTATAAGTAAAGTTCTTAGAACTCTACTTCCTATCTATGCAACAGGGTAAACTTTAAGAAAACCGCCTCCAAAAAAAGATATAAAATATTGGCAAATCTTTCATTATTTTGAAAAAAAAAAAAATTCTATTAGCGAATCTCTCAATTTTTTATTCTAAATATGATTAATATTGGCGATTATTTTTGAATCATAATTTTTTTTGTATAAAATAGTGACGAATCTCAATAATAATAGGAAGTTCATTAATCACCATGGAATATTACAAATCAAAATTGAATTTTTTTTACTTCATGGAATATTATGTGAATTGTTACATATACTTTAAATCAATGGTGAAAAATACATATTGGTGATATATCCCTAAAGTAACTAATAATTATGATAATTATTGGTCAGTTAAATTTAATTTTTGCAATAATATATTATATTTAGGTAACTCAAATCTATTCATGTAACAAATATTATGGCGAATATTTGAGTTTAAATTTTTTAACAAAATAAATTATTGAGCGATTTTAAATATTCTAGAACTGAATTTTATAAAACTATGGCGATTTAGGTTGTATCAAATCTTAAATTATTAGCCAAATTACAAATATTAGCCACTAAATTATACCCTACTATGCAATTAGAGTCTTTGCAATTCAAGAAAGAAGATGTGAAGCAAATCATAAGATAAATCTAGAAGCCATAGTTGGAAGATTGACTGTATTTGAGCTAGACAACTATGATAATTATGTTCCAGCTGCCAAGAACATTGAATCAGCATTTGAAGCCAAGCTTTCACTCAAAGAAAAAGGGAAGAAGACAAAGGATCCACAGTCAGACAGTGATGAAGAATCAAAAAAAAGTTTAGATAGTGATCTTGAGGTGGTTGAAGCTCTACTAGCAAGGAAATATTCAAGAGGCAAAGGGAAATACAAAGGTAAGGTTCCTCTAATCTATTTTTCTTGTGAAGAAATTTGACATATTGCTACTAGGTGCCCAAATAAGTAGAACAAGGATGAGAAGAAAGGACACAAGTACAATGGCAAGAAAGACTTCAAATCATTCAAAGATAAACGTAAGAAAACATGTTTCATGGCTAAAGATACTAATGATTCTGATGATGATGAAGAAGAAGAAATTATCTACATTGCAATGAAAGATGAGTCTGATAATGATGAAGAAATGGCACTTATTTCTCACATGAGCAAAAATGATACATGGATTATAGATAGTGGTTTTTCTCATCACATGACTAGTGATAAAACTAAGTTTGAACACTTTAAAGACTATGATGGTGGTAGTGTAAGATTTGGTAACAATGAACCTTGTTGAATAAAAGGAAAAGGAAGAATCCCTCTGACCAAAGAACTTGTATGTGATAATGCATATTGGGTAGAAGGACTAAAGCATAATCTATTGAGTGTGGCATAGCTACTCAATAATGGATTCAAAGTGGAATTCATGAAAGGAAAAGCAAGACTGCTAGATGGCAAAGGTAAGCTGATTGGACCAAGAACTCAAACAAAAGGTAACTTATTTTATCTTGAACTTGGTAAATGTTCATGTTTCATTGCTCAAATTGAAGAGAGTTGGTTATGGCATAGGAGATTATTTCATGTAAACTTTAACAAATTGATAAAAATTAGTAAATTCAAGAAAGTAAGAGACATTCCTAACATAAAGAAACCTGAGGTTGGTCTATGCAAGAATTGTCAAATTGGTAAAATGGGAAAGACTAGCTTTGAAAGCAAGAACTATTAGACTAAAGAAGTTCTAGAAATTGTGCATACTGATTTGTGTGGACCTATTGGCATTGAAATTTATATTGGTGAGAAATTTTTCATTCTTTTTGTTGATGATTATTCAACAATGATGACTGTCATGTACCTAAGAGAGAAATCAGAAGCATTTTAAAAGTTCAAATGGTATTTGGCTGGATTAGAAAAGGAAACAGGCAAAAGAGTGAAATTCTTAAGGTCTGACATAGGTGGTGAATTCATTTCACATGAATTCAATAACTTTTGCATTGAAAGGGGAATCAAAAGACAAGTTTCAACACCTAGAACTCCTGAACAAAATGGAATAGCAGAAAGAAGGAATAGATCTATCATGGACTATTCAAGAACCTTAATGATTGAGAAAAATATTGCTATCAAATACTAGAAGGAAGCTATTAGCACTATAGTTCATACCTTGAACCGAGTATAGCTAAAAAAGACTTATTCAAGACTCCCTATGAGTTATGGTATGGCTACAAACCCAATGTAAGTTACCTAAAAGTATTTGGAAGCAAATGTTACATTTTGAGAGAATCTAGAAAATGTAAATTTGATGTAAAAGGTGATGAAGGAATATTTTGGGGATACTCTTGCAAAAGTAAAGCATATAGATGTTTGAACTTATCTATTCACAAAGTCATAGAAAGTGCACATGTGAAAATTGATGAGTTTGCAGAAAGGACATAAGAAGAAAGAAAAAGGGAACCTGAAGACTACAGGAGATTTGTTTACATTGAACCCAATACAATCTCAAATACATCTGTCAATCAGGAATCTTCAACTCTTGAGTCTTCATGAACTGAGTCATAGGATGTTCAAATCGAGTCAGTACCTACCGAGCTCCAGGAACTTGAATTGCAAATAGAAGCTACCGAGTCAACATCTATTGAGCCTAAGAAACTAGAATCAAAACTAGAAGTTGAAGCATAGAAGGTTAACAAAGAAAGTCACCTAAAAGGCAAGGAGCTTGTGTTAGCCAAATATGTCAGGAAACATCATACACCATATTAGATCATTAGAGATAAATTAGAAAGAACAATGACAAGAAGTAAGTTGAAAAGCAATTGTTTACTTGCTAAATTTGAACCAAGAAATGTCAAAGATGCACTAGACAATGAATGTTGGATTGAATCTATGAATGAAGAAATAGAACAGATAGAGAAAAAAAAAACTTGGACTCTTATATCTAGACTCAAAGACAAGAATGTGATTGGAACTAAGTGGGTATTCAAAAACAAGCTAAATGAAGATGATAAGTTATCAAGGAACAAAGCTAGATTGGTATGCAAAGGGTACTCTCAAGAAGAAGGTTTAGACTATGGAGAAACTTTTGCTCCTGTTGCAAGATTGGAAGGTATCAAAACCTTACTTGCATATGCTGCATACAAAGGATTCAAAGTTTATTAGATGGATGTCAATCAACATTTCTCAATGGCATATTGGATGAACAGGTTTACATTGAACAACCTAAAGGTTTTGTTGATCCAGACAAGAAGGACATGGTTTGCAAATTGCATAAAGCATTATACGGTCTGAAACAAGCACCCAGAGCATGGTATGAAAGACTGCATAACTATCTTATTCAGATTGGTTTTCAAAGAACTAATGAAAATGGTAGTTTGTACATAAAGGAAGGACCAGATAATAAGATTGTTTTGGCAGAAATATTTGTAGATGATACTTTGTTCACAAGAAATGATGATCTTTGCAAAGAATTTTTAGAACAAATGAGCAAGGAATTTGAAATGTCAATGTTTGGAGAAATCAAATTCTTCTTTGGTCTTCAAATTCATCAAAGTAAGAATGGTATCTACATTACTCGATCTAAATACATCAAGGAGATACTGAAAAAGTTTGGTATGGAAGACTGCAAACCAGTTGGGACTCCTATGTGTACTGGATTAAAGTTTACCAAAGATGATGAATCAAAGGAAGTACATCAGACATTGTATAGATCTATCATTGAAAAATTGTAATATGTGGTGCACACAAGGCTAGAAATTGCCCTTGCAGTAGGATTTGTAGCAAGATTCTCAACAAAACAAAAAGAAAATCACATGATGGCAATCAAAAGGATCATGAGATACTTAAAAGGAACTGAAGATTATGGATTATGGTATAAACTTGGAGGAAATCTAGATTTAAAAGTGTTCACTAATGTAGATTGGGTAGGGAATTTTGATGACATAAAGAGAACAAGTGGAGGAGCTTTCTTTCCTTGAAAAAGGTTGGTTTCTTGGACAAGTAAAAAGCAAAATTGTACATCCCAATCCACAGCAGAGATTGAATATGTTGTAGCAGTAGTAAACTGCTCAAATATTGTGTGGTTCAAACAATTATTGGAAGGTATGAAGCAAGAAATCAAAGAACCTATTGTTATGTTTTGTGATAACACAATTGCAATTAATATCTCTAAGAATCTAGTGATGCATTCAAAGACTAAGCATATTGCCATAAAGTATCACTTTGTTAGAGAATTGGTACAAGAAAAGGAAATTAGATTTGAATATATCCATACAAAGGAACAAATTGCTGACATATTCACAAAGCATTTACCTAAGGATGCACTCTTGTATCTTAGAGGTAAGTTAGCGGTCATTCTCCTATCTAAAGCTCACTAAAATATAGTTTTAGTAATGCATCAATAGGAATAGAATTGAAGATCTATCAGTTGATGCAGCAAACCTATGAAGACATTGCATATGAATTAGTACATTAGGTACAATGCTATTTAGTTGATTTGTGTTGTCTTTAGCATGTGCTATCAAAGAGGGAGAGTATACTATCATGTCTTTTTGAAATTTGCAAAATAATAAGAGTTTATGTAAGAGGGAGAGATAGTTTGTGTAAGAGGGAGAGATTATTACAAAAGAGGGAGTTTTCTATATTTGAAGAAGAAAGTGAAGTATTATGTTAGTAAAGACTTGTTTTCAAATTTCATTCTGCTATGACATGTTGTGTTTCCATCAATGCCAAAGAGTGAGATTGTTTGATACAATTGTTCAATTGTGTGTTGTCTTTGATGTCACACAAATGTCATATCACTCATCAGATAGTGTCTATTGAGCTTAGATGGTCAGCAAGGAAAAAGATAGAGTCTATCGAGCTCATATGGTCAGCAAGGTAAAGGATAGAGTTTATCGAGCTCAGATGGTCATCAAGGCAAAAGACAAAGTCTGTCGAGCCCAGAAGGTTAGTAAAGAAAATTTGCAGTGTCTACCAAGTAGATAGTTGTTACTGAGCTTTCAAGGTTAAACAAAGAAATTTAGTTGTTATTGAGCTCACTCAGTCATCAAAGGGAATTATGGTAGAAACAGTTATTATCGAGTCAACTTGGTAGCCAAAGAATTTCATAGATGTTGCAATGTTAACTGAGTTAAGATGGTTAACTCAGGAAATTTTTGGAAGCAGTATTTACCGAGCAGGGTCGGCCAATGATGGATTTCATTGATTTTTGAAATAACATCTATTTTTTTAAAGTAATATTTGTAGCCGACTAATGTATGGTTTATTGGTAAATTTAACATGAGAATGAGCCGACTTGATAATCTGAATGGTATAAATAAGAGGTCAAGTTGCAAATTCTAAGTGTGAAAGTGGAATTGATGTGATATGAGGATTGATTATTGTGGAAGCAAATTTGAAAGATGATTAGAGATCATTGAGGAGTAGCAAAGCCATATTCGATCAAGGAGGATCTAAAGATGCAAAATAGAGACCTGTAATCAGCAACTTTAGTTGCATCTTGTTCAGGTCAATTCATTATTGCTTTCTAACAATTGTAGCAGTGATTTCAAATCTTGTAACAAAATTGGTTTAACAACTATTTTGTAAATCCTCTAACAAGGTGACAGTTTAGTTGAATTTTTCTAAAGACCTCTAGCAAGGCCACTCCTAACAGGGTGATCAAAATCCTCTAATAGGGTCACAACTAACAGTGTGTATTGTAACCTTTAACAAGGTTGGCTCTTAACAGGGCTCACTTCAGAAGAGTGAAAATTGGTAACTAGTTACTTGGTGGTTTTTTCCATATTGGGTTTCCATGTTAAATATATTGTCTCTTGTGTTCATTTTATTTTCAATTGCATGCATGATTACTTGAAGATAAGTAATAGTTTAATTTACCAAGTTACAACATTTTAGTTATATTTACCGAGTATCATCAGTAACTAGATCTTTAAGACATCTAAGGGATCTGTGATTAAAGTTTTAGTTAGTAACTGATTCACCACCCCTCTCAGTTACTCTATCTTTAATCCCAACATAACTAACTACACATGGTCATCCATAACATGAAATAAATAACACATAACACAATAAGTTTGTTACCCAAAAACCCTCCAATGAGAAGGTAAATTTGGAGTGGGGATAATGCCTACAAATATTTACTATTGCAATTGTAAAGTCTAGCCAATGAATGTTACAAGAAGTTTGACCATAAACTATGATCTACTCTGTGAAAGGTCTACCCTATTAAAGGCTTACATAGACTATTAGGTCTTACCCTATTAAAGGATTTCAACACCCTACTAAAAGTGTGCCCTGTTAGAGGACTTAAACTTGCAATAGAACGAGCACTCAGTTAAGAAATTTACACAAGCCTATTAGGCGTACTCTATTAGGAGATTTTATCTACATCACTTGTTAGAATGGTTTGGCACCATGATCCTTTGGTTAGCACTCTATTACTAGATTCTAGATCTTCTCTTTTCTTGTGTATACTTGATCGTTCTAATCAGATATGTCTCCTCTATCCTCTCTCTACTTTTCTTTGTTCTTCTCTAAATGATTCTACAATTCATAACATTATCTCAACCTCCATAGCCACCATGAATCCTCTCTACAATTAGCATTCATCTCGCTTGTATCTCCTTCTCTTCCTTCATGCATTATAAACTATTTAGGGTTTATCTCATTAATTAAACACAAGTTGGCTAGGGTTAGTTTAGAATCAACAATTGTGGTTGATCCATTTTTCCACTTAGAACACCCCTCAATTTTATTGGTTACATGTATTGCATAGGGATTCATAATATACACCTATATACATCTTCTAGAGTTGTAAAATAACCATTAAGCCAACCCAAAATGATTTACATAGAAGTTTGTGCCATTACAAAAAAAATGTCTAAAACTGTTCACTCGGCAATTGAAGTCTCTAATGCTCAATATTTACTATATGTCCAATGCTATAAATCGGTTCCTGAATGACTTGACATACTTTTTTTTAATTGGCTTCGGAGTGACGTAGCACTCACTATTTTCTCAACACTGACTATGTATATTAGTTAGCATGTATTTTGTGTCACCTTTTTTTGGCATGCTTTGATCATTCGACTTGCATTGATTTCTCTACTTGCTCTAATCACTTGGCTTGAACTATAATTCTGTTGAACAATGACTAAGTGTTTTGTCACTGCCTTGATAAAACCAATCTATGATTAACAATCTATAGTTCATTAAATTTAGATGATGACATGTAATTTACCATATGCAATTTAATAAAAATATTAACATCAACATAGCATGTACATGATACTAACATAAACATGAATATAAATATGAATATTGAAAACATACATACATCCCATATGAACATGTAACATGTGAACATAAACATCAACATAAGGCATGAACATAACATACATCTACAAAATAACACATCTATAAACTAACATGTACATGTATATAATCGAATGTCTGGATAAAGAATAATGTACCCTTATAAAATATCTCCAAAATACCATATAAAATGTCTAAAAAAAACATATTTAAAATGTCTCCATATCAAATGTATCCAAATAACATATAGAACATGTAGGTCTCCATATTAAATGTATCCAAATAACATATAAAACATGTAGGTCTCCATATTAAATGTATCCAAATAACATATAAAACACATACGTCTCCATATCAAATGTATCCAAAATAACATATATAAAATGTCCCCATATCAATAAAATAGACTGATATGAAATATCACAAGCACTACATATACGTGTATGTCAACCATATCCCCCCTCCTGATTCATGACCCTAAAAGGCACTAGGATTTGCATCTAAACTTTGTGTCAATTTAAAAAAATACACACATACATGTCAAATTAAATTTCTTTTAAATAGAGTTATATAAAATTACACACATTATATGTATATATAAATTACATACCTCTGACGCATATCATTTAAGATCTATCGGCATCTAAAGATCACCAAAATGCAACATATTATCACTAAGACACTACAATAGATGTATACATACATCCATATTTAAGTTAAATTTAAAATAAAACATATATGTGTCTCTAGGTATGTATTTAAACTCAAGTACATGCAAACTTATAATTGTAAATTTTATTAAAAAATAAATTTAAGTTCATAGATATATTTACTGTAGCAGCATGTAATTCTCTCTCGATCTGATTAATATTTGAATTGTGTAGTGATATAATAGGATCAACATCTAAATCGATCATCTCATCCATAAGCATAGTGGTAAATAAAAGTTAGCACATTGTTGGGGCTTGAGTAGAGGGGTTTTGTAGAGGCCTAAGTAGATGTAGATGTTGTAGAAGGTGTAGGAATATCCTCTTGTCTCTGTGAACCCTGATGAGGCTAAATATTGCCTCTATTTCATGATAATTTTGAAACTCTTTGTTAATACTTTGTTTTATTTTCATCAAGACATTTGTGAACCTATTTTTACCTAAACCAATGATTAACCTATGGGTAGATAGTATGTCACATTTTGCCAATATCATATATGTGATGCAATATTTCATATAATTATCAAAATGTGTGTTCTTATATTTGAATTTAATTTGAAAATGCTTATTTGCAATTATCTCTACATTATTACTAACCTGTTAGCAATGAGGCTAAAGATTATTGGAAGAATTCAAAGATGAACATTGAAGACAACCAATAACATTCAAGGAGAAAAGAACATTGAGATGTAGCCATGGTGGAGAAAAGTTATAATGCTTCCAAAGGACACAATAGTGAGTATGGAGGAGCTATGAAGACTTATTGCATTATCTACATTTATTATTATGGCAAGTGGTTGTTTAGACTTTATTATTCCCGCCTTGAGCTATTATCTCTTCTTCCTGCCTTGAGTTGTTATTTCCCTTCTTTCTCTCTTGCTAATTTATAGCTAGGTTGTTTACTTTTTTGTTTCAGAATAAGCATTGATCTCCTATATATAGGGATTGGACCAAGTGTGTTAGTTTAGTTAGTTAGTTAGAAGGAGAAAGTTTATGAGAATAGATTAACTTTTGCAGTGAGTTATTTTACAGTTCTATGTGTTGTTTCCATGTAATGAATTTCTAAAATGTAATGAAATAGTTTTTGGCTTCTATTCTATGTTAGTAGATTATAAGAATCCAACCCCTCTGGCCCACTTGAGAGGTGTATTAGACTAGGATAGTATAGATTTGTTTCCAAGCATTTTTAGTATTGCAAGTAGAAGTTGTAAGTCTCTTCTTGTAGCATCATACTACCTAAATGTTCTTGTAGCATCTATGAGAATAGTTAGTGGATGAATTGAGTTGGAATATTTGTTAGCCTTTCATTATATTTATAGTATTCATAGAATTAAGTGTGTTAGTTTCTTGTAGCAATAATGTAAGTTCTTTTCCTTGCATTTTACTTTCTTGTAGCATTAGCATAGTGACTCATTAAGAGACCTAGTGCACATATTGTGCCAACCATTTCAATCATACGCCCCTGGGTTTACAAGATTAAATGCACCTCATAGTGGGAAAAATAATTTGTAGATTGAATACATTATTCCTAAGCATGGCCTAGAGCATGATTATTATATACTTATTGTGAGGCAGGTCATTTTTAGCACTGTTGCCAAGGATGTTATCAAGCTAGGAGCATTTTTAAGTCATAGTTCTTAGATAAAGTTTTTTTTTATAGAAATTTCTAGTTTTGAAGCTTCGTTCACCAATGTGAAGAGTTAAATTGCATGCATCAAAGAGGAAGATGATGAGATGAATATGGAAGATTTCTTCCATGGAAGTCTGTTAATTTGAATGAAGAAATTGAAGAAGAAGAAGTTAAGTTTCCTTTTGAAGATGCAAGCCCTATTTTTCCTACAGAATCATCTTCATGAGTAGAACCTATAGATACAAGTGCTCTTCAACCTTTTGCTGAAATTTTGGGTAGTTTCCTTGATAGCACTACCTTAAATCCACCTGTTGTTAATAACCCAGTACCTAATGTTCCTTTTCAATAGCAATTTCATAATTTAATACCTCTAGTAATGGTACAACCTACTTTTTCATTCCCTCTTCCAAGTCTTGTTACTAATGCTAATCTCAAAAACATACCTCAAACTGCTCTTCCAAAGTTCTATGGACTTGCAACTATAGACCCTAATACTTTCTTATTTGAATTTGACATAATTTTTCATAGTTTTGACTACAAAACTAATTCCCATAAGCTCAAATTGTTTCCAGCGACATTGCAAGAATAAGCTCTACGATGGTTCATGGGCTTAGGAGCCAATGCAATAGGAACTTGGGATGAAATGAAAACTCTATTTTTGGATAAGTATAAAGAGTATTACAAAGCATCTGGTTCAAGAGGATATAATGTCTGTAGGATATCACAAAAGGAGGAAAAAAACACTGGCAGACTATGTTTCACATTTCTTATATACATTGTAGAAGAACCCTTAGCATGTTTTGTTTCAAGATTCACAAAAGCTAGTATTTCTAAGAGGTGTAAATGATGAGTGTCTAGAAGCACTAGCCCTAATGGCTAGTGGTGATTTATATCAAGCTTCCTGCGATGACCTCAAGAAGATCTATTAGAACTATTCAAGGTCAACAATGAAGAAAGGTCAAGGACCTCATTCCACAGCCACTAAGAGAATCACCCAAGGTATTTTGAAGCATGAAATATCTAATCTATTGTCAAATTTCAAGTAGTACATCATAAATGATGTTGCTACACATCTTGACACAATGACTACAAAGAAGAAGCATGCAAAAGTTGAATTACAACTAGCTGAATACTGCCCTCATTGCTAGAAGCAAAAGAAGGATTACCAAGGTAAATTGGTTGCAAGCATGGAGAACCAACATCTTCCAATTGAGTACCTCAAGATAGATGGAGATGATGAGCAAGTATTTTTTTTTGCTCAATGCCAGCCATGGGCATAATGTCAAGGTATGCCTTAGGATGCTTTGCAAAATTCAAATTCATATGGTAATCAATGGCAAATTGTAAACCCCAAGGTCCTCCACAATATCAACCTAATTGGAATATGTTGGACAAAATAATGCACAACAAACCCAATGGCCTCAAAATTTTGAACCATCCTGGACTGATCAATAGAGTAACCAATGGTAGAACCAATAGAACTATTGGAAAAACCAATGGCAACCACGCCAAGGGAATTTGAAGCCTATGAACCAATGGAGGGGATCTCAACAATGGCCTAACCAAAATACCAATCCTCCACAATTACCACCTCTAATTCAACAACCTACTCTAATGCCACCACCTAAAAATCCTACACCTTCAAAGTAGACATAGTTACTCGCACAACCTCAGCCAAATCCAAATAGCCAACAACCACAACAACCCGTGTATAGTGCTGATGCTCAACAATATCCTACTTACACTCTAAATGTTGCAGATATACATCTAAGATGTAGTACAACTTTACTAGTGTCTAAACTACCTCTTATAACTGAAATATCAGATCCTCCTATAGCATCAGAACCCTTAGTTACTGAAATGGTTGACCCAACCAATGTCACCATTTCAACCCAAGCTTAATCAATGGTGGAACCTCCTATTCTAGAAAAGTTTATACAAAGAAAACCTATACAAGTAAAGGAAAAACCTTTTGATATTGTTGATCAGTTGAAGAATCTACATGTCCAAATACCCCTGTTCCAAGCCATTAAAGATGTTCCAATCTATGGAAAAGCCATTAGAGATGCTTACCTAAAGAAGCTTGGAAGGAATAAAAAGGACCCCACCATAGTTCATGTTGTGGGACAATTGGCTAGCATTATGTTAGGAAAATTGATCACACCAAAATATTCTGATCCAGGTAGTCTAGTAGTGAATGTCAGTATAAATGGTCAGTCTATTAAGAATGCTTTAATAAATCTTGGCACTGCTATAAATTTCATGACCAAGGGTGCTATGAAGAAGTTGAAAATAGAAGGATTAAGGGCTACTCCAACAATTCTGCAACTTGTAGATAGTTCTACTATCACCCTGATGGGATGATAGAAAACAAAGTTGTAAACTTAGATTCTCAAGAGTACCCTACAGACTACATGATTCTATCCCCCAAAGTTAATTTATCTAGTTACCCCGTCACCCTAGGTCAACCATGTTTAGCCATAACTAATGTAAATATAAGTTGTAGATTAGGGAATATGACCATATCCAATGGCTAAGCAATAAAGAAATTTGATTTATATCCTCCAACATAACCATTGGTAGATTTGAGCACATCTATTTGGCCAGATTTAGGGGATGAAGAAGAAGAGTTAAATTCTATAGTATAGCTCATGATGTTGCATAGACAATCATTTCTAAAGTTGCAAGAGGAAGATTCAGTAGTTCAAAGTATCCTTACTAATAGTTGTGTGGTAGAAAAAGATGTATCTGAAAGTTCTATGTTGGGATTAATCACATATGAGGAATGTGATGAGAGTTGTAGTTTGCTCAAAGAACCTAACATTCTTCCTCCACTTTTACCATGTGAATTAGAAGCAATTCCAATCTCTGAAGCTTCTATGATAGAGTCCACCACTACTGTTGAACTGTCTAAAGGTCATAATCTCCATGTTAATCCCAAATTAACACCCACACAAATGGAACAGTTAACAAAGATGCTTCAAAGGCATGAAAAGGCCTTTTCATGGGACTATAGTGATATGAAAGGGTTGATTCCTACATTGTGCACCCATAATATATACATCAATGAAGGTTGTCTACCACTCTGTCAATCTCAGAGAAGGATAAATCCAAGCCTTAAAGAGATAGTTAAAACTAAATTGCAAAAAATTCTTAATGTTGCTTTTATTTATCCTATATCTGATAGTAGATGGGTGTCAGCAATGGTCATAGTGCCTAAAAAGGGATTAAAATGGAGAATTTGTGTAGATTATAGAGAATTGAATAAGGCGACTAAAAAGGATCATTTTCCTTTACCATTTATAGACCAAGTTCTAGACACTGTAGCTGGAAAGAAGTATTTCTCTTTTCTAGATGGGTATAGTGGTTATAATCAAATTAGTATTGCTCCTAAAGATCAAGACAAAACCACATTTACATGCCCATGGGGTACTTTTACGAACTCTATTTTACCATTTGGTCTATGTAATGCTCCAACAACATTCTAATGAGCTCTTATTAGCATCTTTGCTGATATATCATATGATTGTATGAAAATATATATGGATGATTTCACAACATTTGGAGTCACTTTTGAGGAAGCAATGATGAATCTTGAAATGGTTTTGGTAAGGTATCAAGAACATAATTTGGCACTTAGTAGTGAAAAATGTTTCATGCTCATGCAAGAAGGTGTAGTACTTGGTCATTTCATATCAGCTATAGGAATACAAGTGGATCCAACTACGATAGAGTAATTTAAACATTGTCCATACCTATAAAATCAAAAGATGTAAGATCTTTTCTAGGTCATGTTGGATAGTATAGACGTTTCATAAGAGATTTCAGAAAAATAGCTAGTCCCTTGTATAAGTTACTCACAAAAAAAGCTGAATTTAGTTGAACATCTAAATGTGATGAAGCCTTCCTGCAGCTTAAGAAACTTCTAACTGCAACCCTAGTTTTACAAGTCCCTGATTGGAATTTACCTTTTCATATATATACAAATGCTTTTGATTATGCCATAGGTGCAGTTCTAGCACATCAATCTCAAAGTCTTGAAAATGCAATATATTATATTAGCAAGAGCCTTCATGGACCAGAATTTATCTAAACAGTGATAGAAAAAGAATTGCTAGGAGTAGTTTATGCCCTAAACAAATTTTGGCATTACATAACTGGCTATTCCATATTTGTTCATACTGATTATGCAACAATTAAATATCTCATGAATAAACCTACTATAATAGGCAGGTTAGCAAGATGGTTATTGTTGTTGGAAGAATTTGAGATAACTATTGTTGATAAGCCTAGAAGAGCCAATGTTGTAGCTAATTATTTATCAAGAATCCATCATGATGCTACTGACACTACTTTGGTAGATGATGCATTTCCAAATGAGAATTTATTTCACATTTCTATTCAAACTCCATCGTATGTAGATATTGCTAATTACATCGTAGCTAATAAAATACTAGAACATTTTTCTTACAAGGAAAAGAAGTTGCTTGTACAAAAGAGTTTCCATTTCTCTTGGATAAATAATCTCTTGTTTTACACGGGACCTGATCAAGTTATGAGAAGATGTGTGAGAGAGGATGAGACATACGACATTCTACATGCATGTCATAATGAACCATGTGGAGGACACTTTGTGGCAAAAAGAATAGCCTTGAAAATCTTGACAACTGGCTATTATTGGCCTACACTTCACAAAGATGCAATCAACTATACACGAAAGTGTGATAAGTGTCAATGGATAGGCTGACCAATAGGAATAGATGAAATTCCTCTTAACACATAGATGGCCTTAACACCATTTGACAAATGGGGCATGGACTTCATTGGTCCAATTGATCCTCCATCTAATGGGAAATCCTATATTCTTGTGTGCACTGATTACTTGACAAAATGGGTTGAAGTTAAAGCTATGAAGCATGCTTGTGATGAAAAAGTTGTAGAATTTCTCTATGAAATTTTTTTTATTCGCTATGGTGTATCCAAAGAGCTAGTCACTAACTAAGGTGTCTAATTTACCTCTAATATGATCTCAGAATTGATGAAATAGTATAACATCAAGCACCAAAAGTCCAGTCCTTATCACCCTCAAGCTAATGGACAAGTAAAGGTCACAAATTGTGAGTTGGAAAAAATCCTAACCAAAATAGTTCATCTACACTGTAGGGATTGGACCAGTAGAGTACAAGAAGTTTTTTGGGCCTACATAACAACTTGGAAGACTACTATAGGATTCACACCATTTGGGAACCTATATGGGAAAATATAAATGCTCCCCATTGAATTTGAACATAAAACTTTGAGAACTGCACTAGAGTTAGACATTGAACTTCCTATAGCACAGAGAGAATGTCTTCTACATCTTAACTCTTTGGATGAAATGCATAAATCTGATTTGGAACATACTGAAATTATACAAAAATAATGAAAATGATGGAATGACTCCCATATTATCAGTAAAATATTTCAAGTTGGTGATTGAGCACTACTATATGATTCCTAATTTAAAGATATGCCAAGAAATCTATAGACAAGATGGTTGGGTCCATATGAAATTAGTCATGTCTTTGCTAATGGAGCTATTCAATTAACTACCATTGATCTAGTGCCTTTTAAATTATTAGTCAATGGTCACAGACTCAAGTTATATAAATGACCCCAAACCAAAGAGGACTTCCTGTAGCAGTTCCAATAGCCAAATTCAAATACAAACTAAGTAAATCTTCCTGCAACTGAAGGTGTCAACCTTCCACCTGTCACTCTTCAACACTAATTTCTTTGTGCATGTTCATAATAAAAACTTTATGCCCCCATAAAGTTCCAAATTTCTCTATTCACTTCTCATTCCATGTCATTTCTTTACCTTCCACCCATTGACCTCATCTCATTTATTTACCTTCCATCCACTCACTTTCCACATCATCATTTTATAACGCTTTCAATAAACTCCATGAGATGCTAATGGATGTTGTCACTACTGATATCACTTCTACCACCTTTTGGTATGTGCTACGATCAAAGTAATAGGTATAAGGTTTTCAAATTATATTTCATTTATAGTCTACAAATTTTGTGAATTATATTTAATACTGTATTCTTTATATTATGGTGGCATTATGCTAGTTTCCATACCTTGTACTAAGTGTGACAAGTATGGACACTTGTCCTCATTTTGCAAGGGGCAGGGAAGGTTGCTAAAACCTAATGACTAGATTTATTCATAAAGATTTTTCCAAATCTTCATATTTCCTTAAGTACACAAGTGTCTAGGTGTCCTACCCCTTATTTTTGAATGATTTTATTGTCAGGCTGTGATGTGACTCATGTTTATATTTTAAGTGATTTGAGCCCATTTTTTGATGGTTTTCACACACTTCCATGATTTACTCTCATTAAAGCCATATTATTGCTCATAACAAATTTTTAAGACATTAATTACCTATCAAATGAAATGTGAAAATGGTCTATAAAACAACAAAAGAAGCTTGAATTTTTAAAGAGGAAGTTGTGCAAGCAATGTAGATAGTGAAAGTGTTTAAGCAGAATAGGTGGACAATTATAGAGGTTAGAACCAGTGGAGCATACTATTTTACTCTCAAATGTAGAAGTTGTGAGAAGATTTAATGCATGCGGTTGATTAGGGTACTTTTTAAGTTTGACTACATACCATGAAGAAGTAGCCACAAAATTCACAAGGACATTTGATGAAGGGGAAGCTTCTATATGGGGCTTAATAGTGGTTGCTATAGAGGAATGTATAGTAGAATTTACTAGGTTACTGGCAATAGGCGAACATTATCCCAACACTCATGATGCAAGATCAGCTAGAGCTTAGTTTCTCATACCAACAAACCCTCAGATGGATATTACCAGGCAAGGTTGTAAAAGAATGTCTCTTTTGTCACCATACAATGAGCTAGCCATGCACATTATTCGGTACCTCACATGTGAAGGAAAATTTTCATATTTACATACACATCATTTTAAATTACTCAATTGTATAAGGAAAAATCATCTAGTTAATGTTCCCAATTTCTTGGACAATATGTTGTGTATTAGTGCAGAAGAAACTCAAAAGGGAAAAGATAATTTCATCAACCATCATGCCTTAATTAAATTACTTATAGAAATGTCACTTAGGGATGTTTCTCCCCTATCATGGGTGGAATTTGTCCAAGCCAAAACCTTACAACCCCAGGCTGCCCTTCATGAATAGCCCAGTGAGGCAAATCTAGTTCCCACTAATGTATCTATTAAGAAAAGCATTCAAGAAGATGAAGACAAAAATGTGCAAGGAAATGTACAAGAAAATGTGCAAGAGACTATGCCTTCACCTATTCAATAAACCTAGAAGCCTACCTCTAGTCGAGCAAAGAGAAAACAAAAATTGCAAGAAGAAATCTTTGTTCCAGTAAAAGAAGAGCCAAACCCTATAGTCGTGAGGCAAAAGAGAACTAAGAAGGGTCCTACAGCAAAGACACCAAAAGAAAGAGGTAGGTAGAAGGCTGTGATACTAGAAGAAACCCCTGTAAGAAGAAGTCTTAGAATGGGAGGGCAAATTTCCAAAGAATCCCCCTCATCCAAGCCATCTACTAAAGAGTGTCCTATATAGATTGTTCCTGATCACTCTCCTCCTCACCGTGAAATTGAAAACATTCCTAAGAACCTTAACAAGGAATGTAGGGTTGAGGTTAATGAAAATCTAAATGATACCCCAGTAGGCCAACCAAGTACTTCAAGAAGTAAAGATGAAACAGTTCCTGAGAAAATTGATCTAAACACTTTCCTAGTTTCCTATAAATCAACATGGTTTATTGATATTGTAGAACAATTATGGAGGGAATAGAGAAAAAGAAAAAGAAATCATGAAGAAAACAATGGTTTCATTACCCTATAGAAACTCCTTTTTTAGTTGTTTAGACAACATATGTTTGCTAAGGCCTTATGGGAAGAGGAGAGGAAAAGAATGAAGAAAGATATAGTGTTTCTGAGTGTAGAAATTATAGATTTGAAAGAGCAATTGGTGAATAAAAAACAAAGGATGGATCATGCCCTCAAATTGGCTAATCAAGCACTTGCCTGTAGACCACTGCCATGAATTTATGCTCTCTATTTAAAAGAACAATTTCTCTTATTCCAACTCCTGCTGACCCTTAAGAATGTAAATGCAGAATTTAAATTGGCCCAAGAATTCTATGGTTTATATCAGACTCTGCCATACTAGCAGAAGAATTTTCTCTATGAATTATATATGGATAACTTTTTTATCCCTTCACAAACCCAATGGAACCCTTTACTCTATATAGGGGATCTACACTTAATATATTTGATGTCCTAGATGTCTAATGAAAAAAACTATGATAGGTAGCTAAATAATTATAGATATGAGAAAAGGACAAAACCCCTACTATTAAGAGCCAAAAGTAGCAAACCAAAGGAAGTTCTTAGGGACTAGTTTAGGTTAATTTATGGGGATAGGAACAAGGGAGTAAGGGATAGAATCTTTGCTACTCAAGCCAAGGCCTATGTTGATTATGAGAACTTGCCCTACTTTGCTTTCTAGAGAGCTATGGTTGGTGCTAGAAGTAGATGGGCCAGATTACCTGAGTCACTTAAAAACTCAGAGCCACATAGTCCCATCAACTTAGAAGCTACTCTTCATAGATCTCCAAAGTATCTAGAGCTAGGAAAATAGGCTAGACCCAAATTATGGTGCCCACTCACTATGCAACCTCCAATGCTCATGTGGCCTTTATATGACATTAATGCTAATAGACTTAACAAGCTACAGGAGGACAATAGAAGGGAGTTGGGAAAGAACATGAGGATTCTTTTATACCTTTAAGAGCAGTAGGAAAGGAAGGGTAGAAGTGGGGGAATTTAGGTCACTAACTAGGAAATGCCATGCTTGAGGACAAGCATCAGTTTACCAAGGGGTAGATGATGAGGCTAAATATTGCCTCTATTTCATGATAGTTTTTAAAGATTTTGTTAATACTTTGTTTCATTTTCATCAAGACATTTGTGAACCTATGTTTACCTAAACCAATGATTAACCTATGGGTGGGTAGTATGTCACCTTTTGCCAATATCATATATATGATGTAGTATTTCATATAATCATCAAAATGTGTGTTCTTATATTTGAATTTAATTTGAAAATATTTATTTGCAATTATCTTTGCATTATAACTAACCTATAAGAAATGAGGCTGAAGATGATTGGAAGAATTCAAAGATGAACGTTGAAGAAAACCAATAGCATTCAAGGAGAAAAAAACATTGAAATGTAGCCATGGTGGAGAAAAGTCATAATATTTCCAAAGGACACAGTAGTGAGTATGTAGGAGCTATGAAGACTTATTGCATTCTCTACATTTATTACTATGGAAACTGGTTGTTTAGACTTTATTATTCCCACCTTGAGTCGTTATCTCTTCTTCCCACCTTGAGTTGTTATTTTCCTTCTTTCTCTCCTGCGGATTTATAGCTAGGTTGTTTACTTTTATATTTTGGAATAAGCATCAATCTCCTATATAAAGGGATCAAACCAAGTGTATTAGTTTAGTTAGTTAGTTAGAAGGACAAAGTTTATGAGAACAAATTGTTAACTTTTGCAATGAGTTGTTTTATAGTTCTATGTGTTGTTTCCATGTAATGAATTTCTAAAATGTAATGAAATAGTTTTTGGCTTCTATTCTATGTTAGTAGATTAGAAGAAGCCAACCAAGGGCACCCACTTGGGAGGTGGATTAGATTAGGATAGCATAGATTTGTTTCCAAGCATTTTTAGTATTACAAGTAGAAGTTGTAAGTTCCTTTTTGTAGCATCATACTACATGAATGTTCCAGTAGCATCTATGAGAATAGTTATAGTGGATGAATTGAGTTGGAATATTTGTTACCCTTTCATTGTATTTCTAGTATTTATAGAATTAAGTGTGTTAATTTCCTATAGCAATAGTGTAAGTTCTTTTCCTTTCATTTTACTTTCCTACAATATAAGCATATTGATTCATTAAGAGACCTAGTGCACATACTGTGCCGATCATTTCAAGTATACATCCCTGGGTTGACAAGATTAAATGCACCTCATAGTGGGAAAAATAATCCTTAGATTAAATACATTATTCTTAAGTATGGCCTAGAGCATGATTATTATATACCTATTGTGAGGCAGGTCAAACCCTATGACCCTACTATGCATACAAGAATGTGACTGATGTATCTACCAATGTCACTAAGAGGAATCATTGTGATTATCAATAGGACTGATACAATCCAAGAAGATAAGTAGATAAATATGATGCCATATGATGCAATACATCTACATCTAATATAGTAGAAACCTCTAGTTCAGAAGGTATGTCTACTATCCCATATGCATCATCATGTCTTGTGCTCAACATTGTGGCTGTTAGAATGGTACCACAAGAATGTAACATATATCTACCACATCAATTGGATGACATCTCTTGCAACTATGTTAATGCTAGAATATATCAATTTCCTAATTGTATCATCAAGAACACTCAAACCAACAATAGTCATCTTTGGACCTCTCTGTATAGCCAAAAGGTTTAGACCCACCATTACTTAGTAGTGGACATAGGGGTGTCCACAGGTCTAAACATCTATGATAATCTATCTAGGCCTTGCCCAACATGACTTGGAAAATATATATAATCTTCATCATACTAGAAATGAAATACTACAACCATTTTTTTGTAGAGATGGAGAGGAAACTCATCCTTCTCTGGCCATCTATGATGTGTAGGTAGCCCATGAGGATACATAAATGGTGCAACAAGATGATATGTGCACTTTGTAGTTGAGTAACCTCTAACCTAAGGCATATATGTATAAAATGGAAATATGGTCTTCACCATAGTGGTAAAGACCTCTATATCAATATGTGTATACTTCATGGTGCCAATGACACTATGAGAAAGAGAAGAATAAAAAGTCTCAATATTGATATCATCATATGGGTTGTATACTCAACTATTTGAATCATACAATACAACTCATCTCTCATAGAAATAAACTTCTCCATATTAGGGAGGGTGGTAGAAGTCAGTAGTATAGAATCTAAGACCTTGAAGTATGAGACAATAGTATATGTTTTCTCTCCTTAGACAATGATATCACTCTATGACTTGTACTAGACTCAACACTAATGACCCCTCCCTAAACAAGATGCCATAGTGTATGATGTAAAAATATGTGTATATTTCTATAAATTAAGAGCTTTAGATACAACTAAATGATAAAGATCCAGATCCACACATGAAAATATACACAAATATAAACATACTTGTGTAAATAAATATAATCTTAAATTTTTTAATTTAAAAGAGATATGTACAACATTATAATACATGCACTATTTAATCATATCTAATTTCAAAATCTAAAATATATCGATCATTTTAAAACATGTATAAATATCAACAATGTATACAATTCATCTATTTGAACAAAAAATATGCATGTATGTGTGAAGAAAAACTCTACTTCAGTTAATTTGAAACTAAGTGTACATATATTTAAGTTATTTAATAAATTTGAATGTAACTAAGTTAACAAGTTTCCTAGGGTTTAACAAGTTTTTGATGTAATTTTGGTTAACTAAGTTTAATATATTTTAATTGCACTTGATATGTAAAGTTGAATGTAATCTATATTAACTAAGTTTGACATATGACTATAAATAGCTAATATTAAATCTGACTATAATTATCTACATTTAATATTTCACTATAGTTATCTATATAAATAACATTTAACATTTAACTAATAAACAACAAATCTAACTACAAAAAGACTTTAAAAACTAAAAAAACTAAGTAATACTAACATAAAACTTAACAAAATTTAAAAAAAATCCTACCTCTTATGGCTAAAACACTCTAACCCCCTCCAAGAAACTTGGAAATTATTATAGTGAAAATGAGCCGCTAGAAATGATGGTGGAAAATATATATTGACTTGTACCATTTTGGCTAAAAGGGTTTTAGTTGTAAACTTGGTAGCCATGTCAACGACACTCGATGCCACATGTTTATGACTATAAGTGTTACAGATGAAACCCTTTTGGTTGTAACACACTAGGATATTCTAAAGGGCAACACAAGTTTGTGCTTTTACCCTATGGTTATTTTTGATACAGTTGTTGTTGTTGTTGAAAAGATTATTATTATTGAAAGGGTTGTTATTGTTGAGGTGGTTATTGTTCATAAGACTATTGTGGCTAATAAGTGGTGTTATGTTGATTTTGAGTGACATTAATGTACTCTAAATCAATAGTGCCATCAGTTACCACATGTTTCTTTTTTCTCTAGTACCTATACTTGTCATTAGGATAACTATGGTCCTAGTTATTTTCCTTGTATAGTTTTATGACACCATCATTGATGAGTCCCTGGTCTGGTTCCATACTTTTTTCTCTAACATCCTTATATGTTTGTAGGCAATTCATGTGCATGTGATGTGCAAGTTTAAGATGTGTGTTCCTAATGAACATTTTAACAAAACAAAAAATTTGTCCGGTTGCATGGTACTCTAGTGGTGAGGGTTTGCCACCTCTGTAAGAAGTTGACAAGGCTTTCAACCCCCTTATGTTTGGTGTGCACTAAGTCCACCATTGATAGCTCTGTCTTGATTATATTGTACAATAGCTATTTCAAAAATTTCACCAAATGTATTCATAGTCCCATAATATATATGATAGCACCATTCTAGATCAGGACCCCAAAGACATTGATATAATAAACGCATAAGGAATATGTCACTATATGCTACTTCTTGATAATGCATGTAGAATTCTGTGATGTGTGTTAGAGGATCTCCCTTCTCCCTAAATTTCTCAAACTTGGGTATCTCAAAATGTTTTGGAAAAGGTATAGCCATGATAGATCTATCAAATGGATAGGGGCATACAATCTCAAGTTTGAAATTCTTAGGTTTATTGCCTACCTTAATTACTTTAAAGGATTTTCTCATTTCTTCCCACTCTAGATTTATTGGTGGTGTTGGGAGCATGCCGATTTCAAGAACTTGGGGTATGATATGGATATGATGGAGTGGTAGAATACGATGATTTTTTTGATATGAATAGTGGTGGTTGAGATGAGGATTGTCCTACTACTTGAAAAATATTTGGTGTTGGTTGAGGATGTGTTGGGACATACTACTATGATAGATTCACACATATTGTGCTACTAAGAAAATGGGTGGTTGTTGCATAGATGTATGTGTTTGTGTTGGTTGAGGAGGTAAATGGCTAAGTGGTGGTATAACATAGTTGATAGCCTAGGGGTTACCGTTTCTTCCAAATGGTGGCATCATGAAGTAGCTAGGTACATGTTTAAGTGCACTTTCCAATGGTAGAGTTTTTTTAACATGAGTGAAGGTAGGGATGCCTACATCTTGTCTTTGTGCTTAGTTCAAGCTCCATGAGGTAGATAGAAATGTTGTAAACATACTTAGATTTGTTGTAGATAGAGTGGAAATAGTAATAGGTGGTATGGTGATTTGAGTAATAGTGTTTTGGCTAGGTGTTCAAGAAGTGATAGGCCACAAAATATTCAAAGGAGTGGATATAGATTGTACGATAATAGTAGTAATGATGAGAATTTGAGTGGATGGAACTGGTAATGTGGTGGTTGGTTGTGGCATTGTATGAAATTCATATTGTGTGATGATCAGTGATTTTCTTTAGGGGATGGGAGCACTAATTTAGGTAGATGCAACAAAAGGGTATAGTTGTATCAATCATTGACATTCATCGATGGTTTGTTCCCAATCTAAGGGTTCCAATGATGTAGCCAATCCAAAAAGTAGATGGTTGGGATTTGTGATAGTGTTGGATGGAAACTTCTAATTTCTTCTATTTGAAAATTGGCCTTGATTGTACCTTTATTCTTTTCATTGATGGTGTTAACCAATGGTGCATTCCCAGGAAAGCCCTTAAATGCCTCTATGGAAGAATTGGTGTATTTTGAAGTCATGATGTTTTTAGTGTTATAAATGTCTTCCTTTTACTAAGACATGTGGTTGGTGGCATGGAATGACATTATAACCTAGAGGTGGGGTATAAAAAAGACAATATAATAGTGGATGCAAGAAAGGAGACAAAATCTATGATCTTATTGAAGTGCACATATTTTCTAAGTGGGTAAAGGTGGTGATCGATATTGCAAGATAGTCTAATGATGGAGGATTATCCTAAGGATGTGATGCATATAGGACCATGAGTATTATCTTGGTATCAAGGTGACAAGGGATACAAATAACAAGATAAACTACCTTGGATGAGTTTTTTAGCTAAGAGATAGTCATAGTGCTATGTAGATGTGAGATATAAGATATGTGACTGCTAGAATGATGATATTATGGGTAGGGTGTGATGAAGAATGTGGATCAAGAAGTAACTAGAGAAAGATTCTTGATGTAATTCTAAGGGATGATGAAATTAACAATGTTGAAGAGGATAAGCTATATGATGGCTCTAAGAAAGGACTGTAGGGTAAATAAAGTGCAATGTGTATGAGGAGGAAGTTCAACCTATTTATAATAGTTGTAAGTGGTGATCTTGTCAAGGGCATAATTAACTCTAGGATGGGCTCTCCATCTATCAATCTTGCACTTCAACTCTATGTGTAATGTGCTTTTAATGCCCTCTATCTCAATTTTATCTAATTGGGAAATTCTCAAATAGGTGCCTCTTTTTTTTGTTCAACTTCTATGTCTCTATATACTTGGGATGGTTGGAGCTTAACTTTTTTGAACTTGGGTTGGGGTCCTTTTTAACATGAGAAATTATTGTGATGTGGAGCCTAATAAGACTTAGAGGTTTACTCAATGTGCTTTCCCCTTATATTATTTCTATGGGGGTTTGGGGATAGTGCCCCCAAGAGAGTATTAGGGGGAAGCACCCCTTGTGGAGGTTTCTGGGGGGGAGCACCCCTAATGCCAAAAATGACTCATTATTTTTAAAGGCATCAACATATATTTTTCTATTGGATGACTTTTTCTAGCCCAATTTTTGTAAGCGGGAAAAGTTTTTATAGAATGGCTTAGGATTAGGTATTTCATAATCTATGGTGATATTATAGCTTCTTGTGGTAGTATTAAGCTATAAGGGATTGTGGATTGTAATCACTCAATAATATTAATATTGGACTTGTGGTTCATAGATTTAGCCTAGGGATCAGGTGAACCATGTTAAATCTTTGTGTCTTGTGTTCTCTATAGTGTGATTTATTATTTTCTAATATTGGTTATATTTGCATGTAATTTTTATTTATGTCTATGATTAATCCTAACAAGTGGCATCAAAGCCAGACTGTCATCATTTTTTTAAGCTAGACTACCATCATTTTCTTGTTTTATCTTTTCTCAACATAAAGGTATCATGTTTGAGTGGGATCAATGGTAGATGAGGGTAAGTTGAAGGTTGATAAGTTTAAATGGAAGAACTTTCAGCTATGGAAAATATAAATGGAGGACTATCTTTATCAGAAGGATTTATGGAATCTATTGGAAGGAAAAGCCAATAAATAGGGAACTATGACAGATGAGGATTGGGAGATTTTAGACAAAAAAGAACTTGGAAGTATCTAACTATTCTTAGCACCATCAGTGACATATAACATTACAAAAGAAAAGATGATGGAAGAGTTGATGAAAACAATAGCGAAACTATATGAAAATCCCTCCACTTAAAACAAGGTATTTCTCATGAGGCATTTATTTTATATGAAGATGATAGAAGGTGGATCTATTACAAATCATTTAAATTAGTTTAATATAGTTACTAGTTAGTTTAATATAGTTACTAGTTAGTTATCTTCTATGAATGTCAATTTTGATGGAGAAATTAGGGCTCTCTTGAGTTTATGTTCTTTTCTTGAAAGCTAGAATGACTTAGTAATGGATGTGAGTAATTTTGTTTCTAGATCTAATACTCTAAAACTTGATCATGTGATTGGTATTATTTTGGGTGATTAAACTTGTAAGGAAACTTCAAGTGGATCTACATTAGGAAGTTCTTTGAATGCACAAAGTAGAGGTAGAATGACTAAGAGAGAAAGTAATTCTGGAAATCATGGGAAATCAAAAGGAAAGTCAAAGGCAAAGAGGTCTCAATCTAGAGGACTAAGAGATTGCCAGTACTATGGGAAATCAAGACATAAGAAGAAATATTTTTGGACTTGAAAGAATAATAAGGGAGGTAAACCAGAAGGGAACAAGGAGGAAAATGTGGTAAGTAACAAATCCGAAAAGGATGCTTTACTTATTTCCATAGAAAGTGTTGATTATTCTTGGGTTTCAGATTTTGGGGCTTCATTTCATCTTACACCCCATAGAAGTTATTTTATTTATTATGTCCAAGGGGATTTTGGGATTTTTATTTTGGGGATAATTAACTCTATTAGATTTTTGGAAAGGGAAAAGTTAAGATTAAGTTGCAGAATAGGAATCATTGCTACCACATGAGGTAAGATATATTCCAAAGTTGAGCAAGAATTTTATTTCAGTAGGGAAACTCGATGATTAGGGTTGTGTAGTTACTTTTGATTATAAAAATTGGAAGATTTCAAAAGTTTCCCTTTTAGTAGAAAGAGGTGTGAAAGTAGCCACCTTATATCTTTGTATAGGTCATACTATTCCTTATACTTTACTTGTTTCATAGAAAAATGAATGTTTAGGAATAGTTGTTACAATTGAGCAGGGAGGAAAAGCAATTGTTGTAGATTCTAATACAATGCTATGGCACAATAGACTTGGGCACATGAGTGAGAAAGGTACAAAATAACTTCATTCAAATAAAACTTTAGCAAGTTTAAAATGTATCAGTATAGATTTTTGTGAAAGTTGTGCGTGGAAAATAAAAGAGTGATTTTTGTGAAGAGTGGGAAGGAAACGAAAAATGAGAAATTAGAGCTTGTGCATATAGATGTATGTGGACCAGCTCAAGTATCATCCCTTGGTGGTTCTCATTATTATGTTACATTCATTTATGGTCCAACTAGAAAAATATGGATTTATTTCTTTAGACAAAAATATGATGTATTTCAAATTTTAAGAAATGGAAATGCTTAGTTGAAAATGAGACTAGTAAAAAGATAAAATTTTGTAGATCTATTAATGGTGGTGAGTATTGCAGAAAAGAATTTGAAGATTATTGTTCCGATAATGTTATCTGTAGATAGAAAATTGTTCCAAGGACTCCATAGGAAAATGGAGTGGTTGAACACATGAACAAGACAATAATGGAGTGTGGAAGGAGCACGAGGTTGCATGTTGGGCTGCCCTTAAACATGTGGGCTTAGGCTATCAATATTGTTATAAATTTTATTAACAAAGGTCCCTCTACTACTTTAGGTTGTGGTATTCTAGAGGAAGCATGGACTAGTAAGGTGAGTTATTCTTTTCTCAAAAATTTTGGTTGGAAAACATTTGCACATATAGATTCTAAAAATAGAACCAAGTTGGAAGCTAACTCAAAGATTTGTTGGATATGGAATTGATGAATTTGGTTATAGGCTTTGGGATTTTGAAATTCATAAAAGTGTAAGAAGTGGGGATGTCATATTCAATGAGAAAGTGTTGGACAAAGATCTCTTCCAGTAGCATGAGAAGAAAGAAAATTATTATGCAGTGTTGGAAGATACTCCAAAAGATGATGTTCTAGTAGTTCCTCATGATTTGAAATAATAACAACAAAAAATATCACACACCCCAATGGATGTTAGATGGTCAACAAGGGTAAGTAGACCTTCAGAAAGGTTTTCTCACTCTTTCTACTCTATTTTACCAATTGATGTTGGTGAACTTGAATGTTATGATGAAGTTTTGTAGGTGTATACTAAGATTTAGTGGGAGTTTGTGATGCTAGAAGAAATGGACTCCTTACTAAAAAATAAGACTTGAGATTTATGTAAGTTGCTTGTAGGTAAAAGGGCTTGAGACAACAAATGGGTTTACAAGTTGAAAGTAGAAGATGGAGGTAAGAAAATATTTAAAGTCAAGTTAGTTGTAAAAGAATTGTACTATTTTAAGTATTGTGGCTACTAAAAATTTGAATTTGGAGCACCTTGATGGTAAAAAAGTATTTCTTCATGGTGATTTAAGGATGAAAAGATATATATGGCATAGCCATAGGGATTTGAGGTCAAAGGTAAGGAGAAATTAATGTGCAGATTGTAGAAAAGTTTATATGGATTGAAGCAAGCACCTCACAAAAGGTATCTAAAATTTGAGAGTTTTATGCATGAGCATGAATACAGTAGTTGTCACTCAGATCATTGTATTTATTTTAAGAGGATAGATGATGGTAGCTACATTATTTTATGTTTATATGTTGATGATATGCGTGTAGTTGGGTCTAATATTGATTACATTAAGGGGTTAAAACAATAGGTAGCACATTTATTTGCTATGAAGGATTTGCGAGGAGAAAAAAAAAAACCTTGGTATGAAAATTTGTAGTGATAAGAAGCATGGAAAATTGATATTATCTCAGGTTGATTATATTGAGAAGGTGTTACAATGTTTCTTTATGGAGAATATGTAAGCTATCAGTGCACCTTTATCTAGTCATTTAAAATTTAATAAGAAGATGTGTCCCAAGACATGGGAAGAGGTGGACAAAATGTCCAAGGTACCCTATTCTTCAACTATAAGAAGCTTCATGTAAGCTATGGTATGTACTAGGCCATATATTTCACATGTAGTGGGGGTTGTTAGTAGGTATATGAGTCATCTAGGGATCAAGCATTGGAATGTAGTTAAATGAATTCTTAGATATTTGAGAGGAACATCTAGTAAGTATTTAAATTTTGGGAGATCTACTACTAATTTACAGGAATATGCTGACTCAAATTTGGTAGGGCATATTGATATCAAGAAGAGTACTATAGGTTATGTATTTACTATCGATGGGGCAATAGTAAGCTAGGTTTCTTGTTTATAGAAGGTGAATAATTTATCTACTACAAATACATAGTATCTTGTTGCTATAAAGGAAGCCAAGGAGATGATATGGCTTGAGTTCTTCATAAAAGAATTGGGACACCCACAAAGGGATAATTATTTGTTCACAGATAGCTAGAGTATCATTCATCTTGAAAAAAATCTTCTCTACATTCAAAGAAAAAATACATATAGTTTTGGTATCATTTCATTTGATTTATTTTGGAAGATGGATATTTGAAGCTAGAGAAGATACATATAGATGATAATCTAGAAGATATATTTACCAAGGCAATAACAATAGAGAAGTTGAAATCCTCTTTAGCTTCAGTTGGTCTTTTAGACTAAACAAAATAATAGAACAATAGAGTCTAGGGTGGTTTGATACTCCAGTGGAAGCTATAGGTTTAGTAGTGTTATGATCAGTCTCCGAGTAGGAGGTTATTATTATAGAGTCTAATCAATTTCCAAGTGGGAGATTGTTATTATGTGGAGCCTAATCAGACTCAAAGGTTTACTTGGTGCAGTTTTCCCTGTTGTAAAAGGCATTAGCTACTATTTTCTATTGGATGACTTATTCTAGCCCTAATTTTGTAAATAGTAAAATCTTGTACAAATGGCTTAGGGTTACATATTTCATAATGTATGGTGATATTATAGCTTCTTGCAGTGGTTCTAAGAAATTATGGATTGTAATTGCTAGATAATAATAATAATGGTCTTGTTGTTGGTGGATGTAGCCTAGGGATTGTGTGAACCATGTTAAATCCTTTTGTCTTGTGTTCTCTTTTATGAGATTTATTATTTTCAAAAATTGGTTATATTTGCATTAATTATTATTTCTGTCTATGGTCAAATCTTAACAGGAATCAACTTTTTTTTTTTTTAATGTATGACAACTTTTAGATCAAGTAGTGACTATGGTAAGTATACTTTAGTGTTGGTTGAATAACCACTTTCTCTAGAACAAATTCTAGGGTTGTTGAAAATAGACTGGCTAAAAACATTTTGATTCTTAATGATAAAGATCTCAACAAAAAAGTCGAGGATGTGTGATAAGGCTAAAAGGAATCATAATGGTTGATGGATGAGTGGTCAATAATCTTGTGGTTACTCTCCTGAGAATTAAATTGTTGACTTTGTTATCCCACTTAGTTGTTAATGTTTTTTTGACTCTTCTTTCTTAATTTGTACTTCCTTTGCAAGTCTAGCATTCGAGGTGCTAGTTTTTGGTGTGTTGACTCTCTTTCTCTATATGTTAAGGATAGTTTAAGCTTGACCTTTGTAAACTTTGGCTTCGGTTGGTTAAACATGATCACTTGACTTCTCTGTGAACAAATAAATAATTACAATAATAAATAGGACAAGTAATGTTTCAAATAGATAAAGTAATTATACAATTTTATAATATTAACCAAAACAACCCTAGGGTTTTTGCGAATCAACTTTCTAACAACATGTCGATACCCAAAGATAGATTTATTAAAAATAAATAAGATATTTGAACAAATAGTCTCTCAAAGGACATAGAAAATTCAAAAGAGACAAGTACACAATCTCTTTTGAAAGAGATTTTGGAAAATAGGACTAAGAACTATGTATATTCAACAAATATTTTCACGAGATTAAATCACAATGAAAACACTTCAGAAACACATTATCCCTAAGGTCAAATTGAATTTTTAGAATATGGATAAAAAGGTAGCTACTAAGTTGGTTCGTAATTAGATCCATGGAGTCCTCTAAATGGTTCTCCTACCTCCAACAACCATCAGAAGCCTATCACTTGAATTTGCATGGATATAAAGAAAGAATTATTTTTAGTGCCTTATTTCTATAACGGAAGGGGAATTTACTAGTATGAGGCCATTCTCCAATGGGGTGGTGCTTTCCAATATAGAGGCCTCTCTAGAAGTGCTCCTAGGGTTGTTGTGGATGATCTTTCTAACAATTGTTCTAAATGTAAACACCACTTAATTAAATGGATTCTAAAATGGAAGAAATTAAATGAGCCCATGAAAGTGTTGTACTAGAAACACTCTTACAAACACACCAAAAAATTGTTCTTTCCAAATTGAAGATTTTTACGTTGGCTATCTATGACAAAAGACACATGTGATTAAGATGTAATATTTATTTTTCTAACTTGAAAATGTGTGTGGTCAACTTAGTAAATCATTCATAAACTTAATAGAATCATTCAAAGGGGTCAACTTAATAAATTGAATCGTGAAAGATGAAAGAAAAAGGGAATAAGAGCATGTTAACCTTAGTCATTCAAGAACTCTGCATTCATTTTAAAACCCAAATTAAAGCATGCAATTTGTATTTTTTTGGAAAATTTATGCATTCAAGATTTTGTGGCTTCATTTTAGACCAAATCCAAAAATTCATTATTTGCTTCATTATCTTAATCATTCAAGATTGTGTATATATGAGAGCATGCATTGTTCTTTTTAGTACCCAAAATGAAATGTGAGCTAAATTTTATGATTTTAAAAATTTAACTCCCAAAGATTTTTTTAGCTCTAATTTTTTTAGTGCAGACTACTAACATCTCCAACTTGCATAAAAAATAAAATCATCAGACAATACATTTATTTTCTCTCAAAAGAATTTTTTATTTTAATGAAAATCATAAAAAAAATTATCATTTGATAGATATTGATTTTAAAAATCTGATTTTTATACTATTTTTTTTTGACATTGACAATAACTCCTAAAGAAAATTTAGCTTCCAATTCTCTTATTTACTCCAAAAATATTTTTTTAATGAAAAATCATGTAAAAAACATAAAATTTTGAAAACTACTCAAACAAATTTGAATTTTTTATTGTAGCATAAAGACATCAACAAAAATCTTGAAAACAAAATTGAGCTCTTACTGCTTTTGTTTTCACCCAAAATATGTTTTTGATGAACAAGAATACAAAAAATATTTTAAAAAATTTGTAAATTACTAAAAACACTCATAATATTTTACTTTATTCTAACAACATGAACTAAATCCTCCAAATAAAAATTCTTTAAAAAATATTAATTTTTAACTATAGAATACTGACATAAATAGGAACCTCAAAAAATAATTCAGCTCTTAATTCTTTTTATTTCTCTTAAAATAATTTTCTAATGAAAATGAATGCAAAAAATATAAAAATCATAAACTGCTCAAAAAAATCTGATTTTTTACTATAGTCTAGTGACATTAGAGGGAACCTCCAAAAAAAAAATTATCATATAGTTCTTTCATTTTATTTGAATATAAATTTCTTTTTATGAAAAATCATTAAAAAAAGTTATAAATTTCAAAAATTGATCTAAAAAATCTGATTTTCTTTGGTAAGCTCCTAATATCAACCTTGACCTGCAAAACTCAAGAAACTATAGAAATGATTTATGAAAACACAAAGGTGTTATATAATCCTTTAATCATTTAAAAAGAAAAACAGAATTTTGGATAGCAAAATGACCCATTTGCAGGGTCCCGCCAAGTGTGCCAAAATGTATGTCTTAGAATTAAGATCTAAAAGATATAAAGAAAAATCCAAACATCTAACAAACTAAATCATTTTTTAAAAAAAATATATGATAAACCAAAAGGAAACTAAATAAATGCAAACCTATGTCTCTATGTAGCCTCCTTGATATGTAGATGTGGTCATGATTATGGATGTGTGCTCAAACTTCAACAATAGGTGGATTTGATGGATGAGTGGAAATATGAGTATCTCCAAATAGAATTTTGAAAGTAATTAATTGTCAAAATGGTATAATAATTCTACTCAAAAGGTGGAGGATTTGTGAGGATCAAAGGGTTCAATTTATAGGCAACTGGGTGATGAGGAGATAAGAATTCCTGATAGATAGTTAACTAAGTGAGGTGTGAGATAGGCTTCACTTGATTGTTATAGGTGGAGGAGATAGACTTTTATGTTTTGAGGTAGATGACATAAATGTGGCCTGAGAGTGGACTTGAGATTGAGTCAGAAGGAATAAATAATGCCTTAATTTATGCGAGTGATATGGAGAAGAGATATGGATGAGGAAGTGATGTGTTTCAGTTAAGGTGAGTGAGGTGCATGATTTAACTAGAGGATGCGGGAGGTGAATAAATTTGTTAGGGAAAAGGTTGATGGGAAAGCTTAATTAAATAAATAAATAATTTAATTAAAAGATGAATAATTGGTGTATGTGCTTTTAATTAAATAAATTATTTATTTAAATAAAGGACAAATATTTAGTGCATGAGTTGAGTTTGGGTTACTAGTGGTTTACAGGATGAGTTTGTGGTTGGAGGGATTTAATTAATTAAATTAATTAAATAGAGAGGGGTTTTGGAGATTAAATTAAATGAGTTTCACAATAAATTAATTTAATGGAGGAAGCGGGATTATATTAATAAATTAGACTATTGGTTGTCTGTTAATTTATTAATTGGGCTATAATTAATTAATTAACTTAATTGATTAGGGGATAGCACTAAAATAATTTAATATTTAATATTTAATTAAAATATTCTTTAGGAGATGACTTAATATGATTACGATTTTATGTGATCAAATTTAGGTCTCTACTTTACATATTCCTTTATATTCAAGTTTAAGGTTAGGTAAGGCATTTACAATTTTCTCTATAGAAGGTAAAGCTCAGAAATTTAGATACCCTAGTTTCTATGCCTAATCTCATTTTTCTTCCTAATTTCATAATTTAGGGCTTTATTTGTGAAATTAAATTTTTTTTATAGGTTACCTTCTCTAACTCCAATAGAAATTGCACTTTTAATGTTTTAATTGTTAGACCAACAGATCACTCTATTTTCTTGAAAAGAAACTAAATACCCTTGATCTTCTAGACCAAATATAGAGATAAGATTTCTCTTGACTATGAGAACAAATAGGACTTATTTTAAGTATAAATTAATTGTTGTACTTAGTGTTGAGAATATTATCATTATAGTAAATTGAAGCTAATGTTATTTTTTATTAAATTCCATAAGCATATAATATATGTTAATGTTGATGAGAATTTGATTCTAGAAGTTTGATATGTTCACACATGCACACACACACACACATGTGTGTGTGTGTGTGTGTGTGTGTGTGTGTGTGTGTGTGTGTCTAGACAAACACACACACACACGCACACACACACATGCGCACTTTTCATGTTTTAATTTGTAGACCAACATATCACACTATTTTATTGAAAAGAAACCCAATACCCTTGATCTTCTAGACCAAATATAGAGATAAGATTTTCTCTTGATTCTAAGATGAAATAGGACTTCTTTTAATTATAAATTAATTGTTGTACTTGGTGTTGAGAATGTTATCATTATAGTAAATTGAAGCTAATGTTATTTTTTATTAAATTCCATAAGCATATAATATATGTTAATGTTGACGAGAATCTGATTTTGGAAGTTTGATATGTTCACACACACACACACAAATATCTATATATATATATATATATATATATATATATGTATGTATGTATGTATTTATACATACATACATACATATATATATATATATGTATGTATGTATGTATTTATACATACATACATACATATATATGTATAAATACATACATACATACATATATATATATATATATATATATATATATATATATATATGTATGCATAGATATCTATACATGCATACATAAATATATATGTATACGCACACACACACGTGTGTGTGTATGTATATATATGTATATGTATATGTATGTATACATATATATATATATATATATATATATTTATATATATATACATGCATATATATATATATATATATATATATATATATATGTATGTATATATAGATATATATATACACATACACACACACACACATATATAAATATAATTAGCTTTAGTTTCATATATTATTATTAAATGCTAATATCAATCAAGTATATGCCTGAGATATGTTAGAATCCAAATTTTAGTTAAGGACATCAATCAAATATGTTCTTTGGATGATATATCTTGAGAGATGACCACATAAGGTCATGCCCCTACATGGCCATACCTCAAAGTATATATATGTCATGTTTGTGACTGCAAAAAAATATTAATAATAGCAATAACAGAAGTCTCAGTCAAACAACACATCTTGTCATAAATATATATCTTCTACAAGTATTGATCTACTATATTCTTTCAGCCAGGTTCACAAGAGATCTTCATGCATCAAAATTGAGTCATTGATCATTAGTATAAGATATATATAGAAAATAAATAAATCACAAATGGAGTTGAACATTTCTCTAATCATTGTATTATTCTAAAAATACAGTTTGATTATTCTACACCAATAATGGTCTATGCATAATTATCATGGTATCAGAGCCAAATTGGTAAAGAGATTGCTGAACTAATTTCTTAAAATAAAAGGGACATCATGGAAAAAAATGTTAGAGTTGAGGATAGACTTGAAGGAGAAAAACACTTCTCATGGAAAAATTGAATTACAACAATCCTCAAAGAATTCAAATTGGAATCATTCATTGAAAAAAACATTTCAAATACCTAAAGATGAGGTAGTAAAGGCCATTTGGAAAAGGTGAAATAATAAAGCTAGGAAGTTCATTGAACTGATTCAATAAAAGATCATATTCTTATCAAACCTCAGAAAAGCATTTGAAATATTTAAAAAAATTAAGAATACATTTGGGATCAACAACTCAAGTAGATTGATTATATTAAAAAATCAACTTATGAATATAAAAAAGAATAAAGCAGAGTCAATCTCATCCTACTTTGGAAGAATTTTTGAAATAAAGAATCAACTATCTTCTATTGAAAACAAAGTAGAAGATCAAGAATTGTCCATAATAGCACTTAGAGGACTACCTATATCTTTGGAAGCATTCATCCAAGTCATTAGCAGACTGCCAATACCATCTTTTGATAAATTTAAAACTAATTGCACCTCATAAGAATCAAGACTAATTCCTTGATGGATCATTTCAAATCAAGAGGGGGAAAATCAAGCTCTTTTCTTAGTCTCTAATAAGAAAGTGAAGAAGAGGAAATTCAAAGGAAAGAAAATTGATAAATGAAAAGGAAACAATAATTACAATAGAAAAGACTTCTCCAAAGTTCAATGTTACAATTGTGATGAACTCAAATGTACCTTCAAACTTTGTCTAGAAAAGGAAAAACATTCTAGCCTCCTTAGCTAAAACAAAAAAGGAAGAAAATATATATTACTCTACTAAGCTCTATTGTGTGAGATGAAATCCAATAAAAATATGTGGAGAATAGATAGTGGTTCATCCATTCACATAATAGGATTTAGAGATAAGTTTAGATTTTTTGGAATTTATACCATTGAATTTGTCACTAGTAGAGATAACTCCACTTATCAAGTAAAAGGAATTGGGACATGTTCTATAAGACTAAAAACTAGGATTACACTAAAATTGAAATATGTTCTATTTGTATTTAGCATAAAAAGCTATCTAGTATCCATCTTTGGACTTGTTGATGAAGGGTATCAAGTCACCTTTAATGGAGACAAAGTGACCATAGGATCTAGAGATGTAACTCTATATAAACTATGTAACATCCAAAAGAAAGCCCTAAATCATGAAGTAACAAACCCTAATGAAATATGGCATAGAAGGCACAGACATATGGGATTCAGTGCACTACCAAATATAGGAAAAATTACCACTAGAAGACCAAACATAAATTAAAACCATATAGAGATTTGTAGAGGATGTGCCTTAGGAAAGAATGTAAAAAAAATGTTTTCCTCTTAGCGAACACAAGTCTAAATCAATTCAAGAACTAGTCCACATTTATTTATGTGGATCCATGCCAACATGTTCTCTAGGAGGATTCTAATACTACATAATCTTTATTGATGATTTTTCTAGGAAAATATGGATTTACTTTCTAAAAGTCAAAGAATCAATTGAAGTTCTATTGATATTTAAAGATTTCAAAGAAATTGTGGAAAATCAAAAGTCAATAAGAATAAAAACTCTAAGATTATACAATGGGGTTGAATACACCTCTGAAATTTCAAAGACTTATGCACCACTA